>OU015500.1:159565412-159572912 GCA_907164885.2 Dolomedes plantarius
GTCTTCTTAATGATTCCACATAAATTTTCTGTTTCAAACACAGATTTCGTAACCTTTTTTTTCAACACTTTTTTCAATATTTGTGCTTGAATTTCATTGTTCTCGGGTATCAGTGAGAATTCTACACCTGTTAAGTTTTCGTCTACCTCTCTTCTACCAGAGGCCATGGCCCTAGGTACAAGACAAGATTATGGCCCTAGGTACAAGATGATGTTGTTTTGGGCAAAATGGCTTCCATAGCCAAAGACCTGCAGAAATCAGACTTTGTTTTTATATTATCTTTTCCTTAATGATTACAAAAATTATCTGCTATACATTAAAACACAAGTTTGCACTTACTTTCACAAAATAATACTTCAAATTGAAGTGAAAAAATTTAGTTTTGATCATCAAATCAAGACTTTATTTTCTATTTAACTATAGATTCTTCGTGTTTTCATAAAAAATGGCTGTTATGATTTTAAACAGTGTTGTCACTCACTCCAACGAGTAAAAATGTTGTAAAATAATAATTATTTAAATAAAGCATACTGGCCCTAGGTACACGATGGCCCTAGGTACAAGAGTTTCCCCTACTATTAAGTTTATAAATGAAATTGTTTTATGTTCTTCTTTATGATAAATTATAACTAAAATATATATGTATAATACTATTAATTGAAAATTGTTGTTACCAGTACGGTGCATTTGTCAATGTAGACACTTGCTCTTTATCAGCGAGAATCGTCTATTGTTTTCAATGGCGGCACTGTATTGGTGAACCCACTCTAGTGCTTAATAAATTTGAAACGACCCCCCCCCCCCCCAAGGATCGATATCTAGAGAGCTCGTATCTTTCTCCCACCCACTGACCTCATAAACGATCCGGTCTACGGATTTAACGTGAGCATATCCGGCCTGGATACTTACGTAAATGGTAACACACCACCACTAGGCTACCTCGTTAATTGAAAGTTGCTTCTCGTGTTTCTCCATGGTTCATGTATGAAGCTCGGAATTTTCTAATAACTTGCAGTCAGAACGGAATATTATGTTATAGTCTTTCCCTAATAAAACAGTTTTATTTCTTTACGTTTTAATTCCCACTGCCTAAGAATCTAATAAGTGTAAGAAATACATGTAATTCTTTGTTATTAAACTGCTGAACTCGTTTTTTACCCTGCCATATGAATCTAAAATGTAGTTAAAGAACGGTTGAACAAAGTTAATCATGTACTTTTATCTGCAAGTTTTTAAAATCCAGATAATTAAATAAAGCATTTAAATTATTCTCTAAAATGAAAAAAACAAAAAAAATCTATAAAAAAATTGAATATTTTCTGGAATACATGAAACTAATTTCCTCTGCATTGCATGAGTATATCGTTATCGAAGCGTCCAATAAATATCTGCAACCAGTATCTATCACACAAGGAATTGGTCTCTTATTTATGTATCCGGATACGTTCAATTGTCAAATCTGTTTATCATTAAGGTTAGGTATCTTACTCTCAATGTTTTCCACTACTTGAGGAGCCATCGGATTATTAAGTGCATTTCTAAAGGGGCACGTCTGCACCCAATGATATGCATTCCGTATTCCTCTCCCTGTACATTCTCTACATGGAGATGGAGACAGTTGAGTTTGGGAATGGACATTATTATATTGAGGTCTCGGTGGTTGAAATCTCGGGTATGGGTTATTGTTTCTTCACTCTCGGACATGATTAGCAGTTTTCCAGAACGTAAAAACATCAATATATTACATAAAAACTTTCAATAATATAAATATCACTCACATAAATACCGTACAAAAATAAAATATCATCACTATAAATCAATTAAATCATTTTCATTTTCTTATTTTTTCTGACCTACCTCTAACTGCTTTTAAAGTGAACATTTTAATTTCAAAAACAATTTTTTTATTGACGCATACGTTGGAATGAAGGCACATTGAACCAAAACTGCACACCATTTGTTTTCATCTCCTTGAAGGGCAGTACATACACTGAGTACGAAAGTACGGAACTCGAAGTGATGACTCTTAAAAGATGATTACACATTTTTTCAATTTGCAAAAAGTTCTCACGAAATGAAGTCTGATATGGTGGATCAGGAACAAGTGGCTGACGTTTTACAAAAATTTTCTTCCCGTTGCGGCCAAACAAGGGGCAATGTAGACACAAGCCGTATCGACGAAAACACACTAAATGAACGATCAAGCGCGAATTTTCAAACACAAAAACCAGACGTTGAAACTGCACAAATTTTTCAGGATTGGAGCACAACATATTTTAGTAGTAGAATTTTCACGATCACGATAAGGATTAAAAATACACACTGTGGCGTTGTGGGAAGCTGAATAATTTTATGCGGTAAAATTCACCACACTGAAGATAGAAGAAACGTGTAAATACTTAATCGAGCACTGCGCAAATATACTGCGATGATCTGGGACGAAGTTCACATCGTAAACAAAACACTCTTCAGATTTGCGGGGGTGAAAAACGCCGAACGTAAAAAATAACACTTTCTCTTCCCACGCAGGGGCCCAGGCGACTCTTGTGATGCTCCATACATCACGTCACGCCGTGGAGGAGAGTCATAGCACTAATCGGGGCACGAGGATATGATGCAGTCGGGCGAAGTGTAGATCATCCAGGGAAGCACTTACGAACTTTAGGCGAGAAACGCACACATGGAGCCATTGATGAAATACACAAATTCCAAGACGTGCTTTATTATCAGAAGGCATTAGCTGCAGTGGCCACATGACTTGCCATGACGGGGCGCGGATTACATTACAAGACAGGAGCGGACAGCAGGTCCGACAGCAACGAGAGTTAGACACACATTGCATGAACAGACATTGCATGAACAGAGAGAAAAGTCTTCTGTTCATGCAATATTAAATTGGTGTTTTGCGATATTGACGCCAGAGGGCCTAAACTACTTAATTTTTAATTGGGCGTCTTTAGATTCGTGGAGTTCACGTCTCCTCTTAAGTTCTCCCGGGGATACTTTATTGCTAGATCCCGCTCTTGTTAGATCTGCAACCTATTGACCTGGGTGCATGATAAGTCGCCATAAAGTTCTTGTAAAGTGTGGTTTTGACGCTACAGAACCCATAAATCCAGAGTGGTTCGAGGGTTCTTCAAGAATTTTGACATTACACTGACATTCGGAATCTCATAAACTTCCTACACTCATATCTGGGGATGTTATTGAGTTGAGCTACTTCACATGCCTGTATAATGATCAACTACGATAAATTATCTTATTTTACTTTTAGGTTGCAATTTTGGAAAAAGGGGTCGTGCTTTATTAACAGGATAATTTTAATTACGCCTTAGTTATATCATGGTGGCCGTTATTATCACACGCACACACACACATGGATATATATATGGATATATATATATATATATATATCTGGGGATCTTATATTTGTGTATATATATATATATATAATGTGTATAAAATGCTTATCTGTGTGTTTCGAAATTGTATCAGTATATCATTATCGAGGCGTGCAATAAATATCTGAAACTTACCTTGTACATTTAGGAATATTACTTTGCTGAGGGCCGCTCCAATCCCGTTATTTGCTTGGCAAAGATAGAAGCCTTTGTCCGATATTTCTACGTCCCAAATAACAAGAGATCCATTGTTGTATTGCCTTATTCTGGGACTGGAGGTCACATAGCCGAAGTCTCCCGGAGAAGTTTCTATTGAAGGAATGCAAAAGTGTTAGCATCCGTACTCTCGGCATATTGTAAATGCAATAACACAAATGTGTGAACAATAACTGCTCATATAGAAATCCAAGTCCGTTCATATATCGAACATTTTTCGCGGAATAGAGGCAAAATATACATATTGTGAAAAGAATAATTGTATTACTACATGAACATATGCTCGAAAAAATTCTCTGCAGTTCTTTCTCCCCCCCCCCTCTCTCTGTATAAATAAAGAAATAACAGGGATCATATATATATATATAATTTTACCCATAAACACACATTTGTATATGTTAAGTATATACCGGGTGTCCCAAAAATGACCGACAATTTGAAAATTCAATTAAAGAAAAACGGATGGTGATAGAAATGTACGGTTTCTTGCATTCTGCTTAGGTAACCATGGAATTTATTCTCACCAATTTTCAAAATTAGTTACAAAGTTCGTCAACAGATGGCGCTGCTGACTGGGAAAAACTATAAAACAATGTTTTCAAAGCAAGAAGCATACGCAAAGTGGCTTGGATTGGCCTCCCTATTCGCCATATTTGACGCCATGCGATTTTTTCTTTGGGGTTACTTGAAAGACCAGGGGTATCATCACAATCCACAAACTGTAGATGAACTGGAACAATACATCTCTGCTCCTTGTCAGATCATTCAAACTGAAATTTTTGCACGGGCGTCTGCGAATTTTGACCTCAGACTGCACCCCGTTGTTGCTGCAAACGGTGGTTATTTTTAAAACATTGTGTTATAGTTTTCCCAGTCAGCAGCGCCATCTGTTGGCGAATTTTGTAACTAATTTTGAAAATTGGTGAGAATAAACTCCCTGGTTACCTAAGCAGAATGCAGCAAACCGTGCATTTCTATCACCATCCGTTTTTCTTTAATTGATTTTTCAAATCGTTGGTCATTTTTGAGACACCCGGTGTATATATATATATATATATATATATATATATATATATATATATATATATATATATATATATATATATATATATATATATATATATATATAATTTTTTTTTTTCTAGTAGATGCCTCGTTAAAGGGACACATTTATTTTAACTCTACGTATTCCTACTTTCTCAACAATTATATGGTTCTATTTTTACTGTCTTGGTTTGACAATAAATGGGAGTTAAAACTTTTCAACCGGTTTTGAGTTTTCCCCCTTGTCCTTGGCAAATTCCTGTATGTAAGGCCTGTACGACGCTTTACTCAGTAACAATGAAACAACTTATCACCTGATTTTATGAACACAATGTTAGCATTTCTATCGGTTAAAATACCACATTATGGAAATATATGATTAATATGATGACAAAAGAATAACATTGTAACTTATTAGCACCACTCCGCCAACAGAATCGCCTAGTGGCATATATATATTAGCCTAATATTTCACTTTCTATGTTGAGTAAAAAATAATCCCTCACGTGCAGCTACAACTATTCAAATTAAACTCATTCTGCCTTACACGCTGCGACCACTTTTAATTAATAATTTAGAAAGTTTGGAACGAAGCCAGATAAGTTCCATGCCAAGAGCAAATAAATTTTAAAATTAACCAGCTATCTAGAAGATAAGAACTTTTTGGAATGAATTATTTAAATACATCTTGTAAGCACAGAGGCATTAAAAATAAAATATTCTTATTTCGCCTTTTCTTGACAAGTTTGAGGAGCAAGATATGCAGAGAAATTTTGACAAGATATAAAAAGGGCCACGATATTAGATATTTATTGTTTTTATACTTTGAGATAAGATGCTGGAGATAAAATATATTACCTTTGTTTTCAAATTGAGATCACAAACGATGCACAACGCAAAACCTTGTCTTTCAAATGCGCCATTTTCTAAATTCGTTTCGCCTTTGGTGAGTAGTCGTTAAAATGCAATTTTATAATATCTGTTGAATATTCCTTTATAATATTTTTAGAAAGCCAAACGTAATTTGAGAATTCCTAAAGTTATACAAAATAGGATGTTTCATACATACATAAAAGTGCGTGCATGTTGAACTGAGAAGGTGTAGTGCCTGTTTCAGAACTGTTTAGTTCAAGAAACTGCTACCGATCAACCTTTTTAGTTAATTAAAATTCATATTGAGTTGTGTTCTAAAGCGATACAATACTCTCAAGTTGCTTTTCTAATATTAATATACAAGGTGCACCCATAAAGTAACCGGACAATTTTTTATAAATAAGAAAAATATGACTCACCTTCAAATAAATTTATCTCCTTCAAAATAATCGCCTAAGGAGTCTACAATTTTTCCAACGTTTCTTCAAGTTATCGAAACACTGTTTATAGGCAGTGGAATTAACCGTTCGCAAAATACGCCTAACATTTGATTTGATATCCGAGACGTTTTCAAATCTCTGTCCTTTCATGGATTTTACATTTTTCAATGACAAAGGACTTATTCACCACGAATTTGTTCCTGAAAATCAAACAATTAGTCAGTATTTTTAGAAGGAGGGGCTTTTTCGATTAAGAAACAGGATAAGGCGAGTCAGGAAGGAACTGTTTGATTCTGGTTTCTTTTACACGATAATGCTAGGCCCCATACAACAATTTCTGTACAACAATATCATGCTAAGCATTCAATTACAGTGATAAATCACTCATCATATTCTCCCGACTTACCGCCAGCTGATTTTTCCAAAGCTTAAGATGACCATGAAAGGAACGTCTCGGATATTAAATGAAATGTTACGTGTATTTTGCGAACGGTTAGTTCCAACGTCTATAAACAGTGTTTCGATGACTTGAAGAAACGTTGGAAAAATAGTATAGACTCCTTTGGCGATTATTTTGAAGGGAATAAATTTATTTGAAGGTGAGTAATATTTTTCTTTAATATTTTTCTTAATATTTTTCCGGTTACTTTATGGGCCCACCTTCTATATATGTTTGTATATGTATGTGTTTTTATATGTATGTATATATAACAGTGGTACTTAGGTACTCTTCGTTAATGAGTTACAGAAGACCTTTACGAGTGCCGAACGAATTATTCCCATGGGTAATGTAAACTGAAATGGTTCGTTATTAAATCCCAGAAATTTCCCATTTTACTTGGCCCCATTTTACTTTGTAAACTTATGGGGTTGTTAGTTCATGCAAAATCTCGAAACTAGAGAGCCTTAAATAATAATTGCAACCTAAAAAGAACTTTTTATATACCCTGTTTTTTTTCTCTCCTTTTCTCTCTAAATTGCACAAACCTTCACTGAATTATTCTTTTTCAGTTTCTTTTATTTAATTTTAATCACTTTTTAGTTGTTTCCACTATCCACAGACTTTATAAACTGCTAACTTTTATAATTTTTTAAAAAATTTTTCGCCCAATATTTTTGTAAGCAAACTAGATTCACATGTATTCTGTTTTCAAAATCGTCAAACGCCGTTACACATAAGTGCAAGCATTGAATTCGATCAAAGCGCCCCTTGCGGATTTTTTCCCGAAATAACTTTTCATACAAAACAAAATTAACTGAAATTGAATTCAATCCTACTTAAAGAGGGCTAAAAGTAATAAAAGAATGCATTGTCACTGTGTTCTGAGCTGTTTTAAAAGTTTCAAATGTCTAGCTAGTCGGGAAGTTAGTTAAAAATCGATCGCAAGATTTGTACTGGACATACACGCAAACAAGAAAGCGAGTTAATGAAAACGTGGTAAAAAGAAATAATTAGATGAAATAAAATAAAATTTAACTGTACTGAGAAGAGTTGAGGGCCTAACGGGATGGTGGGGGAGAGGTTT
>OU015500.1:159577912-159740412 GCA_907164885.2 Dolomedes plantarius
GAATTTTTAAAGATTAATCTTTATTATTTAATATATCAAATGCTGACCACGCGGTTTCTTTTCTATTTGTGATACTTTAAACTAATTTTGTGTCACGTCCGTAACTACGAAATAAATTGACATTTTTTTTTTCTTTTTAATGCAGCAGACGATTGGACATTATCCATAAAAAAATATTTAAATACAGTAAAAGAAATGTTCCTCAAACAGTACTATATTAACTGTACTATATTCTTTAGTATGTTCTATTAGATTTAATTTCGATATTTTCGTCTACATTTTTTGTATAAAAATATCCCTTACGATGTGTTATAAATGTATATTTTTTGGCATTAATTGCATACATTGACAGTTGTATTTAATTTGATTGAGAACCACGGGTATTCAGCCGGTTAACTTATATAAAGTCAAAAATGTAAAGTATTTAAATTTTTCAAGTGAAAAAAATCATTCGTGTGACGGTGGGAAGGGCATCTTTCATATATAGGTTGTATGTGTTGTTTTTAATATCACAGAAACTATTTTTCAAATAGTGCTTATGATCAAACTGCATTAAAGGTAGATTTATATATTTGTGAGAAAAATGCTGATATTTGAGGGAAAAAAGGATTAAAGACGCTTGAGCAAAAACAATATCAATTAAACTCCCTGAGCTAAAAAGCTATTTTCACTAGCAATATATTCATAGATTAATCAAAAGTTCTTAAGGGGGTCCGGGAGACATTTTAAAATTTTTTTTATTTATTGAGTTAAAATTTTGAATTTTTTTGGGATGGTTAAAACAAAATCACATCTTAAAACTTCTCAAAAAGTTTTTAAAAAATTTAAAAATTTAATATTTTTAAAATCGTTATAACTCGAAATATTATTTGTCGAATTTCAAAAATTTTTCGTTTAATTAAATAGAAATATGTTTTAATTTTGATTCACCCTTTTTTAAAATATTAATTTTTAAAAAAATTAAAAGTATTTAGATGAAAAATTACAAAAAAAATTATGTAACTTATTTTTAAAAAATCACATTTTCAAAAGTAAATACTTTTTTCAAATTTGCTGAATCCAAATGAAAGTAAAATAGTCGAAAAAGACATGTCACGAGTTTCAACCATTTATCTTTAACGGTTCTTGACTTATAATAATTTAAAGACGAGAAATGGGGAAAAAAAACCATCATAAAGAAAGAAACACTTACAGGTTTAAACAATGATTGGCTACTATTAAAAAAATAATTCCTTCTGTTCTAATTAAGATAGAAACATGATTTAAACGTCATTTTAAGCGCAAAAGAATACAAAAATTTTATTTAATTTGTACTCAGAAATGCTGGAGATCTGTTCATGTCAGTCGCAATCATTGCTTATAAAACCTTTTGAAAAGGGCTTTTATATTCACCGAGTGAAACTGAACTTAGTAACAAATACTGCGTGTATACGAGCAACGGTTTCTTAAATGACCGACACCGCATTTATTTGAGTATGTCTTGCCACGAAAGAAAGCTTTTTACGAATCGCAAACTTTCACACACAGCTAGATAAAACTTCATGTGTTTCAACTAATATTTATCCATTCTTACGTTATTTTTAAACGACATATTTTTATGAATTCAGCCTAAAAACGGCAGCGGATGTTCAGTAACAGTGAAATGAATTATTAAAAATGTGTCACCTACATTTTTATTGCTTTTCGTGTTATAATGCATATTCTACTTAGGTACCTACTTCGAGTGTGTTACCACTAATTGTTTCCGCTCAAAAAGCATGTCCTGAAAATTCAATAATGCACGAGCTCTGAATCTGCAAACATTACTTGACGTTGGTCTGGGTTTGGGTGTCAAAGATGCCATTTAAAAGAAAGTCATTTAAAACGAACCTTTTAGATCATTTTCTGTTCTAATATCTGTCGGTTATCTTACTCTATATGTACTGGGGAAATTTTTAGATCTAGTGTTTACAGAAAGATTCACATTAAAAATAAAGTTATTAGTTTTTTTAAAAAATCTAGTACACTTGCTTAGTATACAATCTCATTACCATGTTTTTATTAACTTGCTTTCTTGTTTGTGTGTGTGTTTGTGGGTGTGTCTGTCTGGTACAAATCTTGCAATCGATTTTTAACTAACTTCCCGACTAGCTAGACATTTGAAACTTTTAGAGTAGCTCAGAACGCGATGACAATGCATTATTTTAATACTTTTAGCCATCTTTATTCCAGAATAGCTGAGTGGCAACCCGATGTGTTACATTTTCGATTTAAAATGAAATAGTTTTATTTCTTAAAGATTGAAAACTGTTTAATCACTTTTAAAAATACATTAGAATTTTTAAAAAACAAAAAAATGATTTAAAATTATCTTTTTCAAATTTTGGTTTTTGGCTTTTGAAATAATTCTTTCAAATTTCCGTTTTCAAATTTTGCTTTTTAAACAAAGAAAGAAGCTCATTGAATAGGGCAGTGTCTCGCAGCATGTCACATCCAACTCTTGCAGATTTTACTTCTTGTTTGGCGAGGAGTGGCAAAACATTGCATAATTTAACATGACGTTCAATGAGCATTCTTACAGCTTGTCGAATAAAATGCTCTCAGATGACGCAAAGTCTTTAGATACGGTATATAAACAAAGGTATATCACTAAATTAAACATCCAGGTACAGCCCGGAAAGGTTTATTCCGTATGTCACCCGTCTTTATTGACAGTGGTAGACTGGGGTTACGATACAAGACGCTGGCCTGAAGTAACTAATCCTGATATCTATACATATCTCAACATAATAATAATCATTCTCGACGAAAGAATGATTATATTCTCTTAAACCTTGCGAAATATTAAAAAAAAAAGTGTTAAAATACCTGTTACGTACAACTAATATGAGGAATTTTATAAATAAACTTAAATTATTTAACTCAAAATGGAGGTATCGTCCAAAAACACATGCAAACGCATAGGAACGGCTTCTGATTTCTGCCACCCGATAATCACGTGATCTATAGTAGACGAAAACTGACGTAGCCAGTGACGTTGCGACGTTTCGCCTTATTAGAAAAAAATTCTAAAGGTTTTGACTTCTAATTTCCTGAAACTAAAATTATTTCTGGAGATTTAAAATCATTTCTGGATTTCAATTATTAAATGACTCATTCTCAACTAATACTTTTTCATTTTGGCAACATGGCCGAATGTAAATAGAAAATCTCATGGGCGAAAAAGTGCTTAAAAAAATAGAACGACAGTTCTCAGGAATTCAAAATTGGTGGCGGAAGAATCTTCATCAGTTGCTCATTAATTAGAAACAAATTTCACGAAGCTGGAATTATTAGTGAGTAAAATAATAAGTCCAAAAATTACGAACTCCCCATTCAGTTACATTAAGATACTATGGAGATCAGTGCGGAAAATTTCAAAAGAGAGTTTTATAAGTACGCTTGTTTTAGAATGATAACATTTATTTTATTAATTGTATTTCATATATTTTGGAAGCTGAACATCTAGCAAATGCCGATAAATCGTAAAATTGACATTAATAGGTGCAGAAAACCGAAATATTTGTCCATCAAAATTGTCGATTACTGGAAATTCGGAAAACTGCTTTGGGGGAAAAAGCTTCGTTTGAAATGAAAATCATTTCTAACTTTATAAAAATGTGTATATCCTTAAAGATGAAGAGTTGTAAAACACATGGGAATAAAAAATTTGTCGATTGGTGGACGAAAAAGTTCAATTTTGCATGCATGAAAATAGTGGAAATTTGCGAAACGGAAAGGAGCTGGCCCACCCGGAATGTCATCTGTTTCTGCTGTCCGCTTCTTTTGAGTTCGGCAGTTTTAATTTTATAATTAAAAAAGTTTAAAGTTTTGAAAGTTGAGGATGGCACCAGTGCACTCGTCTCGTCCGTCCGCGTGCTTCGGTACCAGTCACGATATACTGCTATGCTCGGTTCGCGAGATTAGCCCGTCCCCGTGTTTGCTGACTGACACACTAACATTTGTTTACCTTCAGCTGTTATTATATAGTAGATTTTAAAATCCATTACGTAAAAATACGAGTAGTGTCTGGAGCCAAAAGTAACTGCGCTACAGGCGCCATCTATTAACGTAATAGTGAACCAAGCATATTACATTTTCATTACAATGGGATAATTTTTATTTATGCCCACATGCTATTTGCGATATTTTCTCTGCGAAGTTCAATGATTTTTTACCATGTTTTTTTTTATAATTGCTCTCTTTATTACGCATTTCATCATTCTCTTTCAAGTTTATAGTTTTCAACAGAAAATTTAAAAACGTGGTTTATAAAAAGTCTTTTTATCTTGTAATTATTTTTGTTTTACAATCTCCGATTCGGTAAATTTTGGAAAGCAGTGGATAGTCATTTAATCTTAAACTACAATGCCCACGATGAGATAATCGCTGACGAAAACTGCAATTATCTTTGAATATGAGTTTTGTTACTCAGTTATTTTCGTACACATGGGCTGAGTGAATTTATACTTAAATCCCAGACAGGAGTCGCATTATTTCGAGTAAATAAATCTGTTTTAAATTGAAAGCTGGGGATACGACTTTTATCTGAAATATGTTTTGACAAATAAGTAAATTTTTGGCATTTAATGAAATTTTTGCGATTCTTTCTTTCTTCACTTTCCCGGTAAAATATTCAGTTAAATTTAACTTTCTTCCTTTTTTAAAATATTCACCATAATATTAAAAACATGACTGAGGTCATTGGAGAAATTCATTTTTACAAAAGCGTTTTCTATTAATAGGGTGAATTCAATGTAATTTCATCATGCTTGATAGTTGTAAAGTTAATCTTGATAGAGTTAATCTTGGTAGTCTTAATCTTTCTAAGACTGTAAATTTTATGGAAATGATAAAAATTGCATTGTATAGAAGAATCACGTAGTCAAAGATAGCCATAGATATTAACTGAACACAGGTGTGTGACATCAAAAAACTGCTTTCTTTACTTAGTACGACCTCCGTCACGATTATTTATTCCGTTAAATATCTTTCTCAAATGCAATTTGGACAAGAACTTAACCTTTTAATTTTTGCCAGAATAATGATCGTTAAGGTAACAGTAAATATTAATATTTTTTACCAGGAGAGTGAAATGAAGGAATATTGGAAAAAAAATTTAAAGCAGGAACTTTTTTTTTCAAAAAGTTATTTGCAACGAGGGATTTTAATTTGGAGACGCGTATGTTATTGAACAAAGCTTGGTACTTTCCTGTGTGTTATTATTTCCTAAGAAAGGCAAAGTTCGCTCGTATTTGGCAAAGCTCCAGTCTTTCTAGGGGAACAATGGTGTAAGCAAAATGATTCACTAACTCTTCCTAGTTAGTAAAAGTTTCAAATTTTTTTTTCATAATTTGTAATCAAGGAGACTCGTTTAAAAATGTGTAGTTGAGAGTCCTTTAACGTTTCATTTTTTGAATTTCATCCAAGATATCAAATTCCTTTCTCCGGTGCTTTTGAGAAATTCTGAGCTTTCTTAAGAAAACAGACCACGGAAAAATTGATATCTGAGATATTTTTACAACTTTTAATAAGTCCGACTTGTTTTCGTGAGCAGAGAGATGATGAAGTTAAAAATTGTAAGACAAACTTCTTCCTATTATAAAAAAGGAAGGTTTCTGATTAATTATGAAATGCCGGTATCAAAGGACCTGGATTTCATGCATGAAAAGGAAGGGAGAAAGCTGTACTATTTATCACAATGTCATTATAATAAAACTGAATAAAAAAATGCAAAGTAAATTAAAAAATGCTAACAATAAAGGATAAAGCATACAACGTGAATTATATAAAAACTAGCCGCTGCGCGACCAGCATGGTCGCTTTTGCGAAACAACGCAACTGAAAATAACATATGTAAGGAATGTTACCATTACCTGTCATCATAAATATACGTTGTTAAGGGGTATTCTTCATGAGGCTGATTCTGAAACATCGTGATTAAAAAAATACGAATTCACATTACTTCAGATCAGATTTAAAGATAAGACTGAGAAACCCAACACCAATGATTTTAAAAACTACATACCTCTCTGTATGTACTATTTTTCAAAATTAAGATATCGAGACTTTATCATTACATCAAATAAGAAATTGTTGGGGAAAATTTTTTTAACTTTAAAAATGGAGTAAGAATTCAGCAAGTACTAAAATATAGTGTGGATTACATCACTCTCTGTATTTGCTATTGTTCACGATTCAGATATCTACACTTAATCATATCAAATAATAAATTGTTGGGAAAATTTCTTCCACTAATCAACTTATAAAATGGAGTAAAAATTCAGCAAGTACTGAAAAAACTGTAGAAAATTAACTATTACTGGCTGTAGGTTGCTATGCCGGCGACGGTTAAGCCTAACCTCGCGATCATTTATGCTCGCTCTTAATGAATTATTTCTTCTTCGTTTTCTTTTTTGAGACAGTTCCCAATTTCCACTTGATCGTGCAGCTCACTTTCGAGCATTCCTGATTTCAGTGTGCAAATCCATGTTGACACGTGGTTACAAATTGCGGACGGCCGCTAATGTTTACATCTGGTAGTTGCAGCCGTTGCCATTCGGAGTGTAGAAATATCGTCGATTTTTGTGCCGCATACCTACGCGTTTTATATATATATATATATATATATATATATATATATATATATATATATATATATATATATATATATATATATATAGATAGTCCACAAATCGGGGAAAATTTTCATATTGGAACATAAAATTGTCTGTATTATTTTTCATTTTAAAAATTCTCTTAGATTGTGGGTCATTTTGAAGTTAACTGTCATGTGTATCATGTGTGAGAAGGAAATTAAAATAGTAGCATTATAATTTTGTGCAGAGTGATAGGCGTTTTAGCTAAATTTCATTAAAAATTACTTCAAATTGACCAATTTATAAAAAAGTATGGTATTTACAGGCAAGTTTTTTATATATTTTTTATTTTTAAATGCTGTGTTTCCATAAAAGACCAAAAAATCCTTAAAAAACGATTTTTTAAAAAAATTGGCTCCGAATGTAGGCAGTCACCTTATACACCATAATGTTGTTTAAAAATGACTAATATAAAATCAAAAGTATGGCTAGTCCGGGGTGTTGGGGTAGTCTTCCAACACCCCGGAAAAATGAAATAAATTCCATCTCCTCATCATAGGTTTATTCTTGATGTGTTATACACAAGAATAATTGTTTATGTTGCGTATATAATTTTCCTTCCTGTACTAATGAAAATGGTGGCAAGAAAATGACGACATAAAAAAAATACAATTATGCAGTACTTTGTTGCTTATGATATTTTTAAAAGTTGGGGAAAATGTGAAACTATATGAATTCTGATCTTACAGGGTCATTTCGAAATGTAAAGAGGCTCTCCTTCAGTTTGTACGGTTCGCATAAGATTCGATTCACAATAATCGAACTTTTAAGTGAATAAAGTTAAAGAAGCCGCTTAAGATATGCTAATTGCGGCATACGCGTTTGGTATAAATACCAAGCAGCTAGATTGGCGAAACGAAGTGAGAGGAGTTGAAAGGAAGTGAAAGGAGTTTTGCGAGCAGCAGCTATAGGCATAGCTAAGTTGCTTCAAACCTACGCGAGTTCTCGTTAGGCCCAAAGTTTACATGGCAGCACTGCTGGTTGACTTTCAAAGTATCTGTGAGTGTTGCAAAGTGTATTTTTCTTGTATGAATAGTTATACCAAGAAATATATTGAATTGTATAAATGTTATATACCTCCTACTAGTAGTACGCATTACTTACGTTGAAAAGAAAATATACATGCGCCAATGCTTGAATAAACATTGTTGTTATGTACCGGGTGTCCCAAAAATGACCGATGATTTGAAAAATCAATTAAAGAAAAACGGATGGTGATAAAAATGCACGGTTTGCTGCATTCTGCTTAGGTAACCAGGGAGTTTATTCTCACTAATTTTCAAAATTAGTTACAAAGTTCGCCAACAGATGGCGCTGCTGAACGGTCTAGCTTCCCCCTACACCATAGGGGTACTTGAAAGACTAGGTGTATCGTCACAATTCGCAAACTGTAGATGAACTGGAACAATACATCTCTGCTCCTTGTCAGATCATTCAAACTGAAATGTTTGCACGGGAGTCTGCGAATTTTGACCTCAGACTGCGCCCCGTTGTTGCTGCAAACGGTGGTTGTTTTGAAAACATTGTGTTATAGTTTTCCCAGTCATGAGCGCCATCTGTTGGTGAACTTTGTAACTAATTTTGAAAATTGGTGAGAATAAACTCCCTGGTTACCTAAGCAGAATGCAGCAAACCGTGCGTTTCTATCACCATCCGTTTTTCTTTAATTCGGTCATTTTTGGGACACCCGGTAAGAACTGTGTTTGAATGAAATTATTTAGAGTGCCACTTAGAGATATACATACCCAAAGTTAGGGCAGAAGAGATAATTCTCTATAAGTTGCTTTACAAACTATCAGCCACGCATTACAGATTTTAAGGCGACAATGGACCTTCAGATTCACAAAAATATGTCCCCAAAACCATTTTTTTTTCTCTTTCAGAAAATGATTCTGCAACTCGTCAGCTTTGAATTAAAAAAAATTATGTTGATCCGATCATTATTAACCGAGTTATAACTATTTTTTTCAAACGTAAACAATGGAAATGTTACGCTAAATTAAAACTTTAAATGCTATTTTCTCAAAACAAGTTTTCAAGTGGTTTCGGTAAGTTCAAAATGTTCCATGCGTCATAATTTTTCTTGAATTTTCATAAAATTTCATAAAATGATTATTTATATAAGTTAGAATAAAACTTAGTAATAAATTCATTATACTATTTTAAAACACCTTAAAATGTTTACAATCAAACAAAATTGTTCGATAAAATTTTTCATAAAATAACCAATTTTTATCGATTTTTTTTTAGGTTTTATGAATATGACTGTAAATCAAATATTGCTACTAACTTTTATGATAACTATATAAAGCTAGCTTAAGAAAGAAAATTAGATATCTGAGACAAAAATTAATGCGCATGGAGCATTTTTAAATAGAGTAATTAACAAACTGATTTTAATTAATATTTTAATTAATTACATTCTGATTTTTTTTATTTAGCATTTTCATCTCTAAACAATGCTGCATGAGTATAAAAAATTTCATAGCAATTTGTTGATAAATTAAAAAAAAATTTTTCATGGACCATTGTCGCCTTAATACTTATTTTCCAGGATCTAAAATATGAGCATTCGGTGCACTTATTTTTTAAAAAAAAAATCTTTACAATTCAAAGCTTTATCCACTTAAGGGGACTAGGGAACTTCAACCTTGATTTTTTTAATGAACAATTTTTAACTCTATATACAGAATGAGACTAATTAATAATCTTTTTTACTATGTTAAAGACCCTTAGAATTCAAAATAAGGATTTTTTGGAAGAATTATTCCTATTTTTCAAAAAAATTTTCAGAAATGTTACCAGTTTTCAAAATGCTCATTGCGCATTCCATATCATTTAAAAACCTTAATTTTTTTTTAAATTTAAGCTTACCATTTATATATATACGTAATTGCGCATTGAATTTTTTTTTATGAATCTAATGCCATAAATACATAATTTTATTAATATGTTTGTCTTTTTTTTATGTTTTTGCATCCTTTTACATTATTTCACTGTCTATAAATTTGAAAAATATTTGTGGTTTCAAAGAATAATGCATAGTTTTTTGACAAACAATTCAATTAACAATCCTGAGAAATTTGGGGGTAATCAGAAGAAAATTAATGGGCATTTTGAAAAATTCTAGCATTTTTGAAGAATTTTTTGAAAAACAAGTCTTACTGTTCCACAAAATACTTATCTGTGAATTTTAAGTGTCTTCAGTATAGTAAAAAAGAGTATTATGTATTCTCATTATGCATAGAGTAAAATATTCGAAATTAAACAGAAAAAAGGTTGAAGGCCCTTCGACCCCTTAATGACCCATACACTTTAGAAAACCCAATTCAAATTATATATATATATATATTCAAATTATATATTTCCGATATATATATATACTGCGCTATTCGAAGAATGAGAGGGAATAGAAACGGCCAGTGATTGTGCGGGGATTTGAACCAAGAACCTCTCGCTCCGTAGTGCGATAGTCCGCAGTCCGATACGATAACCATTCAGCCACAGAGTCCTTGAGAGAAAGCTCTTATGAAGGGGGCATAACGCTTTTTCGTTACGTGACGATTCCTGCCAGTTCACTCTACTGTAGGCCGCGTAAAAGAACTTTGTTCCAAAATCTTTACAATTCAAAGCTTTATCCACTTAATGGGCCATACACTTTAGCGAACCCAATTCAAATTTATACACAAAATATATATCCTGCTCGTTAATTCTTACCCTTTAAATATATTTCCAAACCCCAAAATTAGCGATGCACGTATCGATCCAATTTTCCTTTCTTTAAAAAAAAAACACAAAGCGTGTCCCTTCATAAGCTTTATTTTTAGGACTGCAATAATCAGCGTAAAAAATAAAAGAAGTTCTACGCTTTAGGCGTTTAATGGAGCAATTTGAAACATTCTTTGTTCGCATAATAAAAAGAGTAATTTGTCTGGTATAAGCAGTTAAAAAAAGAAAATCTTTAGAGTCATTTAAAAACAATGAATGAAAATAAAATAAAAAATGAATGACAAATACCTCAAATCTAAAAAGAAAGTCATAAAATAAATACTAAGGCAGCATATTTGCTTTGAAAAATGATGAAAAATTATCGATTTCTAAGGCAGTTAATTTTTCACCAGGCACTAGAAGCATTTGTAACATTTAATTTAGAAAAAACAAATGAATGTTAAATTTTTGCTTTTGAATTGTATCGTTTTTATTACTCGTGTTTTTGAATGAGCCACGTCATTTGTCTCCATTTTAAATGGGTTATTTAGAAACTAGTTTAAAAATTTATAATTCTTAAAGCTAATCATACATATCGGAAACACATTGTACTATAGCTATTACATTTCTAAAGACCCCTCACCAAATTCGCCTCCAATTTTTAGAAAATAGTATAGAGCTTTTGGTACTTACGTATTAACGCCACCGCAGCTGAAGTTGCGCTAATGCGCCAATAAAGATCCTTCGTCCCCCGTCTTGTTTAATCTTTCTACAAAATGTGGCGTTATTCTCGCAAATAGATCGCGCTACAGAACACTGTGAGCACTGTCAGTTTAATTATGGCCACCCGGTATATATATATATATATATATATATATATATATATATATATATATATATATATATATATATATATATATATATATATATATATACACACAGTGGAATCTCGATCGATCGTTTTCGGAATCATCGTTTTCCCGAATGTGACGTTTATTTCACACAGTCCAGACAACTATATTGCTTTGTTATGTTCTCGCATCTATCGTTTTCCGGCATTTATCGTTCAGTTCAGTCGGTCCCTTGAAAAATGATAGATCGGGATTCCACTGTATATATATATATATATATATATATATATATATATATATATATATATATATAGAAAGGATGGTACTTATGTATTAACGTCCCGGCAGCTGAAGTTGCGCGAATGCGCCAATATATATATATATATATATATATATAAAGTGTTTTGATTTTAAATAAAGTGTTTTATTTTATAATTTGTTGCAAAAATTTTCGGTGTAGATTGGCTGCACTTAAAAAAACCCACGAAATCTGTAGATGGGGTGTCGTTAATGCGTAAGTACCGTTGATTGTAATATATATATTGAAATGTGTCTGAATCCGTTTGCATGGATTAAGACGTTAGTGGACCCTTTGATGCAGTTTCCTCACCTCTGGCTTTTCTCCAGATGACGCTGGGCATGGGGAATCCTTCAGCGGAGCAGTTCATCCACGCGCTGCTGCCCAGAATAGCAGACGTGTTCGCCGGCTCTGCCAGCCACGCAGGGGGCACTGAAAATAAACAATCACACAGTTATTCTCACAACTCGATCGTTTAGCAGAATGTATCGGTTACTGTGCAGTCCTTTTGCAAATTGCATTCACTCGCGACAGGCTTCATTTTAAGCCTTGGAATGGAAAATTGAGGAACATTTATTGGCAGAAGAGAACCAAAGAAAATTGAGAATATGTCGACTCACTACTCTTAAATCTTTAAAACATTCGATTTTTTGAAAAACATACATGTTAAAGCCTGATCATTTCTGAGCAAAACAAAGCAAACCGAGTGAAAATATTCCGCTTTGTTCCGGAGAAATTGATATTCTAAATATTTAATTACTGATCAAGTTTATGCTAAGAAAAATTTTAAACTAATTTTTCTAAAAATATAATTTTGCATCATTCCGCGACTGATATCTCGAAAACTATGAAACATAATTCCAGGAAATTTTTATCACTGCATAATCGTGTCATTTAAATGCGTCTGAAATAGAATTATTGCAATCGCTGCATATTTTGCATTCATTTCGGTGATAAATGAATGCAAAAATTTAAGGAAATTAAGTATATTTTGAGCAGTTTTAAAAAAATTGAAAAAATATTTTAATGTTGAATTTTTTATGTTCAATTGTATTTTGAATTATTTATTTTAAATATAAAACAGGAATTATACATTTAAGTGTAAAATTAATTTCATAGTGCTGCGCCCAAGCCAGTATACAATAAAAATGCTTAAAAAACAAGGTATATATAAAGAATTAAAAAAAAATTATTTAAAATTATTTTGAGGGTTGAAAATTTGTTTATTAAAATAAATATATCAATTTATAATATCGCGAGGTGATCTTGACTGTGCCGCGGTGATTTTATCGATTATGATAGTGAAAAAATTAACCACCGCATTAAATAGAAATTTTTCTGAGTAAAATATTCCTCTAACTTTTTGTTAATATGTAATTTTTCTGGGTCGAAATTATACACAAAGCAAAAACATGTTGTTAGATATGCATTGTATGTATTCTCGAGCGTCATATTTCTGGATTTCAGTTGAGACAGAATATCCACAAATTTCTGACAAGGTCATTGCAATTTTGCTCCCATTTTTTACGACATACTTATGCGAACAAAGTTTTTCGACACTGGTTCTAATTGAAAATCACAAACGATCCTATTTAAAAGGCATTGACCATGAACTGTAGCTCTTTCTATTATAGAGCCAAATATAAAACGCACATTTATCAAAACAATCCCAAATATCTCATTAATAAATTATTTATGTTTAAATTAACTTTGATTTATTAGGCTGAATTAAAGACCAAAAAGCAAATTTTAATCTAAAAATTTAAAGAGAAATTTTTTTTATTTGTAAACTATAATTTTATATTTTTTTTTCTTGTGTTGGTGTACAGTTCAAAATGAGTTATGTTTTAAAAATTGTCATCGTTAAAGGATTCCCAAGGAAATTTGTCTTATATCACCGATCATATTTAAATATCGAATCTCAATAAAGGTTAAAAATAATTTTTAATATAAATGCATAGATGCTTATAAAAATTTCACAATTTTTAAACACACTGCGTATGTAATTCGTTCAGTGACTTAAATGATTAAATCAGTAGCTTAAATGATTATAATTATCTTGATACATATTTTTTATCTAACAAAAACATATACGTATTTATTGTAATTTATATATTTGAAAGCTTTTTCTTGTGGTGTGCCGCGGAATTATCGAAAAAACCGTTGTTGTGCAGTGGAAGATAAAAGGTTGCGGAGCTCTGCTCTAGGGTATACGGTAAAAATTGATATGTTTACCTAAGGTATAACTCTGAACGAATTACATACGCAGTGTGTTTAAAAATTGTGAAATTTTTATAAGCATCTATGCATTTATATTAAAAATTATTTTTAACCTTTATTGAGATTCTATATTTAAATATGATCGGTGATATAAGACAAATTTCCTTGGGAATCCTTTAACGATGTCAATTTTTAAAACATTAAGTTAAAATATATTCCTCTACCCGCGATTAAATATTTAGAATCCATACGACGGTTCTCCTATAAATCTTAACTAGAATTTGTTACTTTATCTCAGCAGGGAAATATTTCCACCTTAATACACATTTAAATTTTGCTTTCGTGGTCCTGAAATCTATCGTATATTTTGAAGAGGCAATGACATTTAGCGTAGCTAATTAATGATTGACAAATCATTCCAAAAATAATTCTTCATTAGGTTATCCGAGAACTATATTTTCCATGTTTAAATTGGATATTTTGAGATTATTAATGATGCAAACTCCCCTCTTCCAATTTCTAGACTACCTTTAATAAATTTTGTGAGCAAATAAGGCTTTTTTAATTTTGATGTAGGTTATCAAATTATATCAAAGGTTTAAAATGAATATTTTACAGTTTGACGATGGAAAAGACGGGTAAGGTTAGTATGCATTAAATGAAATATTTAATTGAATGAAATAGTTCCAGTATGTTTTTGTTTCTTTGAGATTTTTTCTTTAGCGTATATTTAAGTTTATGAAATACAAAAAATATAAGAACTAATTTTTCTTTTCGTTTAATTCTTCTTTCTTTGATGACGAATATTTAGAGAACATAACCTTTATCATTCGCACTCAGTAATTTTTAATTTTGTACAAGACGTGCATATACAAGGTGGACCCATAAAGTAACCGGACAATTTTTTATAAATAAGAAAAATATTACTTACCTTCAAATAAATTGATCTCCTTCAAAATAATAGCCAAAGGAGTCTATACAAATTTTCCAACATTTCTTCAAGTCGTCGAAACACTGTTTATAGGCGTCGGAACTGACCGTTCACAAAATACGCGTAACATTTGATTTAATATCCGAGACGTTTTCATATCTCTTTCGTAGCCATCTTAAGCTTCGGAAAAAGGATAAAAAATCAGCTGGTGATAAGTCCGGAGAATATGATGAGTAATTTACAACTGTAACTGAATTGTTAGCAAGATATTGTTGTACAGAAATCACTGTATGGGGCCTAGCATTATCGTGTAAAAGAAACCATTGCCCAGAATCAAACAGTTCCTTCCTGACTCGCCTTATCCTGTTTCTTAATCGAAAAAGCACCTCCTTGTAAAAATACTGATTAATTGTTGGATTTTCAGGAACAAATTCGTGGTGAATAGGTCCTTTGCAATTAAAAAATGCAAAATCCATGAAAGGACAGAGATTTCAAAACGTCTCGGGTATTAAATGAAACGTTACGTGTATTTTGCGAACGGTCAGTTCCAACGCCTAGAAACAGTGTTTTGATGACTTGAAGACACGTTGGAAAAGTTGTAGAGACTCAGTTGGCGATTATTTTGAAGGAGATAAATTTATTTGAAGGTGAGAAATATTTTTCTTATAAAAAAAAAAATTGTCCGGTTACTTTATGGGCGCACCTTGTATCAGAAATCATTTGCGTCCCCCCTCCCCAGATATCACTCACGCCACCCCAAGGGGTCGCCCTCCCGAGGTTAAGTATTACTGGCAAGGGGGTGACGCAAATAAAAATATCTGTACTGAAACAAAACATAGTAAAATATGTAATGTGTAGTCTAGACTAAATTTGACCCCCCCCCCTAAAAGAATGCAATTATTTATTCGCACATTTGCGGTGAATAAATATAGGTTATGATGAAATGGATCTCAAAATGCAAATTTTCAGGAAAAAGTTCCGTAGCTTTTAGCGTTCCATAATAACATTACGGATGAATTCATTTTTTTGAAAATTTCTGTGATTCAAAGAGTGAACTAGATGAACTAGGAGGTAACACTGGAATAAAAGTTTCTGCATTGCATTAAATGATAAAGTACTATCGATTTTCGTACTAGAGTTCAAGTCTAATTTGAACACCAGTCTTTAAACAATCGATCGGGCAGATATGAAATTTGACGACTGAGATTTTGATGACTTCTTTACAGTCAATTTCAACTGGAAAACTTTGCATCGAAAATTTAAATTCAATACCTACAAGTTTATCCATAACAGATAGTTAGGAAGCGATTACCCATTAGTTTGGGAACGGTTTAAGTGAAAACTCTTGGAGGGTATGATAGTATTGATTGATCACTCATTCAGATCACGCACTTTGTAAGGTACTCCCGGGAAAGTAATTCCCTTTGTTTGTAAGTGTCAATATTTTCAAAGAACAAGGAACACAACTATGAAATCTTATGCATACGAAATGTGTCAATAACATCGGTATATTCTAGTATTGAAAGATAATTGTGTGCTAAAATAATCAACTTAAAACACATCCCTTTAAACCAAAATTTTGAGGTAACTCATTTCCTTTGAATATCTGTTGAAGGGAAATTGAGTAACTTAATTCGTTATCAGATAATGGGATTCTTTTAAATATCCAGCGCATGTCCAAAAGGAAGCTACACACGAGAACCATTTAACAATTTCTATTTTCAGTACACATCTTATAGAACCGTATAATTCCATTTTTAAGGTAATACGTCAAAGTTTTCTGATAATATCTGTACTTGTACATTTAAGGTTACGATAATACATAGGAACGTCAATTTAACTTTGCTATAAAAAGCTTTGCTTTTAAAGGGACTCACGACTCTTAAGTCGAGGAAATAAGGCATATTTCCATACTTTTTGACTCATTGTAACTATTTCAATTTACTCCCAATTTTTCCAAATTTTATGTGCATGATAAATTGATATATTTATTTTAATAAACAAATTTGCAGCCTCAAAATAATCTTAAATTTTTTTTAAATGCTTTAGATATACCTTGTTTTTTAAGCATTTGTATGGTATACTGGCTTGCTCGCAGAACTATAAAATTAATTTTACACTTAAATGTATAATTCCTATTTTATATTTAAAATAAATAATTCAAAATACAATTGAACATAAAACATTCAACATTAAAATATTTTTTTTATTTTTTTAAAATTGCTTAAAATTTCCTTAAAATTTCCTTAAAATTTGCATTAATTTACCCCTGAAAAAATTACAAAATGCACTGTGATTGCAATAATTCTATTTCAGGCGCATTAAAATGACATGATTATGCACTGATAAAAATGTCATGGAATTATGTTTCACAGTTTTTGAGATATTAGTTGCGGAATGATGTAAAATTAAGTATTGAGAAAAATGAGTTTAACATTTTTCTTACCATAAACTTGATCAGTAATTAAATATTTAGAATATCAATATCTCCGGAACTAAGTGGAATATTTTCATGCGGTTTGCTTTATTTTGTTCAGAAAAGATCAGGCTTTAACATTTTTTTTTTCAAAAAATCGAATGTTTTAAAGATTTAAGGGTAGTATGTCCCCTTAAGGTTACGATAATACATAGCAACGTCAATTTAATTTAAAATTTCGCTATTTTGTTTCTAGAGAATAAAACGCTTCGCGGCAGTTAATATTCATAATCTTTGATTTTTGAAATCCCTCAGCAAATGGTGTGAACCGTGATGGCAGAGTGAAGACGAGGTTGTCTACAGCAGTCTTAACAAACGCAACAAAGTTTTGTTATCATCTCGCAACACTTTCTGAACCGTCAAAGATCTTGTTTAGCCTAATAAAATGTGTTCTATCTTTCATATTTTTCTCCCCTACATAATGCATTAATAAATACTGAATTCATCACTTATGCTTCAATAGGTAACAATCAATCTATATATATAAAACAATTCCGTAACTGACTGACTCACTGACATACATCGCACAGACCAAACCAATGGACCTAAACGGCTGAAATTTTGCATGCCGATTCTTCTTATGGTGGAGGGGTGCAATAAGAAAGATTTTTGAAAAATTTTTCTTAGATTTCTTTAAATAAAATTTTTAAGCTGTTTTAGTAACTTTTTTAAGTTTTCATTTAAAATAATAATTTGAGGGTTATAAAATTTATATCACGAGAAATATCCTAAAAATTCCTTTAAAATGAAATCTTTTTCGAACCTTTACCTCGATTTTCTGAAATTTGGTGAATTTTTAAAGATTCATTTTTAGAATTTAATTTATTAAATGCAGTTCACGTGATTTCTTTTTCTGGTACTTTAAATAAATTTAACGTCACGTGCATAACAACTAAATAGACAAAAAAAATTTCTCTTGCTAATGCGGCAGACGATTGAACATTATCCAAAAAAAATATTAAAATACAGTAAAAGATATTATGTTCCTCCAACTGTACTATATTCTTTAGTATGTTCTATTACATTTAATTTGAATATTTTCTTCTACATTATTTTGTCTGTAAAAATACCCCTTACGATTTTTTTTATAAATATTTTTTTTTACATCAATTTTATCCTCTTCGTTCCAGAGGTCCACATATGTGGACCTCAGTCTTACCGGTTTTAATTAATAATTTTTCAAGTTAAAATCAATTGCGACAGCAGATTCAAATACTAGGATAACTATGCTTTCTTAAGCACCCAATAGATGGCAGATCCAGTACAGCTATATTTGGATATTGGCGCTTAAAGATGGCATATTGTTGATATTTTGAAAATACAATGCTCTAGAAAACGGAAGTATTTTTAACAGTTTTATAATCAAAATTTTAGAATAATAAATTTAGTTTCATAAAATCAATGTTCTTATTGTTGCAAAATAGTATAGTGTTTCAAGTTTTTTTACTATTACCAGTTATTATGGATTGCTTTACAAAGGTCCACGTATGTGTACCTTCGTCCAAATGGCTGATTCAGGCGTAGATACTATCTTTGGAATTTTGCATTGAGAGACCAATGAAGATCTTTTTTTCTCTCAATATTTATTGTTGCAAAATAAAAATATTTAATACTATGTTATTTACTGCTGTTCTATTAAAATAATTTTAATGGCCTAGGTGGGGGATAGTGAAATTATTGGCTGCTAGTGTACCTCAATACTCAAGTCACATAATTTGCACTGATAGATATTTCACAGGTATTAGATGTGCAGAATATCTGTTAGAAATAATATTTTTATAACAGGTACTTTAATGTCAAACAGAGCTGGAGATGCAACAGGCATATTGAAAAAAGGTAGCTACTTGAAAAGAGGTGAATGGCATGAAATAGTTAGAGATGATGACAAAATTTGTATCATAAAATGGAAGGACAATAAAGCCGTTACATTTATGTCCAGTTGTGTAGGAAGCGAACCCAACAACACTTGCCAGAGGTGGTCAAAGAAGAAAAAAAGAGAATTGATGTTCCACAACCAGCCATAGTAAAAGATTATAACATATCTATGGGCGGCACATATCTGTGTGATCGGTATATTGCTTACTATCGCTGTTCTATCAGAACAAAGAAATGGCATGTCAAACTTTTCAATCATTTTATAGACTTGATAATTTCCAACTTTTGGGTATACTATGCCCGGGACAACAAAGCCAAATATTTGAAAAAATATATGTCCCTTCTACAATACCGTCTACATATAGCTCATGCCCTTTTGAGGTATGAAAGGAGTCCAAAAACAGTTGGAAGACCTCGAAAGGTGTTAGCCGAACCAAATGAAAATACCCCATGTACACCTAAAATAAAACGAAGAAAAGTTGTAGAACAACCAGTAAAAGAAGTCAGGCTGGACAATGTGGGACATTTTCCCAGATATATGGAAGATAAGAATGCATCGAAATGCCGTCATCCAAATTGCAAATGAAGAAGTCGAGTTATTTGTACGAAATGCAATGTTTGTTTGTGCATACTGAAGAACAATTGTTTTGAAAAATATCATAATATTTAGATAATTTCTTACACGTGTAGTCAACATTTTGTACTTTTTATATCCATGAGTTTTACGATTAACCCATTAATTAATTGCTAATATTAATAAATTTCTGTCTTTTTTCATAATTTTTTTTATATTCAATCAATTTTGTATTGTATTTCTGTATAACCATCATAAAACAACTCATAAAACCTTATCTTTCCTAAAATACATTATAGCTATTGTAAGCTTTGGTAACTATGGTTTATCCAGTTTAAGACCTGAGGTACACATATGTGTACCTTAATTAATTAATTATTGTGCACAGAAATGAAATTTTTTTAATGGTGAGCATTTTAACCTATAACTAACTCAAACAAGTCCAAAAAAATTTTTTTTAAAGATATTTTTGGTTCAGGTCTGAAGAGGGTATACATTGATCGTCGTATTTATTATAAATATATATACATATTTTTTTGTTTTTTGGCATTAATTGCATACATTGACCGTCGAATTTAATGTGAATGTACTCCGTAGCGAAGTGAGGGTTTTCAGCTAGTACTCTTTATATAACTAAGATTTTATATTTTTGTATTGATTTTCAGTAGACTTCCTTAGAACTGTATATGCATTGTGCTATTGCCACACATTCAGTTTTATAATCGTGAAATAATGAGCCAAAAAAGTATCTCCTCTACTGGCTACTATTGTTACGGATGTTTAAATTTAAATAAGCCTATTTTTATTTTGAGGAAATCGGCTGTCATTTAATCCACCTTCACCGCTCTATGTACTTGCATCTTGCAAAATCACTTTCATCTCTTCAGATGTTTGTGTCATTTCTAAAAATAATTAAGATCAATTGGTGTTTAAAGTGATAGGTAAATAAAGCCTCCCGTCCACTTTTGTTAACGATTGTAACGAACTGTCCATATCGATCCCCGTTTAATTCATCTCAGAGCTATTCATTTAGTTCGCGCTGTCATAATTTAATTCAGCATTCTGTTAGCTAAATTTCAGTGGAATGTTTTGTCAACGGTTGGAAATTCACTGCAGAGCGTTGCTGTCGCAGTGTAAACTGGCGTATACTGGAAGAGGCTGTTTGTAAAATGGGCACAGTGTGTGAAACGGCTCTAAGGAAATGCAGGCCATATGGAAGTTCTGTTTTAATATATATATATTGTGATTTCGGGATGCAGTGTGATCACGATTTACCTAATTGATAAGGGTATATTGGAAAAATTAAGAATACCGTTTATATGGCTAAGATTGGAGAACCTTATTTCAAACCTTTTCGAAGATTGAAAAAAATAAAATGTTCAATCAATTGTTAGCACGGCTAACTTTTTATGCAACTGTGTCACTAAATTTTTTTTTCCTTTCGAAATGTGTATATCTGTCGTCATTTTTATATATGTTGAGGGAATTAAAAAAAAAACCTTTTCTGAATATCCAGGTTTAAGTGCAATTTCTTTCGTAATTGGATCATTTCCCCCTGTAGCTGTACTCATAATTATATTCCTCTATATCCCCTTTTCTTCATGTTTGGAAGATAGTCTAAAGACAACTAGTTCTCGGACTCTGAAATTGCGTGTACTAGTTGCGGGTTGCAAGATTATCTCTTTTATAGAGCACTTTTCTTTTTTAAACCGATCTGTTTGATAACTCTTTTATTTGTCCTTTTTATCTTCTGTTACTTTCAGTCTAATACTTTTATAACTCAATATTTGTCAGCATTATTTTTTAATAGCAGGACAGAATGTAAATTTATAAATATCGCTTTCGATGATTGAGGCAGAGTGGACAATGGAGAGAAATCGTCTCATTACAGAAAGTATTAAATCGGTATCATACAAATACAAACTTATAGCGTGTGAGCAATTTTATAATGAAATAAAAGGGACAAAAAATGGCTACCAGAAGATAGTACCTCTTAATAATGGGAGTATACGAGACTGAGCAAACCTTATTGTGATTTTTTTATTATATTATTATTACTATTACAAGGTGTGCCCATAAAGTAACCGGACAATTTTTTATAAATAAGAAAAATATTACTCACCTTCAAATAAATTTATCTCCTTCAAAATAATCGCCAAAGGAGTCTATGCAATTCACAACGTTTCTTCAAGTCGTCGAAACACTGTTTAGAGGCGTTGGAACTAACCGTTCGCAATATACGAGTAACATTTAATTTAATATCCGAGACGTTTTAAAATCTCTGTCCTTTCATGGATTTTTAATTTTTTGATTACAAAGGACTTATTCACCTCCAATTTGTTCTTCAAAATCAAACAACTAATCAGTATTTTTACAAGCAGGTGCTTTTTCGATTAAGAAACAGGATAAGGCGAGTTAAGAAGGAACTGTTTGATTCTGGGCAATGGTTTCTTTTAGTCAATAATGCTAGGCCCCATACAGCAATTTATATGCACCAATATCTTGACAAGCATTAAATTACAGTGATAAATCACCCACCCTATTCTCCCGACTTATCGCCAACTGATTTTTTTCCTTTTTCCGAAGCTTAAGATGGCCATGAAAGGACAGATTTGAAAACTTCTCGGATATTAAATCAAGTGTTACGCGTATTTTGCGAACGGTTAGTTCCAACGCCTATAAACAGCCATTCGATGACTTCAAGAAACATTGGAAAAATTGTATAGACTCCTTTGGCAATAATTTTGAAGGAGATAAATTTATTTGAAGGTGAGTAAGACTTTTCTTATTTTTAAAAAAATGTCCGTTTATTTTACGGGCGCACCTTGTAGCTATCGACATTATTAATTTAAAGTTATTTTGCTTTTATTTATAAATGTTATTTAAATATAATTTTCATTTTCAGATAAAGAAGTTATTTTTCAATTTTTTTTTATAAGATGAAAATTATTGTTGAGGAGTAACTATTTATCTTCCCATATTTCTATACCCCATCCTCTTTTAGTCCTCATTTTTTCTTGAAAAAGTCCTCGTTATATACCTCTAATTGCTGGCAATCCTCGTTATAGCCCTTCTGATGGCATACGTGTGTACTGTCGTTCTGTATAGAACTGCAGCGGAATGCACAGCTCTATTAAGGTATCTGACTACGTTTAAAACATCGATTTTGACGAAAAATCCGAAATTGTTTTTATACCTTTTTTTTTTTAAAGATTGTAAATTTGTGTTTCTAAACCTACTTTTATTTTTTCGATGCGATCATTGAAATGAAATTAGAGCGATTTAAAGATCAGCAGCAGCAATGAATTTCAATGCAAGTTGAAAACTTTAATCGTGGTTTCTGAAGAACTTATTTTTCATCAAATATGTAAACGATCTTGCGAGAACTCAAAATCTAACCATGATATGTCTATGAAAATTTTCACGTATGTTTTTCATAATACTAAGAACGTAATGGACTACAGATTTAGTTCTAGGTATGTTATTTGTTGATTTATAGGTACATTTATAAAAAATCTCGTGGAAAATTACTAAAATTTTACATGTAATTGCATATAATGATCTGTATGTCTTTTAGATTTTGAGATATCGATTAGCTTGTAGGTCATTACACTTAGAAGGTACTTACGTACATACAACAAAAAAAAGGTAATGTGATATGCATAATTTAGTTTGTTAGTGCTAGAGCCATTTTTATAAAAATGTTGCTAAATTTCGACCCAATTTCCTCAATTCTGTAAATATTTGCACAGTTAATGTCTATTTTATCATCATTTTCAAGTTTTGGTGTTATATTCCTTCGAAAAATAAGATATATATTTTCGCAAGTACAATTTTTCAAAAAACATAGTTGGATACCTTAAAGCTTCTTGTAGTAAACTAAGTTCCACTGTATTCCAAAACCGACGAAACTTTTCTCGAACATCCGCATACACAACATTGGCCACTATTAATTGACAGCCCTCAATCTCTTCAGATGACTGCAGTACCTATCACTTTACAGCACTATGCAAATATATGGCATAAAAAGAATTCATCCTAATTTCATGCATCCAGTACTCTCACCAATTAATTCCAGAAATTATCGAAACAATATTATTCATACTTTAAGTAACGTTTGAAAATATTAGACTTTTTGCATAATTATGAGGTTGTAAGAATATATTAAACATGTAAAATTAAAAATTCCAAGTGGAGCCTCTGATTGCTAATAATGTTTTCAAGCGTTTGAAATCTTTTTTTGTATGTACATCCGTCATATGTGTGACTCTTAAAAAAATATACAAAAACGCTTTTTCTTGAAAGTGGGCCTTTCCTCACTACTTGTTGATTGCAGATTCTTCAGACACACTTGGAGATTCCTCTTCTGAATTTTTCTTTTCATGAGAGGTTTTGCCTCTCTACCTCTTAACAAGTTTTCAGTATTTTAAGTACATACCTTCAACATTTTTTTGAATAGAGGAAAATTGCAGTTTTTTGGCACTTGAGTCAACTTATACCATTGGATACATCCGATACGGTATTACTGTGTACTCATCACTTTATACACCGTCTACCAACCACAGTAGTTCGTACATTTAAATCCATAGTACTTGGATTTGCCTGTTTCCTCATTAATTAGACTGCCTTCTTTATTTGAGGGTACGCACTTTTTTTCCCAATTTATCCTGAATCAGCAATAGGGCAGTGTCTCGCAGCATGTCACTCTCAACTCTTGCAGACTTAACTTCTTGTTTGGCGAGGAGTGGCAAAACATTGCATAATTTAACATGATGTTCAATGAGCATTCTTACAGCTTGTAGAATAAAATGCTCTCAGATGACGCAAAGTCTTTAGATACGGTATCTAAACAAAGGTATATCACTAAATTAAACATTCAGGTACAGACCGGAAAGGTTTATTCGGTATGTGACACGTATTTATTGACAGAGGAAGACTGGAGTTACGATACGAGACGCTGGTCTGAAGTAACTTATCCCGATATCTATACATATCTCAACGTAATAATAATAATTCTCGACGAAAGAATGATTATATTCTCTTAAACCTTGCGAAATATTTTAAAGTGTTAAAATACCTGTTACATACAACTAATATGAGGAATTTTATAAATAAACTTAAATTATTTAACTCAAAATAAAGGTATCGTCCAAAAACACATGCAAACGCATAGGAACGGCTTCTGTTTTCTGCCACCCGATAATTACGTGATCTGTAGTAGACAAAAACTCACATAGCCAGTGACGTTGCGACGTTTCGCCTTATTATAACGCTGAATATTTATTTTTTATGAGCATCATTGCCAAGCAGTTGGGACCAGCTGCAGTATGAAATATGTTTGCTCGTATACTCTGCGAATAATAATTAGTGTTATGATTTGCATTTCCTTCTTACCACATTATTCCTTTTGTCGTCTGGTTGTTCAATTTTATCAGAAGAAGAGAATGAAAAATGCAATGATATAAATGCAGTGAACCTCATTCTCTTACATGAGTTCCATTTCATCCAAGTAGTTACCATCACTCAAGAGTTTTTAAAATATTATAATCTAACACAGTCTGGGAATAGGAGGCCTGATTATTATATACTTTTGTGTTAGAGAAACAAAACTGACATGCCATCCAAAAACTGGGTTTCGATATTTATTCCTGCCAAATGTTTAACAATATCAATATATATATATATACACTCATGTCAATAAATTAAGGATAATGCCAGCTCCGGCAAATAAAGGTTCAGAAACAAAACAAACGGCACTTATTCATAAAGCCCATTTACTAAACAAAAGGTAAAGAACAAAAAAGAGGGTCATGTATGATACAATTTATAAAAACTACGATTTTTGCTCCCTGGAGCAATTGTGAAAAATATCTCCTTTACAAAAACTTAATATTACATGGTTGGTATGATGGTTAATGTCTCCCATGCGATGAAATACATTTCGTACAACGCCTAGGCATGCTGAGTATCAAATTATCGAGCTGATCTTCGGGAAGATTACTCCACTCAGCAAGCAATGCTCTCCCAAGATCCGGTACACACGTAGGAGGTGGTTAACGGGCTGAAACTCGTCGGCCAATCATGTCCCACACATGCTCTATCGGATTCAAGTCAGGTGAGAATACTGGCCATTCCATACGGTTGATATCCTCAGATTGAAGACATTCGTTTACGATGTTTGCTTGGTGAGAACGGGCGTTGTCATCCATAAACACAAATTCTGCGCCCATGGCACCCCTAAATAAACGTACATGTTGTTCCAGAATGATGTCCGATAAATGTGGCCGTTCATGGTTCCGATTTGAACATGCAGATCTGTTATGGAACCCAGTGTAATTCCACCCCAAACGAGCAATCCTGCACCACCGTAACGGTGTCTTTCAATGATGTTGTCTTGGTGGGTACCTTATGTTTTTCATATGCAAGTCCGACCTGAATCAAACTGCAAGCTAAACCTGGACTCGTCGGAAAACATCACAAAAGCCCACTGTAACGATGTTCACATTGCATTTTCTCTACTTCAGGCTAATCGCTGCCGACAGTGAGTTGCCGTGAGCGGAACACATCTGACAGGCCTGCGAGCATATAGACCAATATTTCCCAAACGCCTGTACACGGTTTGCCTTGAAATTGCGGTACCCGTGGCTGCAGATAGCTCACGAGACAGGTCGGGTGCTGTTCTCCGTCTGCTTCTTTTCGCAGTTACTGCCAAATACCGGTCTTCATTCGGCTTTGTAACTCGGGGGCGAACTGTACTGTAACGGCTAGTGACATTTCCATCATCTTGGAATCGTTGACAAAGACTAGAGATGACACTTTAATCAGTTCCAAGTTCCTCGAATACTTCCATCTGAGTACGCCCACATTCCAGGCGGCCGATAACTCTACCACGTAAAAATCATCCACATGCGTCCTCTGTGTCATAACTATTCGGATATGGCACTGAGCGGCTTACAGAACGCTTGTGAACAATTTTACTTCTTGCCACCATTCCTTATATACCCCTCTCTTACACTGTCGTCATTGTGACGTTCTATCGCCGTCATCTGGTGGCTTCCTGTAATTTTCATATTATTCTTGAAGATGTGTGTGATCATTCTACAGGTGAAATTTTTACTTTAGAGTTCGATTTCCGTGTGATACTGAATTATCCTAAATTTATGGACATGAGTGTATATACACTGGTGGTCACCCAAATTGCAATACCAAGAAAGACAAGAGATATCACAGCAATATTTATTTTGTAGATAACATGTTGACAAAGTATCAAATGATTAAATTTATAGACTTCCGTGAAGTGTGATTCCTGCCAAAATCAGTAGCCAGAGTAGCCGCCATTGTTGGAGATCACCGCTGCCACACGCCTCGGCATTGATTCAAAGAAACTTTGGATGAGTTCTTGGGGTACAGCAGACCAAGCAGCTTCCACACGTTGCCAAAGTTGCTCTGCTGTGGCAGCTGGGGATGGAATCTGGGTCAATCGTAGAGCAACCATGGACCACATGTTTTCTATCGGCGAAAGATCCGGAGAGCGAGGCGGCCAGGGAAGCAATTCAATCTGGCGATTGACGAACAACCGTTGGACAATGCGTGCCACGTGTGGTCGCGCATTATCCTGTTGAAATATGGCTGTGGGCAAGCCCTGAAGGTAAGGAAGGACAACTGGCTCCAACACCTCGGAGATGTAGCGCTGGCTGTTTAAAGTACCGGCAATGCGTACTAGAGGTGTGCTAGAGTGATATCCAATACCGCCCCATACCATAAAACCGGGTGCAGGACCAGTGTGGCGTAGCATAACGCAGCTGTTCAGCATCCTCTCTTCACGGTGTTTCCAGACTCGAATGCGACGATCGTGGTGTTGCAGACAGAAGCGTGACTCGTCAGTAAAGACAATTTCATTCCATTCTGCCGTCCACATCCTTCTGTCATCGCACCATTGGCGGCAGAGACGTCTGTGGTTCTGCGTCAAGGGTAGACAAAGCAATGGACGTCTTGCGGACAGACCACTCTGCTGTAAACGGCGTCGAATGGTACGCGCAGACACTGGATGATGCGTTACAGACTGCATGTGCTGTGCTATGGTTCGTGATGTGACTGAGCGATCCGTCACTGCCATGCGCACAATTTGCCTGTCATCACGTGAAGTAGTGCGCTGAGGTGGATGCGATCGAACACGACGGTCCGTCGTACCCTCCTGCATCCAACGATCACATATCCGCATTACAGTTGTTTGGTTTCGTCCAACACGACTGCCGATTTCCCTGAAAGATAATCCACAATCTCGGTAGGCCACTATCCTTCCTCTGTCGAACTCGGATACTTGATCAAAAGATGATCGCTGTTTTCGACGAGGCATAATTGATCGTTTTTTTTGAAAAAACCACAAGAAAAACACAATTACCGAACTTGAAATCGTCAAAATCTCCAAGCCTTAAATAGCGCTTTGAAGTGGCGCCACAGGCGCGCGTGATGTGCGTCTGCGCTGAAATTCTAATCATTTGCATATCTCACCTCCGCTAATGCATGTTGTAAATTTTATGTTATTTGCATGTTTCCTTCAGGGTGTTGCATTTACAGTGGCCAGCAGTGTGTATATATATATATATATATATATATATATATATATATATATATATATATATAATATGGGCTCATCCCCCTATGCACCGACAATGAGAGATCATTAAAGTCGTATATTTTTCTTTTGTCTTTCGCACTGTAGCGCTTTTAAAGTTAATGTTAGAAGATAAACTCTGATATATTTTAGACCAAACAAATCAATTTTTACATATTCCTTGAATGATCTTAAATTTTTTTAATTGTTATTACTGTTAATAATGAAAATGCATAACATATTCTAAAATTTATCTGTTATAATTTATTGAAGTAATAAAACTGTGGTAGTTTAATATAAAATATATTGGATTTGAAAGACACTCGTAGGGATTGTACATAAAAAAGGTCTCAAGGTTTGTCTAAAATTTAAATGGACTCATATTTAAAATTATATAAACGTAAAGTATATTTTTGCTGTTTGTAGTGACCACTTCAGAAATTTCGTCTGATTTCATAGAGCATTTGGGAAAACAAGTCACATATTATTAAAAGGCTGTTGAAACAGTTCTGTGTTAGTCGAACGTAAAACTTGGTATCAGCACAATCCTAGTGAATATTGCAAATTTACCTTTTTAAAATTGTCCACAACCTAGATATGTATATTATAGAGTGGAAATGTTTAGGAAAACATTTTAACTCATCTTCTGTGACTTTTACCTGAAAAGAGGAAGATGTACGGCGTGTTATAACAATTTCAAGTGAGCTATGCAAATGAAGCACTTGGGATTTTTATATTAAAAAACAGTATCTATATATAAAAAACGCGTAGGTATGCGGCACAAAAGTCGACGATATTTCTACACTCCGAATGGCAACGGCTGCAACTACCAGATGTAAACATTAGCGTCTGTCCTCAATTTGCAACCGCGTGTCAACATGGATTTACGCACTGAAATCAGGAATGCTCGAAAGCGAGTTGCACGATCAAATGAAAATTGGGAACAGTCTCATGAAAGAAAGCGAAGAAGAAATAATTCATTAAGAGAGAGCATAAATGATCGGGAGGTTAGGCTTAACTGTCACCGGTATAGCAATCAACAACCAGTAATAGTTAATTTTCTACACTTTTTTCAGTACTTGCTGAAATTTTACTCCATTTTATAAGTGAAGAAATTTTTCTCAACAATTTATTATTTGATAAGATTAAGTGTATATATCTGGATTGTGAACAATAGTATATGCAGAGAGTGATGCAATCCCCGCTATATTTTAGTACTTGCTGAATTTTTACTCCATTTTTTAAGTGAAAAAATTTTCTCCAACATTTTCTTATTTGATGTAATGATGAAGTGTAGATATCTTAATTTTGAAAAAAATTACATACACAGAGGGATGTGATTTATAAAATCATTGGTGTTGGGTTTCTCAGTCTTATCTTTAATTCTATTCAGAAGTAATGGAAATTCACATTTTTATATTACGATGTTTTAGAATCAGCCTTATAGAGAATATTCCTTACATATGCTACTTTCAGTTGAGTTGTTTTGCAAAAGAAAATATAAAACTAAAAGCGACCATGCTGGTCGCGCAGCGGCTAGTATAATTTAATTTACGAAGACAAGTTTATGGTGTATGTGAATTTTCTGATGATTAAATGGGAAATGTATTAAGTTTATATCCCTACCTATTAATAACAGCAAAATATTAAAATATAATTTGATAAACGAATCGTTTTATATACTTTGTCATCTTATGCGAGTGTCGAATAACTTGCAGAGGAAACCATTTCTCATAGATACTTTGAGCTACCAAACAAAGTAGATACTTACCATTGACCACCATCTGGCAAGTTCTGTTGGTAGACGTTGCGATATTGGTCGCGATGCAGGTGTACTGACCTCTGTCAGTTGCCTTGATCTTTCGGAACAGGATGACGGACGAATCTTCCAGCAGCTGCACCGACACCTTGCCGGACGGCGTGAAGGGAAATCCGTCTTTCAACCACTTGAAGCGGATCGGGGGGTCCCCGGTGGTGACGCTGCAGATTATTTTCGCTCTGTCGCCTTCGTTGGCCGTGATGGTGTCGGGGAAGAACTGAGCGTCGATGACGGGAGCGACTGAAATATATATTAGACGATTTAGTGACATTAACCCTTAGCTTGCGGAACCCATTTTTCTGATTCCCTCTTTAAAACGGGAAATTTTTGATACTCCGTTTGTAACAACGACCAATGAACTTATATATATGTGTGTGTATATATATGTGTATATATGTGTGTGTATATGTGTATATATGTGTATATATGTGTATATATGTGTATATATGTGTATATATGTGTATATATGTGTATATATATATATATATATATATATATATATATATATATATATATATATATATATATATATATATATATATATATAAATATAATATGTATATATATTCAATCTTGGTCCCGTATTCTTGATATACATGCTATCCCACCCCGTAAGGAGAAGGTTAATTAACAGTTTCGGGATTCAAGACAAACCATATAGCAGAATAAAGGCATACTATTTCTTAAAAAGCACGCAAAGTATTGATTATGCAAGGTGCGCCCATAAAGTAACCGGACAATTTTTTTATAAAAAAGAAAAATATTACTCACCTTCAAATAAATTTATCTCCTTCAAAAAAATTGCCAAAGGAGTCTATACAATCTTTCCAACGTTTCTTCAAGTCGTCGAAACACTGATTATAGGCGTCGGAACTAACCGTTCGCAAAATAGGCGTAACATTTCATTTCATATCCGAGACGTTTTCAATTCTCTGTCCTTTCATGGCCATCTTAAGCTTCAGAAAAAGGAAAAAAATCAGCTTGCTATAAGTCGGGAGAATATGGTGGGTGATTTATCACTGTAATTGAACGCTTGGCAAGATATTGTTGTACAGAAATTGCTGTATGGGGCCTAGCATTATCGTGTAAAAGAAAACATTGCCCAGAATCAAACAGTTCCTTCCTAACTTGCCTTATCATGTTTCTCGATCGAAAAATCACCTCCTTGTAAAAATACTGATTAATTGTTTGATTTTCAGAAACATATTCGTGGTGCATAAGTCCTTTGTAATAAAAAAATGCAAAATCCATGAATGGACAGAGATTTGAAAACGTCTCGGATATTAAATCAAATGTTACGCGTATTTTGCGAACGGTTAGTTCCAACTCCTATAAACAGTGTTTCGACGACTTGGAGAAACGTTGGAAGAATCGTATAGACTCCTTTGGCGATTATTTTGAAGGAGATAAATTTATTTGAAGGTGAGTAATATTTTTGTTATTTATAAAATAATTGTCCGCTTACTTTATGGGCGCACCTTGTACAATGAGTATTTGTTATTCACACTATAAAATAAGTATCCTTTCGATCTAAACGAGTGGTACTAATATTCTGTTGTTCTGCAGATTTCAGTTTCACCTGAAAGGAATTGCAAAGAAACTATATGATAACCTTAAAAAAACATCCATTTAGAATGTTAGCTTTGTTAAGTATTTATATGCTCAAAAAACAAAGTGGCTCTTTTCAATAAAATTCATTATTCTAGAGCAGTGGTTCCCAACCTATTTCAGCTGGCGATCCACCTTTCCTTATCGGAATACCTTCAAGGTCCATCGGTCCATGGTGGAGTAAAAGACCTTATTTGTATCGTATCCCTTCCTTATGTATATAATTTACCATCAAATATTGCAAATATATATATATATATATATATATATATATATTTGCAATACTTTGTAGCAAAACAGTTATTTATTTAACAATAGATATACGTTTGCAATATATGCAACAAGTGGTTTCATACTAACAAGTGTTCCTAGGTGCAGATAAAAACTACAATTCTAAAAGTACATAAAGACCATTTTAATAGTTTTAGGATCGAGTCGCGACCCGCCGGTTGGGAACCGCTCTTCTAGAGCATAGAAACTGAACAAAGTTCTAAGAATCGATCGACCGAATCTAGTAATGCATTGCAAACTATTCTCAAGCCATTTTATTTCGGAATTTACTCACTTTGCCTTCTGTAATTTATTTCATATATCTAGATAAAGATATTTCTAGTGGTTATTATGTAGAATTATTATACATATCATATACTAGGCACTGCACATTACAAAACAATTCTTCGTCCTACAGTTTAAAATTTTTATCGCTTTATTTTTTTTCGGAATTGCTTTTACCCAAATAACATTCCCAAATAGCATTTTCTTTTATTGCATTTCCTTGTAGTGATTTCTTTTAAGGAAGCAATGCATAGTATGTTATTTAATTTCAACAACTTAAAGAGACATTCGGAAGGGTTTGAGAGACAAAATGAGCTGCCAATGACATTCACCATTCTTATTTCAGGTATTAAGGCTTAAAACAAAAATAGAGTGCATGTACCATGCAAATGCTTCTAACATAAGTTTTACGTTGCATTCAAAATGCAGTTTTAAAACAAAAGAAGTTAAAAAGGAAACTAAAAGCAGGGCTACAATTTTCGGGTCCCTACATATATAAATCAAAGTCGGGGTCCAATATTATATAAACATGGTGATATTTGTAAAAAGAAAAGTCGTATTAATTGATACTATTAGTTTGGGATAGTAAAAATTATAAAATTAGTTTTTTTAAGAAATGATATAAAATTTTTCTTTTCCAATTTTAACGTCTGCAATCTTAATAATGGCATCCTCATAACTCCTAAGAGTTTTTGAATATCTCTCTCTATGTACAGCACGGCCGGTGAGTTAAACTTTAGTCACCAGCGTCAATAATGTTTTATCTGTTTCATTAAGGAAAATGGATGCCCTCTGCTGATAGGAAATATTAATTATTCCGACATTGGGGAATGTTCATATAAATCTGCTTTCGATTATAAAATTAAATTTTTTAGGAGCTGTATTAAATTGAAACATTTTTTGTGGTATATACAGTCGGACCTCTATTTAACGAACCTCTATTTTGAGAACTTTTATTTGGAACCAAGAACATTTTGTGAATTTCTTCGTAAAATAACCTCCAAATAGCGAAGTGCATTCGCTATTTAACGAACTTTTTCTTGTTATCCAATATTATTTTTTCTCCATATTTCTCGAAATATTTCTGAGCCTTTCAAACTTATTCTTTCTTTTAACACATTTAACACATTGACTTTCTTTTAAAACGTTCCGACGAGGGTTGCAGTTTGAAAAAAAAATACACCTGAAGGGGTTTTTGGTGACATTGCAAAGATGAGAGGCGTATTATGAGAGAAATCACTTTTTCAATCAAAAAACTCAGACAAAATTAACAGACTTTATCAATCATTAAATTTAAGGATGCATGTGGTTATTTATGCTTAAAATTACTTCTTATAATAAATGCGATAATGTCATTAAAATTCATTAATTTTAATATTATTTTTTAAATTGAAAATACAGCGTATTCCCGGAAAATGTTTTGTTTTATTCTTGTTTTCCTTGTAGATTTCTGTTTGATGGGTAAGATATATAAAACAAATAGACATTAATTTGTAAAATAAAGGTGTGATCAATTACTTTTATTAATAATATTTAGTGTTTATGAATTTAAACCCTCCTCACAGCTGGACCTGAACACGTGCTTATTTTGCTTAGGGGTAACCGCGGATCTGTCTAAAGAAGCTTCATCTCTGAGTTAAAATAACTCTGAATCGATCATCTGCATTTCTGTCTCTAACCTAACTCTCTCGAGGAAATGTTTTACGTTTCCAACGGGGACCATGTCTATAGGGGAAACTTTTGTACCTAGGGCCATCGTGTACCTAGGGCCACCATGCTTTATTTAAATAATTATTATTTTACAGCATTTTTACACATTGGACTGAGTGACAACATTGTTTCAAATCATAACAGCCATTTTTAATGAAAGCAAGAATAAGCTATAGTTAAATAGAAAAGAAAGTCTTGATTAGATGATCAAAACTAAATTTTTTCACTTCCATTTGAAGTTTTATTTTGTGAAATTAAGTGCAAACTTATGTTTTAATGTATAGCAGATATTTTTTGTAATCATTAAAGGAAAAAATGATATAAAAACAAAGTTTGGTTTCTGCAGGTTTTTGGCTATGGAAGCCATTTTGCCAAAAAACATCATCTTGTACCTAGGGCCATAATCTTGACTTGTACCTAGGGCCATGGCCTCTGGTAGAAAAGAAGTGGACGAAAACTTGCCAGGTGTACAATTCTCACTGATACCCGAGAAAAATGAAATTCAAGCACAAATATTGAAAAATGTAATTGTTAAAAAAAGGTTACGAAATCTGTGTTTGAAACAGAAAATTTATGTGGGATCATTAAGAAGACAATGGAGAAAAAACATACATTAGAAAGTGATGAAATAATAAACATTTCTTCCTTTAAGACATTGCCTACAATTAACATTTTTTCCTTATGAAGATTTTAGAAGTTGTGCATGAAAGAAATAATGCATACAAATTGTTTTTTCTTATTGTAAACAACAATTTCAGTTTTTGGAAATAACTGGCCCTAGGTACAATAGTGTTATTGTACCTAGGGCCATTTGTAATTTTTTTTGAAAATTTTCAATATCATTTACAAATTTTTTTTTCTACACTTGATGCAATTTTTACTTAAAGAGAATAAAGCACGTAATGTATACAAACTATTTTTATTATTGTAAGTTAGTTATAAGTAAAGATACTGCCATTTGAAAATAGCCGGCCCTAGGTACAAGTGTTTCCCTACATTATTTCAAAAGGAATATTTTCACTTAAGGGGACGTGAAAATATGAATTAACCGCAATTCTGCAGTTTCTTTTTTTTAAAATAAGTTATATTTGATATTTTCAAGTCATAAATTATTAGTCATTCAATAGAAAATATTCTGATGATTTTTTTAACATAATTAGCATTTATATAATATTAAGAATATCGTAACTATGACTCCCAATACTGCCTATAAACCTAGAAATAATTCTTAAAACCCCAAAAGATTTTATTTCAGTTGCTTTTATTAAGTGATAGCGTATTTCTGAAATCAATGCCTTCACATAACAAAAATACTTAATTTATACTTCTGATATGAAAAATCTTACACTGTTACGGAACTAATCTCTGAGAGCCTAACATACAAGGTAATCAAACAACAAAAATTAAAGTTATTTGAACTAGCCTAAAGAAAACCTTATTTCAATATTGATAAATTATTTACAATCTTTTACTTTAAAAAAAAATGATAAAAGTAACAAAATGGTTCGATATTCTGCACTTTCCACTGAAATAATTCAATCACATTATATATAAAAATCATAAACAACAACAGATAGATTATTTATAAAAGTGACATTCGTTTATTAGTTAGAAATCCCAATTCGACATCACAAAGACCTCAAAACTAATTAAATAAATACGAATTGTGAAAATGCAAATCCTGTAGGATATTATATTTAATTACTGATGAAACATTTTTAGCGATATATTTTGAGAAAGGTGACTAGATGTTTGACTGCGGAATAAAACGGACATTTTTATACTTCGATTCTTAAACCACAATTTATATGCAAAGAGATTAAAGTGAAATGTCATACATGTGTAAGCTAGAAATCTCCTTTCTCCATAATAAAGACCTAAAAACTAGGGTTTATACAAAAACCTACTTTTTGAAAAACCGGTTTTCGAATTCCAGATTTCCCAAAAAACCGGTTTTAGTCGGTTTTCGAATTTTTGTCAAAAAAAAAAATAGAATAGGGAAAAATATTTTATTTAATTTATATAAAATAACAAAAAATGAAATCAATATCAAAGTCAAAATATAAAAAAAAATTAGGATTACACATTACTTACACAAAATAACGAAAACTCAAACAAAAATTTCCAATTTCAAATAATATTCATATTTATTTCACAAATTTTAATTTCACCTAAGAAAATAGGATTTTAAAAAACATAAAATATCCACCGAGCGGTGGCTAAGTCTTGTTCTTATTTTGGACACAGTATTGCCTGAAGTTGAAAATACTCGTTCACTAGCCACTGAGCTGGGTTTTACAGTTTTCAGGGCATCAAATAACAAATCTAAGTTTTTGGTCCTTTTATTCGTTGCCTCAAATAATGGAAATTCAGCTTTCAGTGTCTTTGGATTTGTATGTTTTTCTTCAGGGTCTTTAAGAAATCAAATAAGTTAAAATATAATTTTTACATAGTAATTTGAATTCTTTTAAACCGGTTTTCTTAATTTTAAAACCGGTTTTCAAATGTGATAAATTTATTTTAAAAACCAGTTTTTTGAAACCGGCTTTGAAAAACCATCAAACCCTAATTTGTATACTTCGATTCTTAAACCACAATTTATATACAAAGAGATGTAAATGAAAATTTTCATGTCATACGAATATTCAAACTGCTCCGGGCGCATTTCTAATTATCGTATCGCTTTGAAATTTACGTTTTATATCCTTAACTGTATACCAAATAAATCTTATTGAAAAAAATTATGCTTAGTAGCTCAGAATTTCAAAATTTTGCACTCGAAAAGATGATTTATAGATATTTTGCGTAATAAAAAAGGTGTTTTCACTGTTATTATTTTTTTCTCTATATATTTTTAACGAATGCTTAAAATAAACAATAAGTGCCATTGTTAGTTCTATAAGGTATCATGTAAATAAAAATGACCATATTATATGCAAACGAAATGCGCATGGAACATTTTTAATGAGGCCAATTTTTGAAATAATTAATTCATAATTCATAAACTATTAATATTTCATCTTTAAATTTTAACCACTTTTACATATCTATGGTACTAATCACATATTCAGATTTCAAGTAAATCCATTGAAAACAAAAAAAGTTAGGTTTGAAGGTCCACTGTCCCCTTAAACCACAATTTATATGCAAAGCGATTAAATACATGTGTAAGCTAGAAATCTCGTTTCTCCATAACAAAGAGCTGAAAACGAAGGAAAATTCAAATACGAAAAGACTCGTCTCTGACGCATTCCGGGTAAGTAGCATTCTTTGAGGATCACTCCAGTCCAGAGGATGAGTTATCCGGAACAAACCGATCTTATCGTTATAAATGATCGCTGTCATCACGATGCTGATAACTTTTCAGATATCCCATGCGAACGGATCATAGATGCGGATAAATACGCCGGAGAGAGGAGCTTAAAACGGTTTGGTCACGCACGTCTGATAGCGATTTATCGGAGCACGCGAGCATATATCACAAAACGGTGGTAATAAAGTTTGTTATCTTCCCGTTTCACCTGATGACAGCGGCTGTTATAACGCCCAAATTTATTTAGATGAATTCATAGCCACGTCCATTATTAGACCCTTTTTAATGGTGGAGCTACTACCACTGCAATGCACTGAGAAAGGAAGTATTTAGATAAATGGGAATTCTGTATGGATGGAATTTCAGACACATTTTCTAAGGGATACTAGGAAAAACATTCCAATGTTGACTGTTATACATAAATGTCATGTTAACACAATATATACTAATATATAAAGACAGAGGGGATTTTGTATGTGGAGGGTAATCTCCGGAACCACTGCACCTATTTGAAAAATTATTTCACTATTTGAAAGGTACATTATTCCAGATGGACATAGGCTATATATTATGTATATCTGATAAGTAGAAAGAAAGTTAGGGGCCTAAATGTTGAGATGATGCTTCACCTTTACATCAACCATAGTCAAGTAACCATAGCAACACATCAAACTACATTTTCATTTATTATCTGTAAAACATTTAATGTTTCAAAAATTCAAGTGGAGGGGGTATTGATAAATACAAAAAGGATTTTTGAAATTGGCAACGTTTAAGGGTCTATTGAGGAACATTACATTTAGAACTACTCTTTTTATTGGACATTTAAGGTAAAAAAATTGCAATTTATTGGCTATCAACTAGAAATTTATTGGTATGATATACAGAACTTTATTTAACTTATAATCTTTGTTTTTGAATTTATGCACAATTTACGTAAATCGAACTTGCATACATTGACCGTTGAATTTAATTTGAATGTACTCCGTAGCGAAGTACGGGTTTTCAGCTAGTCTGTAATACAAAGAGACCGTTTGAATTGGAGTAGTCACTAGTGTTAGAATCTGCCTCCGCCTAGCATTGAGAAAATAAATATTTAGATAAATGGGAATTCTGTATGGAGGGATTTTTTTTCCCATTTTAAACAGATTTTTAAAGGTTTAAAAGAAAACGTTTCCGCTGTTGATAATTATATCTAAACGTTATATCTATAATACGAAGAGAAAGTTGTTGCAATGGTTCTAAAACATAAATATATTATTCTACGATGAAAAATGTAGTTTCTGTAAGAATAAACAGGAGCTTTTAACCTGCATAAAATTCACGAAAAATTGTGTTTAAAGAAAAAATTAACATTATGTTCAGCGTAACTAAATTGTTTTTCCTACCAATTTCCAAGTTACAAATTTAATTTTTATATAAGCCCTCAAAGAGCATGCGCAAATTTTGAAAGTTCATAACCTACTTGGAAGAAAAACTGTTCTTTTTCCAACTGCTACGAATAAATAATTGTTATTCACATGCAACATTTAAAGCTTACATCATATTAAAAACAATATAGGTAAAAACAATATATAGTATATAACATAATGCTGTGAAAAGTTAAACTCAACACTCAACCTATGAAACTCAATAAACTGCCTGAAATTTGATAATCTGATTGTAAGAAAAGAATTTAACTTTGTAAACTGAATTAAGATTTGTTTGTTTTAAGTAAATATGCTAGTTGTTGCAACTTAGACTTGCAATCAGAAATTATATGGAGTTGAGTAATTGAAGGAAAGCCCTGTATTTTTAAATATCATACTCGGTAAATTTATATGGAATGGATTTAGCATAAAATTTTTACATCAGAGTTAATTTGGTACGTGGGTCTGAACTGTCTCAAGAAAGTTTCGAGGAACTAGAAATATCAGATAGAAATAGAAATATGTCACGTACAATATTTAAATATTTTAAGTTGAAGTTTCAAGTAGATGCAGTTTAAAAATCTAAGATTAAAAAAAAAACTATTTTCGAGATTGTAAATACGAATCAAGTCGCTGTTCATTATTTTAGACGCCCCCAATGCATCGCTATATTATTTTATTAGAAACTAGCTGAATACCCGTGCTTCGCAATTAAATACAACTGTCAATGTATACAATTGTCAATGTATGCAATTAATGCCAAAAAAATAATAAACATATATTTATAATATATAAAACGGTAAATGTGTGCAATTAATGCCAAAAAAAAAACAAAAAATATATCTATAAAAAATCGTAACGGATATTTAGACAAAATAATGTAGAAGAAAATATTCAAATTAAATCTAATAGAACATAATAAAGTATGTACAGTTAATATAGTACTGTTTGTAGAACATTTATTGTACTGTATTTTAATATTTTTCGGATAATGTCCAATCGTCTGTCACATTAGAAAGAAAAAAAATATTCAAATTGTGCATAAAATTGTACATAAATTCAAAAACATAAAGTTTATAAGTTAAATAAAGTTCTGTAATATTATACCAATAAATTTCCAGTTGATAGCCAATAAATTGTAAATCTTTTTTTACCTTAAATGTCCAATAAAAAGCGTAGTTCCAAACGTAATTTTCTTCAATAAGCCCTTAAACATTGCCAGTTTCAAAAATCTTTTTTGTATTTATCAGTACCTCCACTTGAATCTTTAAAATATTAAATGTTTTACTGATAATAAGTGAAAATGTAGTTTGATGCGTTGCTATAATTACATGAGTATGGTTGACAAAGGAAAAGCTGTAAAGGTGAAGCATCAGCTCAACATTTAGCCCCACAGAATTAACTTCCTTTCTATTGATCAGATATACATAATATATGGCCTATGTCCATCTGCAATAATGTACCTTTCCAATAGTGAAAGAATTTTTCAAATAGGTGCAGTGGTTCCGGAGATTACCCTCCACATACAAAATCCGCGCTCTCTCTTTATATATTAGTATGGATTTTTACATGTTAGTACTAATCTATAAAGAGAGAGATCCATACTAATATATAAAAGAGAGAGAGCGGATGCGGCGAGCGAAGGCAGGAATTCAAATCTCCCAAAGGGTTAATATCACCTTAGTACTATAAAAAGCATACACAAATATACATATTGAAGCTTTTTTCAAAGAATATTTAAACGTTCGTGATTGTCTGCAGTCATCATTTGCGTTATGTTTGCATTTTGTCCACAAAGACTGGAACATTCTAACCATGATTTTAACGATTCATTTCTAGAAAATTGTTTACAAAACTAAGTTGTTTTTTGTGACATGGAACTCGACTTTGTAAATATTTTCATTAATATACTGTTTTGTCTCTAAAAAAATATATTTTCTAATCTCATAGTCTCGATACAGCATTAATTCGGTTCCATGCACATTTAAGTGTGTCTGTTTTATTTTGTAAGTCCTAAAATGTATGTGTGCTTAAAATCATGCCTATGGTTTTTTTGTACCGGTTTCCGGGAAGTAAAGAATGTTCCTGCCGGAGGCAATTTAGCGTAACCTGTAACAAGGTCATGTGCACAGAAGGAAAAATGACTTGCCACCACTCTCTGAAGTAAGGGGACTTAGCTTCTCCATAGCAACGGCCTAGCAACATCTTTTAGCCAATGATAGCTGAAAGGTGTTGATTGTTCGAGAACATTGTCTGACCTCTGCTTTTCCGGTACTAAAAATTTTGTAACTTTTTTGGGCAGTTGAAGTAAAGGTAGCGACTGAAAAGGACCTCTAGGTTGTCCGATCTTCAGAAATTCGCCATTTTTTTGTATGCCGATTTCTCTGGTCTACTTTAGGACCGATATAGTTAGAAGAGATATTTCCTTCAGTCTCCCATGAGTGTGGTGGTAAGTAATAATTAATTTGTGTTATATTTATCAGACGAGAGCACAGTAATAATTTAATATGTGTAACTAGAATTTTACGTGTTCTAATAATTTTTTAATGTATCTAAACAATTAGTATAATGATTTCTGTGAAAATTTGTAATCAGTGGTAAAATTAATGTTAAGTAATATTAAGAGAAATTATATGGTAATATTAGATATCAAATTTGAGTTTGTTTCTTTTGGTTATTCTCAGACATGTGTCCGAATATGTTTTTCTCAAATTAATAATTTTGTAAAAAAAAAGCCACTATACGATATTCTAATTATTACATGTTCTAACTCCATTTAATATTTTTATTGGGCACCGGGAAATTAATGGAAAGGTGCAAATTGAAATTTGATAAGAACATATAGTATAGTTGTACTCACACTTGAATTATTACTAAATCAAAACTATTCTGGATACCTAGTAAGGGGGTAAAGAAATGAGTTACCTATTATTTATTATCTGAGAAAAATACCCAGTTCTGCTTAACCCTTCGCATAAGAATGATATAGAAAGGAAGCGAAGTACAGTACTGCCTAACGGGGAACACACCGAAATTAAATTTTCTCATTTAATATTACGTTGAGTTAAAAAAAAACAATTTCATTATAATTTCGTAACATGTTGCAAAGATATAGGTTTGAGTAAAATTTAACCATAACGCAGAATGATACAGTTGCCAACGAAAATCAAAGCTAACCGACAGAATTCCCCGAACTGTTATTATTGGATTATTTTGAGGCTGCACTGTGATGTATCAAGTGAATCCATCCTAAACGATTTGCTGTGATTTCCTGGAGAACTGGAGAATATCTTCTGAAGTAAATTTAGATTAATTTTAAAAAATCGAATGCTTTAAGTTTTTCTAGAAAATTCGGCAAACCGTAGAACAATATTTTGTTCCCTCCAAAAAACTGAGAAATAAATATCGAAACATAGAAATTCAATTGAAAGCTAATTCCGAAACATTATGATCTCCTGCATTTTGTTTGCACATCCGCCTTAACTAGAAATTTTGTTACCTCAGAAACGAAGCTATTTGATTTGTTTTTTAAAATCCTGCATGATATTCTAGCTTATCATATAAGCAAACATTAATTTTTCACGTATCTAGAGATAAAAACAACTATTCTGAGGTTACTATGACACATTTGTAAGACAAGAACTTTAGCAAAATAAAAAATGAAACACAGACGTCTTAAGATTATTTAAGGAATGTTCCGTCAAAATTAATTTAGATAGAGATACCTACTGTGGTTTAGATAATAGAATGTCTAACACTGCCGCAAACAGTAAAAGCAAACATTTTCTCTTACGGGGTGAAATTGAAATTTGAATAATGAACAAGGATAGTTACTGTGGATTAATCTTGCTTTTTTTTAATCAACAAAGAGTAAAATTTAATGAGAAAAGATTTTCAGTTCGTGAAATAAACATGTATGTCCTTTAAGGGGACAGTGGACTTTTTTGAAAGTCCACTGTCCCCTTAAAGGAAATTTGTCCAAAAATTCGATTTTTTTATTTTATTGAATTGTGAAACTACGGACGAGTAGGAATGTGTTACAAAAAAAATTTTAAATTTCTGTGATTACTTTCCTAGTTATAGGCATTTGTATTTAATTTAGATATTATGCGGTTACTAATAACAATAACTTTAAATGTTTTTCTCAAAATAAAAATTTTCACGTCAATGGAATATTCAAACTGCTCTGGGCGCATATCTAATTATCGTATTGCTTTGAAATTTAAGTTTTATATACTTAAGGGGTCTGGTACCTTTTAAATGCCAAGAGATTCCACAAACATATCCCCATGTTTAATAACCAGTAGTTATGAAAATAATTTATTTAGAAATATGAAAATTTTACTGTGAGTAAAACGCTCTTTTTTCTTTACAAATATAGCTCTGTTTATTCCAGCTTAAAGAGAATTTTAAAATTTTTAAAAAATTTCAACCATTGTTTTTTTCAATGTTACGTCATTGCACGCAGCCTTTAATCTCTATATTAAAAAATATACATATTTTTCTAGTTTTGAATTTCAGTTATATAATATATCTTTAAAATGACCAACTCTGAAATCGAAATTCTTAGTTCTTCGTAGAATTTCGATTTTAATTTTTAAATTAAAAATTTATTTTGATAAATTTAACTGTAATTAAAATTTTATTATAGGAATGGCATAATAGTTGGTCATTTTGATTATACATATTTATATTACATGTTTATAAAATTTCATGGTATTCTAGCCATCTGTTCTGGAAATATTATATGTGCAATGACTTAACAATGCAAAAAACCATTGTTAAAATTTTAAAAAATTTAAAAAATTCTCAAGCTAGATAAAATTTAGAGCCATATTTATAAAGAAGAATAAGGGTTTAACTCACAATAAAATATTAATTTTTCTGATTAAAAGATATTCATAGCTACTGATCATTGAAAATATAGATATATTTGTCGAGTCTCTTAGCTTTTAAAAGGTACCAGACCCCTTAACTGTATATCAAATAAATCTTTTTGAAAATAATTATGCATCGTAGCTTAGAATATCTAAATTTTGTACTTGAAAAGATGATTTTTAGGTATTTCGCGTAATAAAAAGGGTGCTTACACTATTATTTTTTTCTCTTTATATTTTTAATCAATGCTTAAAACAGGCAATAAATTTCATTGTTAGTTCTATAATGTAGCCTGTAAATGAAAATTACCATATTATATGCAAAAGAAATGCGCATGGAACATTTTTAATGAGGCCAATTTTTTATATAATTAATAATTCATAATTCGCAAATTATTAATATTTCATCTTTAAATTTTAACCACTTTCCATATCTATGGTACTAATCACATATTCAAATTTCAAGCAAATCCATTAAAAAAAAAGTTTGGTTTGAAGGTACACTGTCCCCTTAATCCCAAAGGAAATTTTCGTAAACAAATAATACAGCCTGCATAAAAAATGGTTTTCCGCCTGTTTAACCCTTTCAGGGCCAACAACCTGCACCGTTTGTACGGTGCAGATTTTTTCCTCGAATTTTTTAACCTAAAAAATCTTGAAAAATTTTCCCATTAAAGGTTGTAATGTGATTTACTTCTTTAAACTGATAAGAGATGGCATCACAAGCCATTTCCCTGCTCATTTAACTGGAATACATTGAATGGAAGGGAAAGAAGGAAGAGATTTAAGCGTTTGCACTGTGCAAACACCGCCCCTAAAAGGGTTTTAAGTCAAAGACGTGTTTCTGAAGAGTAGTTTAAATTTGATACTTACCTACGACTGATATGAAAGTGGACCCTGAGGCCGCTAAACCGTCCGGGTTCCTCGCCACGCAGGTATATTCTCCTTCATCCGCTGCTTTTTGCACGTCATGAATTGTTAAGCCCCCAGATGTGCTAATTTTATGTCGATGGTCCAAAGGTAAGATTATACCTCCTAGAAGAACAGGTTAAGATACGTGTCAAGATATTGCAAGAAAGAAATCTTTCATGTATTTTTCCCGTTCACTTTTTATAAAGAGCATGTTTCTTTGCTGATAAGCCAAGTCGCTATTATTGTGGATTAATATGTGCAGTCGCGAAAAACGAGGTGTTTGGCGTATTATAATGAAATGGCATAATTATCATTCTCTGCATGACGCTATCTCAGAAATTGCTCTGGTGAAACTTGCATTCCCAACACACACACACACACACACACACACATATATATATATATATATATATATATATATATTTAAACTCATACAGTCAATAATTTCGGGGACTATATTTAATACAACAACGAATACACTTACAAAGTCTTCTGAACACAATCACCTTCAAAATAATGTTCTTCCGCAACTATACACTTCTGCCAGCGTTGATACAGATTCTGGAAACAGTCCTGGAAACCGTTGCGTGAGAGCTGTCGTAAAGCGGTTGTCGCTGTTGCCATCACTTCTTCGGCATTTGCAAACCTGTGGTGCTGTGTTTAGCAAGGGCTTGCTGCACCATCAGGGATCGGTGTGCCGGGACATTGTCATGCAACAGCATCCACATGTTGGATTCCCATACGTGTCGATATTTACCACGGATTGCCTCCCGGAGACGACGAAGAACCTGTACATACCATTTGTTGACGATGTTACCTTGTGTTTGGCACAGCTTGTCCTTTCTGGACCTTGCGCCAATAAACTTCAACCAACCAGACAACCACTGCTCCTACCCGTTGGATGTTCGCCTCCGTTTGTGGGGTCACTGGCCACCCACTTCGCGGATCCTCTGCAACAGAGTCTCTCCCATTTTTAAACAAGCTGTACCATTTGAAAACTTTAGATCTGCACATAGCTTAGTCTCGATACGCTTTTTGCAGTAACCGTAACGTTTCTGCAGTGGTTTTTCCTAATTTGTAGCAGAATTTAATGTTGGAACGTTGCTCCAAAAAGGACATTTTGCTACATCGACATCATAGGCTGACAGTCTGCAGCCAAATGGTGAGCTGCGCGCTTTAGCAGTTGTGCAAAGCGTCATGTGACGTCTCACGCGTACGCAAATAACCAGACTTGCAATCCACATAGTTATTTCGGTTCCCCCACACACCAGGCACCAGGGGGGAGGGTAGTCCCCGAACTTATTGACTATACTGGTATGTATGTATATGTATGTATCTGTATGTATGTATGTATGTATATATATGTATGTATGTATATATATGTATGTATGTATATATATGTATGTATGTATATATATATATGTATGTATGTATATATATGTATGTATGTATATATATATATACACACATATATTTCTATGTATACATATATTCCCCCGGTGTTGCTCGGTGGCATCACGCTAAGGGGGCGTCTATTAATTACGTGAGGCCTTTAGGGGGGAGGGAGTCGAGCCGAATCTCTCCCAGTCTTACGTGGGGGAGAGGGGGGGGGTCTCGGCAAATATCACGTAATTTTTTTCCGTAAGAAACAGTGTGCGAGGAAACTGGGTTATATTAAGTAAAACATGTTTCCACACTAAAATATGGCTAAATCCTACACAATAGTTCCAGTAGTCACTCTCGAGACCACACATCAGTTCCCGTGGACTGAATTAGAATGAATATTCTTTTACGAATTTTAGTAGTTCCTATTTAAGTATTTTATTGTTCGATTTTCTCACTGTGATTCTAGACTGCGTTCTTAGTAGTCTAAAATACTAGTCTTAACTAGTCTTAAATAAAAATAATTAAGAAAATTATGTTTTTTTAAAATAAATCCAACGCAATCAAGCACAGATTAACGTATTTACACTAAAAATACGCATTTTGAAAAATCTCACGTGAGATTAAGGGGGGGGGAGGGGGCCAAAAAATCGCCAAAATCGCCTCACGTAATTAATGGACGCCCCCTAAGGAGGACTCCGACTCTTGTGGTGGTATTGTAAACCGGAGCTGCACCCCTCAGCCTTCCAATCTTATATGAACCTCTTCTAGAACACTTTGAGCTAGGGGGCATTGGCAACAACAATTATCTGTCTGTCAAAAAATTTAACCAAAATTCAGTTTGCGAGATAAAAAAATAAAATGTTATTGTTTAAGGCTGCTATGTACTAAAAAAATAATCGTATTTCCCTTTTCCTCTTCTTGCAGACTCTTGTGGTGGGAGGAGTCCAGTTGACAGTTCGAGAATTCCACCCCCCTCAGGATTGACATTTTGAGAGATTGTAATGGCTCTCTCTCTATAGGGGGGGGGGGTTAAGCGCTGCCCCTAAATTTTTTATTTAAAATAAATTTTTGTCAACTATTTACAGGTACATAAATGCCGATAATCCAATAAAATTGGCATTGTCAGATAGCCTGAAATTTTCTGCAAAGCGGTACAGGATTCATTTTATAAATTTCGTCCACCGAAGGAATTTATGAGCGTTTAAAACACACTATACCAGATTTTTCCCCCGAATAATTTAAATTTTAAACTATTAATTGCATTTAAAAAAAACGAAAGATGTACTCAAATGAAAAATTTCTTTCTCTGTGACGAAGTATAATTTTTTTTTTAAATCTTTGAATCCAAGTCGGCAATACGTGGACAAATTTTCTCCATAGGTTAACATTGAGTTGAGCGAATCCAATGGGGTTAGTACATAGCAGCCTTAACTTTTCGATTTACATTGTTTTCACATTTCTTTCGTTTTACGGCTTCAATTTCAAGTGTATTGCACGAGTCACAAAGTTGTTACTGAACCAATTTTAAATGTGTAGTTCTTCTGTTGACTGGAAGGAGAAGTTAAATTCTTTATTATGCACAAATGTCAATGTTACATTCCAAATAACGTTTTAAGTTGTATTGGTACTATTTAGAAAATAAAAACTAAATGCGGTCTTTTTAAATTTAATTTTGAGGGACTGGATTTACTTTTAAAAACAATTTTTCATTTTCTCGTAAGGAATTTTATGTCTTAAATCTTAGCGCATTCAATATATTTTTATCATAAAGTTGGGGGGAATATAAAATATCCCCCCTTATATAGTAATGTCGAAACCATATTTTTTGGGGTCACTGAGATTTATAGTGACACTCACGATGTCGTTTAAGTGAAGTTCAGTCCCCCCATTAGCATAGGAGGGGGGGGGGCGAAGGGACAATATAAAATCTCCAAAATGACCGAGAGTAGTGTCGAATCCATAGTTTTCGGTGTCGCAGAGAGGAACAGTGGCAATCCCAATGCCGATTAAGTGAGAGTTCAGCACCCCCCCCCCCATCAACGTTGGGGGGGGGCGGGGGGGAGAAGATAAAATATCCAAAATGACCGAGAATAGTGTCGAATCCATATTTTCGGGGTCACTGAGACGAATAGTGACACAACTGATGTCGTTTAAGTGAAAGTTCAGCCCCCCCCATCAGCATTGGGGGAGGAGGGGGGAAGGGGGAAAATGTAATGTCCAAAATGTCCGAGAGTAGTGTCGAATGCATTGTTTTCGGAGTCACTGAGATGAATATAGGAAACTAAAAGAGGTGTTTATAATCAAGTTTTGAGTTAAATAATAGTTGAATTTGAAATTTTATTTTATCATTTGTATACTGTACATATACTTTTAAATACCCGTAAATAAAATTATTTAGATTTTACACTATAGGTAGAATTCATTCCTTTTCCTGTGTACTAAAAATTTGAGATTAATAAATACCTCGGCAACACCGGGTAAACAGCTAGAATATATATATATATATATGTGTGTGTGTATGTATATATATGTGTATGTGTATGTATATATATATGTGAATGTGTGTGTATGTATATATATGTGTATGTGGATGTATATGTGTATATATATATATATATATATATAACTCTGCTTGAATTTCGACAGTAAAGGCAATCCTTCTAACGTTGTATAACAGAATTAATAGGCCAGACTGGTGTACAAAAAAATTGTGTTTTAATTATCGCATCCCCAGGCGTCATTCGATCCCCAGTTCGAATCTTAACAAAGTCTTCGCTTACCCCAATCCCTGATTTATCCGGCGAGAGTACGAGCTGGCAACTTTCCTAGATTACTTACCTCAAAGTGAATGGAGTCAGTCGAGAAACATCCTTTTCCTTTAATTACAGCGCATCTAATCAGCTTAAGTTTTGGACTTCATAAAAGGCCCATGGGAAAGGAAGTTTAAGTTAATTTATTACTTTCTAACGGAATTAGGGCGTTCCCCAAAAGAGGGATGATGAAAGGAAACTGGTGTTCTAATTTGCGCGTTAAAACGGAATCCAATTCAATAGATCTCACTCGGCATGCGATTGTTCTAAACGCGCTGCTAAGTAGAATAATTCTCTGGGAAAACAGGAAAGAATGCCTTTGTGTAGTTTGTTAGAGGGCTCGAAATCTCAGTCAGGGGTAATTCATCTTCCAAAGAAGTAGGGCACAACATTCATCCCGAGTTATTTATATTCAAGAGGATTAATTAATTTTTAATTTCATTAGTTGAGCCATTCGCGAGCCTATTTTAACGTCTATTGACTCAGTGGCATGCGCGAATACTTCGTAAACATTTATAAATGCGTAAATTATATCTTTGACGTCAAGATTAATTGCACTTAAAATTAAAAGGCAGTTTTTCAACACCTGCTTCTTTCTAGCACGAATTCATGGATAATTTAAAAAGTTATTTTCTAAGGGAAAATATGTATTTTCAATTCCATACAGACTGAACAACTGTTGAATTTATCACACTGGTGTGATTTGACGGCTCCGTTGCAGCTGATTGCTGACATGCTGCAGTCAGCTGCAGGTTCTCTTTACCAGATTTGTGAATCCCGCGCTAGGATAGCTGTTATCAATCCATTCTGAATCTACTTTAAATTGCGAGAATCGATCATTATTTAGCCTAGATGTGGAATCTGTGATCTAAAGATGGACGTATAAGAATCATAATTAGGCCATACATTTATGTTTAGGAAAAAATGGTCGTATCCAAACTGCCAAGTATTTCAAAGGATTACTCTTTCACTCTTTCACTCTGATTCACTCTTTCACTTTAATTTCCATCAACGCAGTAAATAAGACTCTGCTATTTTGGTACGACTGGAGTGCCTTGTCTTGACGGATTTAGTAAATAGACTCGCACAGAAAAAATTCATTATATGTCTTCGGCAATTCTGCTGTTATTTTTTGATACGTAGAATGGCGTCTGGCTGTATGAATATTTTTTGTAGTAATACACCTTGTTGTATTATTTTTTATAAACAGTATATAATATATAATAGCAGCGTATATAATAACAGTATAGTCTATATATATAAAACAGTTCCGTAACTGACTGACTCACTTACTGACTCACTGACATACAAAGCACAGACCAAACCGCTGGACCTAAAGAGCTGAAATTTTGCATGGCGATTCTTCTTACGGTGTAGGGGTGCACTAAGAAAGATTTTGAAAAATTCTTCTTGATTTTTTAAAATTAAAGTTTTAAGCTGTTTTTGTAACTTTTTTTAAGTTTGCATTTAAAATAATAATTTGAGGTTTATAAAATTTATATCAAGAGAATGATCCTAAAATTCCTTTAAAATGAGATCTTTTTCAAATCTGTACCTCTATTTTCTGATTTTTGATGAATTTTTAAAGATTCATTTTTAGAATTTAATTTATTAAATGCCGATGACATGATTTCTTTTTACTGGTACTTTAAATAAATTTATCGTCACGTGCATAACAACTAAATAGACAAAAAAATATTTTTTTTCTTACTTATGAGGCAGACGATTGGACATTATCCAAAGAAAATATTAAAATATAATAAAAGATATTATATTCCTCAAACTGTACTATATTCTTTAGTATGTCCTATTACATTTAATTTGAATATTTTCTTCTACATTATTTTGTCTATAAAAATATCCCTTACGATTTTTTTATAAAAATATATATAAATATATATATATTTATATTTATATTTAATATTTTTTGGCATTAATTGCATATATTGACCGTTGTACTCCGTAGCGAAGTGCTGGTTTTCAGCTAGTAGATATAATCACAAATGTATGGTATAACCTCCGATGTCAAATATATTTTTTTCCCATTTTTTTCCCATTTATCCGATAGACGAATTTCTGAGAATGAGAATGCTTGTCTCGCCCTCTTTAAAAATATATTATTTATTTTAAAATTTGTGCGACATATGTATTCTTACGAATTCGTCTATAAGATTTCGTAGAGAATGGAAAAAAAAAATTTGACTTTGGAATGTATGTCATCTATTTTGATTGTGTTTGCATACTAGTTCTTTTTAAGCATCCGCGTTTCTGTCACTCTGCTAAATAAAACATTATTAATCGTAAAATGTTTGAATTAATATTTCCATTCAAAAATATTATAAAGCTTCCTATAAAAATATTATGTTTTCAAAGAATATGTACATCATATTAATGACAAAAATCTTTTTGACTGCTTTAATTTTAAACGTTTTACTAAAATCCGTACGACATTCTGTTTTAGTAAAATTACTTTTAGTTGGAACACGCAGTTATAAATGATTGTATGCGATTTATAGAATGAAGCCGGTACCTCATTCATACCGACGGTTTTTGTTTTATTTTTCGTCGTTTGAATTTTTTAAAGAAAATGCAATCATGATAAGGAGAGAAAACGCGGATCGAATGCTGAAAATTCATAATAATTTATAATCTACATTATAAAGTATTCTGTATTAGATTTGTATTACATATTTGTGTTATATCAAATATGGCTGCACTTTTTTAAAAATCCATAATTAAGGCTGCTATGTACTAACCCCATCGGATTCGCTCACCTCAATGTTAACCTATGGAGAAAATTTGTCCACAGATTGCCGACTTGGATTCAAAGATTTTTTTTTAAAATTATACTCTGTCATAGAGAAAGAAATTTTACATTTGTGTACATTTTTCGTTTTTTTTTCAAAAATGCAATTAATATTTTAAAATTTAAATTATTCGGGGAAAAATCTGGTATAGTGTGTTTTAACGCTCATAAATTCCTTCGGTAGACGAAATTTATAAAATGAATCCTGTAGCGCTTTGCAGAAAAGTTCAGGCTATCCGACAATACCAATTTTATTGGATTATCGGTATTTATGTACCTGTAAATAGTTGACAAAAATATATTTTAAATAAAAAAATTGGGGGAAGCTCTAAACCCCCCTATAGAGAGAGCCATTACAATCCCTCAAAATGTCAATCCTAAGGGAGGGGGGGGGGTGGAATTCTCGAACTGTCAACTGGACTCCTCCCACCACAAGAGTCTGCAAGAAGAGGAAAAAGGAAATACTATTATTTTTCTTTGTACATAGCATCCTTAAATATGGATATATTTTCAAAAATCAAAATTTGAATACTCATGGTAGATATATATTCGTCTATCTACAACTAAGCAAAGAAGTTGTGAAATGTATACTTCATCAAGTATATCTCTAAATATGGATATATTTTCAAAAATCAAAATTTGAATACTCATGGTAGATATATATATTCTTCTATCAACAACTAACCAAAGAAGTTGTGAAATATATACTTTCTTTGGAAATGAAAACATTTTTGCCATTTGTAAAATGTCGTTTATTCCCTTTGTGCAGTGAAGCCTCGACATACCTTTTTGCCAGGTGATGGCCTTGATGGGATATCCTCCGACGGGACAATGGAGAGCCAGCTCCTGTCCAGATATGGCAGAAACGTTCGGAAACGGCCTGACGAAGGGCGGCCCGTACACGTTAAGTCTCGAGGCGTGCCACACCGCTCCGACGTCATTACTCACGTCACAGCGGTAGATCCCGCTGTCCTCGACGCGGGCGTCGGTGATGTTGAGGTAGCTGGTCACGTGACCCTGGGGTGATATGAAGTCCCCGGTTTTGATCCTGGGGTTGAGAGCCGAGGAGAGCACTTGGTCGTACAGGGACCAGATCACCCTGGGGATGAAGTTCCCGGAGGACACGCATTTAAGGCTCACGAATTCTCCGGAGTGGACAGTAGTGTCGGGAAAGGCCGATAACAGATAGGGCGGAACGTCTGAAATAGTACAAGGTTCTCATTGCAAGAAAAGTTCAGTTTTCAACAAATATGCTATTATATATATATATATATATATATATATATATATATATATATATATATATATATATATATATACAAGGTGCGCCCATAAGGTAACCGGACAATTTTTTTATAAGTAACAAAAATATTACTCACCTTCAAAAAAATTAATTAATATTTATTTTGAAGCTTTTCAGTACCATCATCCTCTATTCATCAATAGGTGTCATAATTAATCAAACACTTAGATACTCATTAATAAACCTGTCGAATTACGGAACTATAACCAGACATTATCGATACTAATATATAAAGAGAGAGAGCGGATTTTGTATGTGGAGGGTAATCACTGGAACCACTGCACCTATTTGAAAAATTATTTCTCTATTTGAAAGGTACATTATTCCAGATGGACGTAGGCTATATATCATGTATATCTGATCAGTAGTAAGAAAGTTAAGGACCTAAATGTTGAACTGATGTTGCACCTTTACAATTTTTCCTTTGTCAACCATAGTCAAGTAACCATAGCAACACATCAAACGATATTTTCGTTTATTATCAGTAAAACATTTAACATTTGAATTTTCTTTATCAACCATAGTCAATTAACGATAGCAAAGCATCAAACTACATTTTCATTTATTATCAGTAAAACATTTAATATTTTAAAGATTCAAGTGGAGGAGGTATTGATAAATATAAAAAGGATTTTTGAAATTGGCAGCGTTTAAGGGTTTATTGAAGAAAATTACATTTGGAACTACGCTTTTTATTGGGCATTTTAAGGTAAAAAAAAAATTACAATTTGCTGTCTATTAAATGGAAATTTATTGGTATAATATTACAGAACTTTATTTAACTTATAAACTTTATGTTTTTGAATTTATGCACAATTTTATGCACAATCTGCTTAAATCGAATTTGAATTATTGAACTTTAGATAATTGTTCAACCCGGACAAAGTCGGGACGGGCCGCTAGTATATATATTTTTTAAATCTACACTTGAATATATACGTTCAGATTTTTTTTTCAAAATCTAAACTGAAAAAAAATATGGTCAGAATTTTAAAAAATCTATACTTTAAAAAATAGGGTCATATTTCACAAGATCTTCGCTGCCAGAAATATCGTTATATCTCCAAAAATTTATACTTCATCAAATGTTTATATTTTCTGAAATATGTATGAGATCAAATATTGTTATCCTATTTAAAAAATCTATACTTGAACAAATATGATCATATTTTAAAATTTTACACTTGAAAGTATATAGTTATATTTTCTAAAATCTACGCTTAAAAAATAGTGGTTATGTATCTTACAATTTATACCGGATAAAGCATATTTATGCAAACCCAAATGTGTATTACATCAAATATTGTTTTACCTTTTTAAAATCTATATTTAAAATGTGGATATATTTTCTAAAATCAAAATTTTTACTTTCATGGTTATATTTTCTGAAATCTATAGTTGAACATAAATTGTTATAGTTTTAAAAGCTGTGCTTGAACAAATAAAGGTCGTATTCGCTAAAATATACGCTTAAAAATTATGGTTATATCTCCTCAAATCTATACTTTATGAAACATGTTTATATTTTTTAAATCTGCTTTAGATAAAATATTATTATACTTTTTAAAATCTAAAACTGAATAGATATATTTCCTGAAATCAAAATTAGAATATTAATAGTCATATTTACTAAAATCTACACTGAAGTATATATTATCATCATTTCAAAAATTAAAACTTGATTAAACATATTTAAATGTTCTGAAATGCATACTTCATCAAATATCGTAGTGTCTAAAATTAGTACTGTAACATATAAGGTCATATTTTGTCAATTTAATCTTGGAATAGTGTTTTTTTCTTAAGAAAATACATGAGCAAATATGATTGTTTTCTAAAATATACTTTATTAAATATAACTATATTTTGCTCCTAATGTATCTTTAGATCTTTTATAAGAAATCTAATGTGTATAGAGCTCATAATTCTTATAGGGCTTAACCACTTAAAAAGAATGAAGGGTATTCTATTAAAAAAAAAGTAACGTATAAACTAAATATAACCTCCTTGGCATGAAATATTGTTACTTATGAATCTTCTGCGTTAACAGACATTGAAATAATTACAAGATAAAAAGACTTTTTATATACCATGTTTTTAAATTTTCTGTTGAATCATATAAACTTGATAATTCTATGTATTGATAAATACTTTACTATTTTTTTGATGAATTATCCCATCAACTTGAAAAAAAATGATGAAATGCGTAATAAAGAGAGCAATTATAAGAAATTTTCAAACATTTATTTATTGAATAATATATATAAACACATTACCCGAATAATTTCGCTATTACGTTAATAGGTTCACTATTACGTTAATAGATGGCGCCTGTAGCTCAGTTACTTTTGGCTCCAGACGCTACTCGTATTTTTACGTAATGGATTTTAAAATATGGAATAAAGATGGCTAAACTTATTAAAATAATGCATTGTCATCGTGTTCTGAGCTATTCTAAAAGTTTCAAATGTCTAGCTAGACGGGAAGTTAGTTAAAATTCGATTTCAAGATTTGTACCAGACAAACACACACACAAACAAGAAAGCAAGTTAATAAAAACATGGTAAATAACTGAATTTTTCCATAAACCTTTCTTCAAAAATTCTACTCATAAATTTTTCTCCAGTTTGTATCTTTAGTGTACTAGAAATTATAATGACTTAAAGAATGGAATTATACCTTCGAAGTACTTTAAATATTGTAACTACAAATTGTGTAAAAAGAAAATCGTTTAAAGTCTATTTTCTTAAAACATTGCAATTACAAGCTGAGAGAGAAAATTAAAACGCCAAAGGTGTATGAAATTCCAGACCTCTTAGAAAATAACATCGGGGTCTTTTAAAGGGCACAGGTCACTTCACAATAATAGCATGCACACAAAACACTATATAAACGTCCATTTTACTGCGTCTAAAACTTTTTTTAAATGTCTGCAACATTTTTTAAAGAATTTTCAAATCGTTCCCTTTAAAAAAACAATTATGTTTTTATCTCTTCAAAGTTTTCTCCTAACTGAAAAGATAATGAGTTTTCTGGACACGAAAAGGTATTTTAATTAATCTTGCTGCCTGTTTTCTTTCCTCTCATAAATTGAAAGTAAGTTACTTAATGAGCGTTTTCGTGTAAAATATTTCGCACGTGTTTTGCAAGAAAATAAGCGTTGAGTAAAGAGTGTTTTTTGAAAGAGGTATTGTAGCCTCTAAATACGTAGTTTTTATAATCATGCTATCTTAATGATATTTGTAAAAAAATGATTAAAAAAACATCTTAGGTGCGTAAATTTATCTTGAAAGGAAAAACAATGTTTTTTTTTTCTCTTTTAGCGTTTGTTTTACTCTCGTGTTAAAAAAAATGGGATTTTCCCCCCTAGATTAAATGTAAGACAGTTGTTGAAATGTATTAAATAACTGCCATTGTTTTAATGTGAGCAAGACATTTTGATAAAAATAGGAGAATTTTGTATACTTTGACTGCCACTCAGATTCAGGTTTCTGAGGAAAGCAAATTTTGGATTCATGATAGTACAAGGTGCGCCCATAAAGTAACCGGACAATTTTTTTATAAATAAGAAATTTCTTACTCACCTTCAAATAAATCTATCTCCTTCAAAATAATCGCCGATGGAGTCTATACAATTTTTCCAACGTTTCTTCAAGTCATCGAAACACTATAGGCGTTGGAACTAACCATTTGCAAAATATGCGTAACATTTGATTTAATATCCAAGACGTTTTCAAATCTCTGTCCTATCATGACCACCTTACGCTTCGGAAAAAGAAAAAAATCACCTGACGATCAGTCGGGAGAATAGGGTGGGTGATTTATCATTTTAATTGAATGCATACCAAGATACTGTTGTACAGAAATTGCTGTACGGGGCCTAGCATTAATTATTGTGTAAAAGAAACCATTGCCCAGAATCAAACAGTTCCTTCCGAACTCGCCTTATCCTGTTTCATAATCGAAAAAGCCCCTCCTTGTAAAAATAATGATTCATTTTTGGATTTTCAGGAAAAAATTCGTGGTGATTAAACTCTTTGTAATCAAAAAATGTAAAATCCATGAAAGGACAGAGATTTGAAAACGCCTCGGATATTACATGAAATGTTACGCGTATTTTGCGAACGGTTAGTTTCAACGCCTATAAACAGTGTTTCGATGAGTTGAAGAAACGTTGGAAAAATTGTATAGACTCCTTCGGCGATTATTTTGAAGGAGTTAAATTTATTTGAAGGTGAGTAATATTTTTCTTATTTATAAAAAAATTGTCCGGTTACTTTATGGGTGCACCTTGTAAAATAATTTTTAGACACATTACTGATTCGATTATCTCTAAAATTCATAGTCAATATTCAGCTTGTTAAATATGCTGCTTTTCTCATTTATTCATAATGGCATAAGGGCAAATTAAATCTTGTTAAAATGCATGTAACACTTGGGGTTTACTTAGACTTGACTTACTAATTAAGAATAAATATTCGTAACATTAGAAATAAAATGTTACTATATCCATACGACAATGAGCGTTGTTTTTATTTTTTTGTCTGCGTTTAGGAACAATTTTGTTTAACAAGTTTCTAGAAAACACTTTTACAAACAACTCGCCGTATATCGTGCAATTAAACTGAAAGGATGTAAATTAGAAATGTGCATTATGTTAATATCACATGCACATTATATATTTAAGTTGCTAAGCCGACTTTTTGGGTAGTCCGTGAGAGAAAACTACTTCATCCATTGACTTCATGTTGGTCTTAAACGAAAGATTGTCATCTGTAGATGCGTCAAATTTGGATTTTGTAACCATAAGTTCTATTAATTAGCGATAATTTACAATTGAAAAATTGATTTCTGCGCATGTTAAGTGACATGTTTTAATGATAAGCACGTCTCTCTCTGCCATTTATATTTTTATGATAATTATGTTTGTGAAATATGAGATTAAACCTCATGGAAAATGTTTATTTCGCGCTGTTTAATAAGCGATAATTTACAATTAAAAGAATTGCTTTCTGCGCATGCTCAGTGACATTTTTAAATCTGGCTTTAGATACTCACTAAGCACGAGGTCGCTTAACATTAATTAATAACACAATAATTTGTTTCTGCGCATTATTATGATTTTCAACATTTGGCAATGATGTGTCGAGTATAATTTGTGTATTAGTACATTTACTATCTAGCCGTCATGTTTTGACGGGTATCAACTAGTTATATAATAAATATGATAAAATCTGCATTGCATTAACGTTACTTTCAAACGTTTATAGTAGAAACTGTATCATATGTCAATGGTAGAGACAGCTTATGCCCAGTTCAGCGACAAAATAATGTTGATGGCCACCTACATTTACCTTGAATTTAATTTAGAATGTATTGCACGGGTAATTTAAGAAAATGATCAAATCTTGTAACATACCGAAAACTACTACGTCTGCCATATTTCCTGTATAATTATGGACAGTCTTAAAAAAACGACAGAATGTGTATATCACCGATATTCTTATTAATAATTATCATTCCTTCCGCGGCTCTGCTTCGAGCACGATGACTCGCAAAATCAGTCATCCGGCGTGTTTGCTGATTCCGGTAAACGAAACTACAGCAGAGAGCAGAATTTCCCAAACTTTTTCCGAGCCGCGGCAGGATTTCCATGCATCCTTTCCCAACTGGAATATTTTCATTTTAAAGTAATATTAAGGTGACTGCCTACGTTCGGAACCATTTTTTTAAAAAATCGTTTTTTAAGGATTTTTTGGTCTTTTATGATAAAATAGCATTTAAAAATTAAAAAATAAACAAACACTTGCCTATAAATACCATATTTTTTATAAATTGGTCAATTTGAAGTAATATTTAATGAAATTTAGCTAAAACGCCTATCACTCTGCAAAAAATTCCAATGCTACTATTTCAATTTCCTTCTCAAACATGATATATATGACAGTTATCTTCAAAATGACCCACAATCTAAGAGAAATTTTAAAATGCAAAAATAATACAGACAATTTTATGCTCCAATATGAAAATTTTCCCCGATTCGTCATTCCATTCCTTTTAAAACAGACCCAAACAAAAAAACTATTCATTATACATCAATTATTGTGCGTCATTTCATTAACAATACCATCTAAAATATTTTCTGAAAATTTTATCATATTGTATGCATTATTATGTGAAATATCATGATAACGGTAGAGATTGGTGCTAAAAAACATAATTCTGAGAAAAACGCATTTAAAGTTGTTTGTCCCTTCAATTTTGTAGCAGTCGACGTTTATTGAAATAGCTATAACTCTGCTTCTAATTGATGTAGAAGGAGCATCGAAACGGTTTTGAAAAGAGAAAAGATTGAATTACACGATTCTTTCAAAAGATGAAATTGACCAAAGTAGTCAAAAAATGACATTTTACACGTAGGTAGTCACCTTAAAACGTAAAGAAAAATACTAAGATGCATTTTACATAAATTAATTCCGACCAAATGCTTAATTTAACAGACATGAAATTTGTATTGAATGAAGAACATGAAGAAACATTCATACTTGAGTCAAAGGTGTGTAAAAGCCGAATCACAAGAGACATTGCAGGGAAAATACTGAACCTTCGGTGCTGATTCAATAAAAACCAGAAGAACTCTCACCTAAATAAAATTTCTTTATTCCATTGAGGAATCTACAATGCGAAGAGTGACAACGCAGACTGATGAAAGAGAAACTGAGGTTTAGAACTTTGAACATCCGATAAAGGTGGTAGATTTCTAACGAACACAGTCTGTGCTTTGAGTGAGATTTTCTGTTTTAAAATCATCACAGGACTATAGTTTCATTTGAAATAAATATTGAGGATTTTTATCAATTTAATTCGCTATAAAGTTATTTAAATGTAATAAAATAGTGAGGATCCGCTTGGAGGTCATAAGTCACACGTTGGGAACATTAAAAGATGTTTTGTCTATATTTTGAAACCGAACTTTTACTATGTAACTAAGATTTGGGGATTTGTCTGTTGTTCAAAATTTTCCTTAGAATTCCAATAAATTCCCAATTAAGTTCATGATTATGACAACTTTAATAATCGTAGAAGGAAAACATCAGATTATAATATTTAGGTTCACGAAAGGTGCCGTTCAAATCTAAAATTGGGAGAAACATATGTGCTTCAGCAGTTGAGCGATTTTGTGTAATAATATGTTATTACAAAACTGAATTTATAAATGTTATTTTACATAATGCATTAGACTAGATAAATATTATGTTGGTGATGACATTACAAAATAAAATTCTCTTCAGACTTTTCAATTGCATAATTATTAATTTTATGACCAGATGTTGTATCATAGGATTTCAGGGAACTGGGAACATTTAAGCGATGAGATTTTAATTTGGTTACAATATTGCTATTAAGCGTAGGCGTTTAAATATTTTAACCAACTGCTGATTGATTACTTCATCTAAGTTTATTGTAAAAATATTGTGTTACATTCCAAACACACATTTATATACAGGTGAAAAATCCTTTGGAAAAAGTGAATATTTCTTTATTTAAAAAGAAAAACTACAACTAGAAGCGTCTGGTGTAATTTAATGTAAATACTTGCATAAACATTCTCAGATTGCAGAACTTATCTATGTAATAGTTGAAACTGAAAACTAAGACTTCAAAAGAAACCAAATCCAGACCCCTGTCAAAACTATATAGTGTGTGTGTGTGTGCGTGTGTGTGTGTGTGTGCGTGCGTGCGTGCGCGTACGTACGTACGTACGTACGTACGTATGTATGTATGTATGTATGTATTTCAAATCCCAATTTTTAATTATCATATTGTCTTTTACAGTGCTATGTGGAGAAGATTCTTTTAGAATTCTCTGTACTCCTTAGGGATAGACTTTAACTGTTTAACGAGGCTTTTCGACCTTCTGAAACCGCTTGGGAAGTACTTAAATGTATATGTATGAAAGTACAAGATGTTTCTACACTTATCATCCATTCTGTCTTGTATCATATTTATATTGGAAGCGCATTCTCTTATCGTTTCGAAAATGTGTGAGAGAAGTCTTTCTATGTACAGTATCTTCCACGATTACGTCGTTTGCGAAACTCCATCGAATTATCCTCGTGGATGTTTGCTTATATTGAAACTGTGCATGGGTGTATGAAACTTCCGCGATTAAAAATATTACATAGATTTTTGATAACTTAAACGTTTTGTTCCTTATTTAACGATTTGCCATTTACATCATCTACCTTACTAAATTGTCTAATACAGTGTCTACTCAGCTGTATACATCTGTACTTAAGGGCGTAGATTGCAGGAATTATTACTGATCATATTTAATACAACGTTTCTTGATTGTTGATGGTTTCTGTATCAAGTTTCGTCCTTTGTTTATTTGTTCTAATTTTTTAAACTTTATTCCGGATTTTTCTTCGAATCAGAATATAAATTCTGAAAATCCCTCCCCCTACAAAATTTACACTAAAAAGTTTTATAACGCCCTTAAAATGTGCACACGCACACAAAGTGGTTCTATATATATATAACAACTTATCCAATTAATAAATAAATAAATATTGGCTAAGTGATTGGGAGATACTGTTAATATAAGGATGATGACGTTCTTTTTCATTATTGTTATGCGCAATATTACAAATTATCGAAATTAACTGCAAGATTAACTTTGGCAGCACATCACTTCACTTTTATTTTCAAACCATTACCTTTATTGTATTTTGTATAAAAATTGATAAGACACTTGAACTCTCGGGAATTAGTTAAATGAGTTGGAGAAAACAATCGTCTGAGACAAATATGTAGGATTAAAGTTTAGAAGCGCTAATTAGATAAATTATACCTTCTGCGTTCCATTAGCACAGTCATTATGAATATAAACCGTATTAAAATGGCAATGTTTTGTATCCAAGTGATTGAATTTTCAAGAGCTGAAATTGCTTACCACCTCACTTGCTTTAATACGTTTTAAATTTGTACGTCCATTAAAGGATTTTCCTTTTGCTAATTAAATCACAATAAATATCTGAGCTTAAGGTTGCCGTTCAAAGAATCCGTTTTGAATTAGACTTTTTCTCTTAACAATCACGCTGTGATTATCGAAATGGTCAAGAAAACAGAAGCGAATTTGCTCGGAATTTCCTTTACGCTCTTTTTTCTCACATTAAGTAAAAAGCTTACAGATAATGCTCTCGAACATTTTTGTGTCATGCATGTGTTGTCATTGTATAGCTCACGCGTTCATTATTTCGATAGCTCAAATATAACAGTTAAAAAAATGGGAATGTTAATTTCAACATTAAAATTTTTCGATTAGATGCAGCTGTTAATTTTATTTTCCTGTCTCTGTTTATTAGAAAGTCTCTACGCCCAGATTCGTAATTAAGGTTTTGCTTAGATGCGTGACTTTATTTCTCTTTGCCCACATCAAGTGACTTGTCATGAAAAATATATAGTTTAGTACCATATGCTGTTGAATCTCACGTAGGGAGAGGATTAAGGAGACAGTAGACTTTCAAAATTGTGAAATTTGTCCAAATTTTTTATTTTTTATATTTTAATGAATTGTGAAACTACGGATGAGTAGAAATATGTTGCAGAATAATTTTTAATTTCTGTAATTGCTTTCCTAGTTATAGGCATTTGTATTTAATTTAGATATTATGTGGTTACTAATAGCGATAACTTTAAATGTGTTTTTCTCAAAATAAAAATTTTCATGTCATGCAAATATTAAAACTGCTCCAGGCGCATTTCTAATTATCGTATTGCTTTGAAATTTAAGTTTTATATACTTAACTGTATATCAAATAAATCTTATTGAAAAAAATTATGCTTCGTAGCTCAGAATTTCTAAATTTTGTACTCGAAAAGATGGTTTATAGGTATTTTGCGTCATAAAAAGGGTGTTTTGGCTATTATTTTTTTCTCTTTATATTTTTAATGAATGCTTAAAATAGGCAATACATTTCATTCTTAGTTCTATAATATAGCCTGTAAATAAAAATTACCATATTATATGCAAAAGAAATGCGCATGGAACATTTTTAATGAGGCCAATTTTTGATTTAATTCATAATTCATTAATTATTAATATTTCATCATTAAATTTTAACCACTTTTACATATATATGGCACTAATCACATAATTAAATTTCAATCAAATCCACTCAAAAAAAAAGTTAGGTTTGAAGGTCCACTATCCCCTTAAATTGACTTGATTGTAGTCTGAAATAAAAGTTTAATTTCGAGTTTTCCTAATTCGTGTGTCTTGCGACTTATACCACTAAATCGAGGAATGCGTGAATCAAATTAAGAACACTTACTTCTTTAGATTTTAATATTATATTATTGGTGAATTTAAACATTCTTGGCCTCTAAGGTTTGGTTTGGTTTAGATCGCTACGTTCAACTTTTCGCTACAGTTGAAAGCTGATTCCGAACGGCTACAAACATACATGTCAACAGTGGGACTCGAACCCATGGGATTTCAACCGAATGCCAGAGCCCTAGCTATTCGGCCATCACCTAACCTTGGCCTCTAACTAATTTAGATATTAATAACTCCTAACTATTGTATTATTTACCATAGACGAACATCTCGAAACTTTGCTACGGCACAGTGAGTTAAATTAAAATATGTATCTAAAATGTATTTAGAATTTCGAACTCATATGAAAGTGCTTATTTGATGATTCAAAGTATAGTCCCCACAATCTTTCGCGTCTTCCAGAAAATCACCAGGACTCATTTTATACTCAATTTTATGGCTAGAAGACACCAACCGTGTTCATTGATAGCAACGAAACCCTCAAGGATTAAACCCTCCGTCGGTGAATAAAAAAACTTATTTTCTATTTTTACAAGGTGCGCCCATAAAGTATCCGGACATTTTTTTATAAATAAAAAAAAATTACTCACTTTCAAATAAATTGATCTCCTTCAAAATAATCGCCAAAGGAGTCTATACAATTTTTCCAACGTTTCTTCAAGTCATCGAAACACTGTTTATAGACGATGGAACTAACCGTTCGCGTAATAAGCGTAACATTTTATTTAATATCCGAGACGTTTTCAAATCTCTGTCCTTCCATGAAAGAACTTACTATGAGTAATAGTAATTTTCAAATTAAAAAAAAAACTAATGAGATATTTTAATACGTAATGGGTTTATATTATTATCCCAAGTTAACTCGTGCACAGAAAAATAGTACAATTGTAAGCATTTTTTTACAGAAAATATTATAGCCCTACAGCAATTTATAAAGAAAACAAAATAGTAATGAACAATGACAATTAATAATAGATACTTGCTGCTTTATAAAACTATTAAAAATCCTTTTGAGTGTGATAGTTTTTGAAGAGCGGCGTGACACACAATGGAAATTGGCATTCGGTACAATAGTACGTTGTTTCTTTTCGTATACGTTTTCCTCGTGCGTCTTTCCTCTTGAAACACAGTCCACAAACTCTCGTGGGATTTTTCACTACCAGAATCCGATAAAGATATATCAGTTTCACTACAATAAACATCGAAGTCATTCTTCGCTCTCCGAATCCATATTTACTCAGCTCAACTCAACTATAACTCTCTTTCAACAAACAATGAAACCTTATTCAATATACTTTCCTTTCCCAACAAGCATTCAAAATGATAAAAATTGACAAGTAATACCATCTATCGGCTCTAGAAACGACTACAATAAATTTCCTTGTGATGCTTCGGCAGGACAAGAAAAAAAATCTACCCCGAGATAACTCGGGATAATAATTTTAATCAAAAATGTCGAACCCGAGCTAACTCGTGATACTAAGGTAGGGGTAGGACGAATCACTCTGGACGAAACAGCGTACTCCTCCACATCACATGGTTCTCGGATGAGGCGTAGTTCCACGTGTCGTTATGTCAACTCGCAAAAGGGGGCGTCCATTAATTATGTGAGGCGATTTTTCGACCCTCCCCCCCCTGGTGGGATGTCGTGAGATTTGGCCCGATCCCCTCCCCCCCCCCCATAATATCACGTGAGATTTTTCAAAATGCGTATTTTTAGTGTAAATACGTTAATCTGTGCTTGATTGCGTTGGATTTAATTTTAAAAAATATAATTTGCTTAATTATTTTTATTCAAGACTAGTTAAGACTAGTATTTAAGACTACTAAGAACGTAGTCTAGAATCACAGTGAGAAAATCGAACAATAAAATACTTAAATAGAAACTACTAAAATTCGTAGAAGAATATCATTCTAATTCAGTCCACGGGGACTCATGTGTGGTCTCGAGAGTGACTACTGGAACTATTGTGTAGGATTTAGCCATATTTTAGTGTAAAGACATGTTTTACTTAACATAACCCAGTTTTCTCGCAATTTTACACTGTTTCTTTTTGAAAAAAAATTACGTGATATTTGCCGAGATCCCCCCTCTACCCCACGTGAGACTGGGTGAGATTCGGCTTGACTTCCCCCCCCTTAAAGCCTCACGTAATTAATGGACGCCCCCAAACAGCCGTATAACAGGTCTCTGAAAATACCTCTGTCATTTATCAGACACCACTCTGTGGGTGGATGTTGCGCGATGTCCCAGTTGCGCATCAGAGGTCCCATTTTTTTCGACATCACCGTGAACACCGATGTGTACCCGGACATTTCTCGACAGTTCGCGAATCAACTGGATGATCGTGAGTGAACGGAAAGGTGACTTTTAAGCAAGCTGGAAGAACGTGTTACGTATAGGTTAGGAGCGAGGCGAAAATGGATTCCATCTTCGGACACAGAGTCATTTCAAAAGGGCTTAGTTGGCAGCCACGAACCGCCTTATCACATACCAGCAGATTTAATCCTTTGGAAAATATATAAGAACAAGCCTCTCACTTTGGAAAATGCGAAGGAAAACATTCAGCGTGAAATTCCTGCAATCACCCCGATATCCTTGCGAATACAGATCCAGGATCATGAAGCGCCGCTAAGAAATGTGTCTTCAGACTTTTCAAGAGCCTAATTATTAAGGAAGAAGGGACTTCCAGCATCGCCTCGAATGCAATCGATTACGACAAGGTTAGCAACGTATGTTTTTAGATTCGTCCAGGAGAGAGTTATTAAAGTATTAGTCTCCCTAACCCTGTGAATTGCCCTTGTGACATTGTCTCCATTACTACACGAATTAGTATTTCCATAAGTATGTGATGCCCCGTTCCTACCCCTCAACGTGTCATCTATCGGCGAACTATTAATGTGGGCGGTCTCATAATATCTAGGATAAGAGGCCATAAAGTTCTTGTAATGTGCGGTTCTGACGTTATAGAACGCATAAATACCAGAGTGGTTCGAGGGCTCTCCAGAATTTTGACACTATTCTGACGGTTAGAATCCCATAAACTTTGAACACTTGCGAGCACTTCAAACGCCGGAGAAAGCCTTTGAATTCGCCGACAGTATAAAAGAAGACCCCAATAGTCCACGCGGAAGAGATCTGTTTTTGCGTGCGAGAGAGACGCTCTCCTGGTCCGAGAGGCCTTCTGTAGGCCAGCGCTGTCGGTGAACCCGAAGCCGCCCTGACTATCTAATTCTATAAATTCTAACTCGCTGTAGATGATTGCTTTAACTGTTGTAGTTGTAGTATGTTTAACGTATCGTAGTAAAGTAATTGAAGCGAAAGGCTTGTCGTATTATTGACTACGGTACAACCTGTAGTGAAAGAAATCGAAAAACTTAAAAAACTTTATTCCTCGTAATAAGTCATTTTCTTTACTCTAGTGGTTACAGTCAATTTTCATTAGATATAGTATGGAGGGGATAGAGAAATGCGAGAAACTTTTAATTCAAAGCAGGACTATAAAGACGGGATATTTCCTACATAGTAAAATCGATACATGTTGCCAGATCTGATATGTGATAATTGATCGCGAGACAAAAACCTAAACCAGGACGTTTCCTGCGCACTTTTCGACTATGGCTTGGTGATGAGGCTATAAAAAAGAGGCGAAACCTAGGCTGTCGGTTTCGCTGGAAATACAAGGTGCGCCCATAAAGTTACCGGAGAAATTTTTATAAATAAGAAAAATATTACTCACCATCAAATGAATTTATCTCATTAAAAATAATCGCCAAAGGAGTCTATACAATTTTTCCAACGTTTATTCGAGTGATCGAAGCACTTTTATAGGCGTCGGAACTAACCGTTCGCAAAATACGCGTAACATTTGATTTAATATCCGAGACGTTTTCATGTCGCTGTCCTTTCATGGATTTTGCGTTTTCCGATTACAAAGGACTTATCCACCACAAATTTGTTCCTGAAAATCAAACAATTAATCAGTATTTTTACGATGGTGCTTTTTCGATTAAGAAACAGGATAAGGCGAGTTAGGAAGGAACTGTTTGATTCTGGGCAATGGTTACTTTTACACGATAATGCTAGGCCCCATACAGCAATGTCTGTACAACAATATCTTGCTAAGTATTCAATTACAGTGATAAATCACCCACCGTATTTCCCCCGACTTATCGCCAGCTGATTTTTTAGTTTTTCCGAAGTTTAAGATGGCCATGAAAGGACAAAGATTTGAAAACGTCTCGGATATCAAATCAAATGTTACGCGTATTTTGCGAACGGTTAGTTCCAACGCCTATAAACAGTGTTTCGATCACTCGAATAAACGCTGGAAAAATTGTATATACTCCTTTGGCGATTATTTTATTTTGAAGGAGATAAATTTATTTGAAGGTGAGTAGTATTTTTCTTATTTATAAAAAAATTTGTCCGGTTACTTTATGGGCGCACCTTGTATAAAGTTTTGAAGAAAATTTGGCTTTAGATCACAATCAAATGGAGTCTGAGTGTAATGAAAACTGAACTCGTAGGCATGACTCACATAAATTTCATGACTAATTCATTAAATTAAGTAACCCTTGCATGGGATTTTAAACTGCAAATATATGGGATTAAAATAATCTAATATGAGTGATGTTATGTCTTTAGCTAATTTTGTTGTTTAATTACAACAACAGAATTAAATTTTTTTAGTGAAAAGTTAAGAGTTAGGAAATAAATGCTTTAAGAGAGTTGAAACGTTTAGTAACGTAGAAGTCTTGAAGCTCCAATTATCTTTCAATTAGAGAATGATGAAACTTTTGAAACGGTATTAATTAAATACATTTCGAAATTTCGAATGAAACAATCTCTCGAGATTCAAAAGTTTCGTTTTCGGCTCTTTTGAAAACTCCAGTTACCCATTTCTTTATTGAAATTATATGTGAGATATTCATTTTTAGTAATTAATATAACTAACTTTGACTAAACAGTATTGAACCAACACTTTTGCGTTCCCTAAGAAAGGGTATTCGACCGTAAGAGCAATCTCATTTAGCTTACGGAGTATTTCTGTCATCAATCTAATTAGAAAAATATGTCTGTAAATTTTTAAACTGAGAAGTTATTTTATTTAAAACAAACCATTAAAAATGGTATAACGGCATATTAAAGGCTAGTGTTCATAAAAGTGGGTTGAATGAGCAAATTTCCTGCCAATAAGAAAAGCAAAAATTCTGTTGGAATATTTGTTTTGTATACTAAACGATACCTTTCATATTAAATATAATCTGTATTGATTGTGCAAAGCATGATAAAATAATTTACATATGATCATTTGCCAACACACTCAAACCTGTTTTGTGCGGTGGATAAGGACCGCATAAAAAAAAGCATAAAAATAAATATTCCGAAACTTTAGAAGTAGATATAAACAATATTTTTCATAACATACTAAAAGAATGTGCGGTGAATAGGGATAAAATAAAGTTAAAAAAGCCTCGCATAGAAAGTAACTCACGATGTAGACAGAAATTACTTTTCCAAAAAATATATATAAATTAATATACACATGAGAACATTTTAAAATACTTTATTCACTGATTTTATACATACAAGAATTTTTGAAATGTACATAAGGTAAATGCACCTATAATGGGCCACCCTTTAGAAATGTCGAGAAATTTAGGGTCTAATGTTACCTTAGGCAGTGGAAGGGGTGACGTCATTGGCTACTACCTGCGAGAATCCCTTAGCATTGGAGTTCAGTTCATTCCTTTACTTTGTGCGAAGTGTAAGGTGTATTCTGCTAGAGAGAAGGACATTTGCGTTTGTTTTAACGTCTGCTTAAGAAATCTGTTAAGGTAAGTGAATTTTTCAAAATTTTTTATTTAAGTACTATAATGCCTGTTTATTGACTTAAACTATTATTCATTACGATAGTATTATAATTCAAATTGTACAATGATTATAAGACAAGAAACTTAGATTCCATTGTCAAAATAGCGTGGCCCATCATGGGATCACGAATTGTCACACTGTCCCCGTATTAGGCCAGCCCGTGTACTGGTACAAATTATTTTTTCGGAAATTTCAATATTTGCAACAACATACCAGCTGTGACAAGTAAAGCGATACATCACCGGCAACGTTAACAACAATTTTTAAGTAAATTTAATTTTAGATGTTTAAGTTAATAAATTTATATTTCAGTTTTTATATATTTAGTGTAGTTGCACTGTAGTTCTAAAATGAATAAACCGGTTTAAAATTATACATCATGTTTTTAGTTCCTTTTCTTTCCAATTTTATGATATTGTGGAATTGATTTTTGTTCCATAAAAGATTGAATAAACGGCCCATTAATGTTGTGATGGGCGACATTGGTGGCCCATTATGGGTAGATAAAATATGGCCCATTATAGGTGCATCAGGTTGGTTATTATTTATGTATTATATATTTTTTTATGAATGCAGCCAGTGCGCTCCAATTGCTACTACAGATGTAAGAAAGTTATTAAAATTGCAGGTAAAAATTTGGACCAGTTTTCTTTATCTATAGCTCTGAAAATACGGATTTACTTCAATTTTTCTATTAACCGACCCATTACTGGTGCGTTTACCTTATGTATCACGAAAGCCAGATACACTCAAACCTGTTTTTGTGCGGTCTTTTTTTATGCGAATTTTTTTGTGCGTTATATGAAAATTTCAATCAAATTAGAACATAATAGATGAAGCTATCCATAAAAAAATAGTAGGTTTGATCGGCCATTTAGTTTTTTCGATCTTTGATATTTCATCCCATTACATATGTACTGATACTGATTTGCAAATAAAATGCAGTATTGCGTCAGCCAATTACATTACATATGTATTGAATTATATAATCGCATTATTTAATGGACGTCCTTCAAAGTGCTTTCATATTCCTGGACCATTAAGATTCATTTCAAAACGTAAATTGAAGGTAAATTTATTATTCTTTCAATGTAGATATAAATTTTTAGGATTTTTATTTTATTTTTAGACTTATCACTGAAAATGAATAAGGGCAAAAACAAAGCGAACAGAAAGGCAATTTCCTTAGAAACTAAGGACTACGATTTTAAAACGAATAGAAGAAGGTGAAGGAACCACAACTCTTGGTAAAGAATTTGGATTAGGTGAATCCACTATAAGAGGCATACAAAAACGTGCAGGTGAAATAAATAAATCTAGTAATTGTGCCACATACAAAAGCGTTAAACGAGCATCGTATTCAAGAAACATTTTGATATAGAAAACGGAAAAGGCGCTCATATTGGAGATTCAAGAATTAACTCAAAAACGAATCCCCATCGACGGAGAATTAATTAATGAGAAAGCTATGCGGTTTTATAATCAGTTGAATGATTTAGAACCGTCTAGTTCATCGTGTCACATTGGAAGCCCAAAATGTTCTGCAAGCAATCGCTGGTTAGTTGGGTTTTTACAACGACACGCACTTCACAATCTGAAGATAAAGGGCGAAATCCGTTTATGAAACAGACGCTAAAAATTATTCTAAAGTGTTAGCAAAAATTATTGAAGATGATGGATATTGCCCGGATCAAGTATTTAATGTTGAGTATTTAATTCCTAGTTATTTCGTAAGGTTTTGAGTTATCTTTAACGTGCGGCTTTTTTTATGCGGTCCCTATTCACCGCATAAAAGAATACTTTTTAAATGTGTTGTGAAAAACATTTTTTATAGCTGCTCGTGAAGTTTTGTGCGATTTTTTTATGCGTTTTTTTTATGCGGTCCCTATCCACCGCGCAAAATCAGGTTTGAGTGTATACCATAGATTCTTAAACTGTGGTCCGCGGACCCCTGGGGGTCTGCGAAACAATTTTGACATTAACAATCTATATTTGAACAAGATATTCTCGGTGAATTATCATGCGTTACGTCTTTGAAACTACAATTCAACAAAACGGAACTCACAAACTTTTGGTTATTTCTCAGATCTGATTACCCTGCACTTGCAAATGAAGCCCTCTAACATTTGATTCCGTTCTGCACAACATATTTATGTATACAGGATTTTTCGGTGCCGTTATATATATGAAATCAAAGTACAGAAACAAACTCAATGTAGAAGCGGATCTCAGAAAAAAACTTTCCAACATAGAGCATGACATTGCGGTTCTGGTTTCAAGAGAACCACTGCACCCATCTCATTAAGTAAAAATCATTTACAGAAAACATATTATAATAATATTGATCTATTTTGACCAATATTTGACCAAGAAATGTTTGTATGAGTTTAATGCATTATGATTTGTAACTTTTAAAATTATTTTTACTACTGTTTTTATTCATTTTATGTTTTTTTTTAATTCTATGTCCTAATAAAAATGTTCGTCTCTATAAATGCGCAAGACCATTTATTAAAATAACCAGCGACACATTTTTACCAATATTTATTATAACGTAGTGCCTATGAGATTATTGAGCCAGAAGTTAAGTCTCAAAAATGAGTTAAAATGCCTAGAGTTGTGAGGGGTCCGCAAATAGAAATGTTGTTCAAAAGGGGTCCTCGGACTACATAAGATTATGAACCCCTGGTGTATACGATATCGAGGATCATTCTGGAATTTTAAAGCTCTTTCAGATTTGGTATCGATTGCAAGAAATTGGCTTTTGATTTGACTGCAATGTTCTGTCAGGTTGTTCCTGCCTATCAGTAGATTGTTACATAATTTATAATGTCACTATCACTTATTTGTCCTGAATCATTTCGACACTATCATTTTTACTTTAAAACCTTCTCTGCAGATGTCATGTGCTAGCGCAGCTTAGGGTAAGTTTCTGATGATAGCAGTGGGCTGTTTGCGATTGCATTCTTCGTAATGACCGGCCAGGCTGCTTTCCAACATGCATTTGAAATGTGTTGTCTAATTGCTGCAGCGGCGAGATATATGCAGTCCAAAACGAAAACTCTTTCCAAACTTCAGTCAGAGTTCTTGCATCGTTTTTCCAAAATGTGTCTAAAAGTTAACTTCACATAGTGTTTTTTTAGAAGCTGCTATCATGCCCTAATCCAGTTGTTGTATAAAACTTGTACTGGGTGGCAAAAAGTCTAATTTTACGTTGGGGTGTCATTGACAAGGATGACTGGGTGCGTTGCCAAAAATTAGCAGCAGTTTAAAAGGAAGATCCATTTCAGTCATAGCCGGTTTGATGGCCGAATGGCTAGGGCGCTGGCCTTCGGTACCAGAGTCTGTGGGTTCGAGTCCCACAATTGGCATGGATGTTTGTAGCAGTTCGGAATCGGCTTTAAGCAGTAGGTCCCGGTCTAATTAGTCCTCGTGTAGCAAAAATGACCATAGCGCTCCAAAACCGAACCAAACCATCTCAGTCATATATTTTCTTGTACGAGGCAATTAGATGTTGTAGCTCATGTGACCCAAGCATTTTTACTGGCCATGAAATGTACAGGAATTTCTTTAACATTCTTTAATGTACAGGAAATCTTTAAATTCTTTACTTTGTATTACTTTTTTTATATTATGTATTTCGATAGAAATTTTTTATGTACTGCTCACAAAAAATCGCACGAATAAAGAGCGCGCCAAAGCAGGTTTGGGTATTTATTCCTCAACAAAAGGAGAACACAGGTATCTAGGTATAGATTATTACTACACTTTTTTCTGTAATCAGTTCACACATACATAGATTTACAGAGTGGTGTATGTTCAACTTCTATGGCTGTCATTCGTTCCAGAGCTTGTGGGTTCGAATCTGTCTGTTAGCATGAGTTTTTGTAGCCGTTTAGAATCGGCTTTAAACAGTAGGTTCCAGTCTAATTATCCCTCGTGTGGCAAAAGTTGGCCATAGTGGTCTAAACCAAACAAATTTCTATGTCTAATTTACATAATTCTTGTGCACGCATGAGGATCTCTGATATTCCTTTTTAAATCATAATTTATATATATGAGGAAAATTGATTGATTTTTGTTTTGTAACGGGTCTGAGGAGCTGCGGGTTAGTTATTTTTCTATGTTAACCTTTTATTTAAACCATTTTTTCGTTTGCGTTAAAGTAGTTCAACAATTTTCGTATTGGTATAGCTTAATCCCCGGTGAAAGTGAAAATTATCTTAAAGTTTTACAGGGATCTATGATAATTCTCAAGCGTTTTAAATTATAAAAGAAATTTCGGTACAAAGAAACACGTGCTTCTTTGCAGAAGACTATCTACATATATAAAAGGTATGAGGCACAAAAATTGACGATATTTCTACACTCCAGTTGCAACTACCGAAAGTAAACATTAGCGGCCGTCCGCAATTGAAAACTCCGTGTGTGTAGTGGCGACATTCGTTACATTCGTGTATCTTGTAACAAAATATGTTTAGATCTATCAATTCTAGAGTTTAGTCATGGACAATTGTATGTAGGTTTATCTAGAGTCCGTTCTTTTGATTCTGTCACTGTAGTATGTCCTACTTTTGAAATACTCAACGGTGTATATCAAGAAGTTTTATGAATATCATAGCTGTACTCCACTCTATATTTTAGTACTTGCTGAATTTTCACTGCATTTTATAAGTGAAGAAATTTTCCCAACAATTTATTAGCTGATATCATTAAGTGGACATATCCGAATTGTGAACAATAGTACATATAGAGTGATGTAATCCACATTATATTTTAGTACTTGCTGAATTCTTACTTCATTTTTTAAGTGAAAAAAATGTTCTCAAACAATTTCTTATTTGATGTAATGATAAAGTATAGCTATCTTAATTTTTAAAAAAAATTGTACATACAGAGAGGAATGTAATTTTTAAAAGCATTGGTGTTGGGTTTCTCAGTATTATCTTTAACTCTGTTCTGAAGTAAACACTTTCTTCACTCTGAATTACTCACATTTTTCAATCACGATGTTTTATAATCAGCCTTATAGAGAAATTAGCAATGACTATAAATTTTTTGGCTGAGCTCCCACTACCCCTTAACAACGTATATTTATGATGACAGGTAAAGGTAAGATTCCTTGCATAGGTTACTTTCTGTTGAGTTGTTTTGCAAAAGAAAATATAAACCTAAAATCGACCATGCTGGTCTCGCAGAGGTTAGTTTATAAAGATTTCTGAAGGGAAACTTTACTGGAAGCAAGTTCTATGAATCAAATGTGCGGGTGATACTCAACTCGAAGATACAAGGTGCGCCGATAAAGAAACCGGACAATATTTTATAAATAAGAAAAATATGACTCACCTTCAAATAAATTTATCTCCTTCAAAATAATCGCTAAAGGAGTCCATTTTAAGGGGTGACGGTCATTGGCTACTACCTGCCAACAATTTTACCAGCTTTTCTTCAAGTCATCGAAGCACTAATTATAGGCGTCGGAACTAACCTTTCGCAAAATACGCGTAACATTTCATTTAATATCCGAGACGTTTTCAAATCTCTGTCCTTTCATGGATTTTGCATTTTTTGATTACAAAGGACTTATTCACCACGAATTTGTTCCTGAAAATCAAACAATTAATCAGTATTTTTACAAGGAGGTGCTTTTTCGATCGAGAAACATGATAAGGCAAGTTGGGAAGGAACTGTTTGATTCTAGGCAATGGTTTCTTTTGCACGATAATGTTAGGCCCCATGCAACATTTTCTGTACAACAATATCTTTCTAATCATTCAATTACAGTGATAAATCAATTACCATATTCTCCCGACTTATCGCCGGCTGATTTTTTTCCTTTTTCCGAAGCTTAAGATGGCCATGAAAGGACATAGATTTGAAAACGTCTCGGATATTAAATCAAATGTTACGCGTATTTTGGGAATGGTTAGTTCCGACGCCTATAAACAGTGTTTCGATGACTTGAAGAAACGCTGGTAAAATTGTATAGACTCCTTTGGCGATTATTTTGAAGGAGATAAATTTATTTGAAGGTGAGTAAGAAATTTCTTATTTATAAAAAAAAATTGTCCGGTTACTTTATGGGCGCACGATGTATAAATGAAATGTGTGGGTGATACTCAACTCGAAGATCGGTCAAGAGAAGAAATAGAAATGCTCACCTCCAATTTTTATCTGCGCTGTACCCTGAGCCCCGTCTACATCATTATAAGCGTAGCACTGATACATTCCTTTGTCTTCTCTCCGTACTGACGTGATGTGAAGCACGTCTCTGGATAGCAGCTGTACTCGCGAATTAGCCACTAGGTGCCTCTGGTCTTTTCGCCAGGTGATCGTGTGTATAGGGTGCCCGCTGACCGAGCAATTCAGGACAGCTGTTTCACCAATGTTTAAAGTCTGATGTTCCGGAATAATGTTGACCTTCAGAGGTGCTGAAATTGCAAAATAAAAGAAATCAACAAATTTTAATACAGATCACTTTAGAAAGTAATAGGTAACATTTTTTTAAGGGGTAAACATTTTTTTAAGGGGTAACATTTTTTAAGGGGTTCACTAACAAAAAATGCATTCATAAATTATTAATATTTCATCTTTAAATTTTAACCTCTTTTACATATCTAGGGTACTAATCACATATTAAATTTTTAAGCAAATCCATTCAAAACAAAAAAAAAGTTTATTCATTAGTTTGCCCTATTTTGACACACATGGTCTACGATGCAAATATTTACTTGTAAAATTGTAAGAAGGATTATAATTCATTCCCTACAAATAAATAAATAAATATATATATATGTATGTCTTTAAATATAGATATGTAAATGTGTATATATATATTATCTGTATATATGTGTATATATACATATATATATATATATATATATATATATATATATATATATATGTAATAATGTGTATTAATGTATGTGTAATATGTACTAATGTGTATATATATATATATATATATATATATATATATATATATATATATATATATATATATATATATATATATATATATATATATATATATATATGTAAATGTGTATATATATGTGTCATAAATATATATATGCATTTGCAAAGAATTTAATTATAGTAAAACTGTTTAACATTTTTTCATAAGACGAATTGCAAATGGAATGTTTTTTTCGTAAAATGTAATTTTTAGAAGAAATAATATTTCACACCTGAAATTTCGAAAAAAATATTTTTTTTTTCTATTTTGTTGTTATAAACATTTCTCCTAATAGTATACATTTACGCATGTCACATGTTTTAAACGATAAAAAATTACTGTTGAAACAATTTTACCAGGCGAACATTTAAACGTTTAGGATTATTTGCCGTCATAAATATTAAATGATGTAATTAAGATGTAAATATTCAATATATTTAACTTGATCAGAAATTACGCCAGCGAAACGGAAATAAATGCCTTTTTTCATAAAAAAATGTCGTCTGCTTAAGGAATATAAATTGGATCTTTCACGAAACTTAATTCTTAAGGGGACAGTGGACCTTCAAACCTAACTCTTTTTTGTTTTGAATGGATTTGCTTAAAATTTTAATGTGATTAGTACCCTAGATATGTAAAAGAGGTTAAAATTTAAAGATGAAATATTAATAATTTATGAATTATTAATTATTAATTTTATCAATAATTGGCCTCATTAAAAATGTTCCAGGCGCATTTCTTTTGCATATAATATGGTAATTTTTATTTACGGGATACCTTATAGAACTAACAATGAAACTTATTGCTTATTTTAAGCATTCATTAAAAATATAAAGAGAAAAAAATAATAATAGTGAAAAAACCCTTTTTATGACGCAAAATACCTGTAAATCATCTTTTCGAGTACAAAATTTAGAAATTCTGAGCTACGAAGCATAATTGTTTTCAATAAAATTTATTTGCCATACTGTTAAGTATCTAAAACTTAAATTTCAAAGCAATACGATCATTAGAAATACGCCCGGAGCAATTTGAATATTCGTATGACATGAACATTTTTAATTTGAGAAAAACACATTTAAAGTTACTGCTATTAGCGACCACATAATATCTAAACTAAATACAAATGTCTACAATTAGGAAAGCAATCGCAGAAATTAAAAATTCTTTTTGCAACACATTCCTACTCGTTCGTAGTTTCACAATTAAATAAAATTAAAAAATCGAATTTTTGGACGAAATTCACAATTTTGAAAGTCCACTGTCCCCTTAATAGATAAAATATCATATTTCTTTATTTTTAAGAAGAAATGAAGTTTACAGCATAATTTCCATTGTTTACATAAATTGTGTACATATCTTGATATTCCATTGGTCAATACACTGGGAAGTTGCCTTACGTAGGCTTCAGGCAGGAATATTAAGAGCATCATGGGCTAATCCCAGTATCATCGTTGAAAATCAAAGAATACGTGTAAAATTGTTGGAGCACTTATTATAAAAGTAGAATGATGCTCTTATTTCTATGAATTTAACTAGGACACTGTGGGCAAGAATCGTACTAGAACAAACGGGATACAAAATCTTATATTAAACCAAATGGTATTTATTTTTTAAAATACGCAAAATTTAGTCCAACAACTAGATTTTACATAAATTAAGTGTTAAACTTTTAAAAAGCTAAAACGGCATAAAGTACCAAAAGTAGAGGAATTTTTGTTAATAGTTGTTTAAGCAATATTGATTATAAATTAAAATGATTTTCTGTTTGCTATATAGTTTTATAAATCTCTACAAAACTGAGATATTATTTTTCATTTTCTCCACCATTGTGTTTTAATGGTACTATAGAATAACATTAGTGTCTTTTCGTAACATTTAATATATTCAAGCTTGTTCAATTTGTTTTTTATATACAAATTCAATATTAGTTGCGTCACCTATAAAACGATATATATATATATATATATATATATATATATATATATATGTGTGTGTGTGTGTCAAGGATTTAGTGGGGAAAGAATGATTACTCTAAATTTAAAGGGGGCTTAGTAATTAATTTATTGTCGTGGCGTAATTCGCCACTATTCTCATATCTTGGTTCGAAATGCATCGGGAGAAAGAGGGGAATCCGAGGTTTTTTCGTTGGATTTGATTGACATCCGTGGCCACGCCCATGGTTCATCTCTGGTGTATGCGTCACAGAGCTCTTGCGGGCATGCGCGATGGCTTTAGATGGTAAAAGACAATAGCATTTTAGTCAGACGGCGGGAAATTCTTGATTAAGACAGGCATGAGTCTCGCGGGGAGCTTGATGAGTTCTTGATAAAATTAACAGATTGAATCAGGTAGGAAATTATTGGGAAAATAAAATATGTTAGATGTATTAATTGTAGTTCTTTGCCCCCGGCCTTTAAACTCATTGACTGCTATAACTTTAATAATTATGTAGAGATAGATTAAGGAAGAGTAAGTTTGGATGTAAGACGACGTACTCGGAATGGGTGAGTAGCTAACGTGTCATATATATATATATATATATATATATATATGTGTGTGTGTGTGTGTGTGTGTGTGTGTGTGTGTGTGTCTGTCTGTGATGCTAGAAGCATAAACTATATTTAATTATAGTAATAAGCGTTAAACGGTAATTTTCTATTAAAGTCCTAGTGAGTTTTCCAATTCTGGAAGTAAATTTTTGTTTTGGCGGAGAGTTCAGGGTCACCGAATTGCTCGCGCGCGCTGTCTGACGCAATTCATCGAATGCTCGAGCAGAAGGGGCTCCGGATGATAGCCCACGCTGTTGTATAACGTGAAGAAATAAAAATACGCAGTTTAGGAATATTTTTTATAGAAATAGGACGTGCGTCTGTCGGAGTTGAGAGATGCTTGAAAATGGCGATTTAGCTAGGTTATTGGGGTATTCACTTAGTGTTAATTAATAAAGGTGTTTAAATTTTAATTAAGCATTAGTTCTTCATTGGCCTATTGTTTCAGGACTGCATTTAGAGTAATTAGTTGTTTTAAAGGGTACGCGGCGAAGGGCCGTGACATATATATATTAGTGAAGAGGAACATGTTTAATTGATATTTCGTGTATAAGAGAACCACGCTAAGATTTAAAGTGAAGTCTATTTACAGGTATTCTACAACAACCTAAAAATAAGGAAATATCATATTCATGTTTTAACCTGAGGTTTCAAATCTTGGAGACAATATCGATTAAAATTGAAATATATTTAACAATCATTTATTGTTTATAGGATTAAAAATAATCATGCATAATGTATAAATGAACACATTTTCGACTTAGTACATGTGATGATGAGGACGGTATCTGTTCTCTTGTCGCCGATGCCATTGGTAATAATGCACTGGTATTTTCCACCATCGGATAGCATCACGTTCTTTATGTGCAGAGTCCCAGACGTAATTTTTATCCGCAAGTCTTCCATAACAGGGTACAGACCTCCTTGGGTTTCTTTCAACCACCTGCAAAAAAAAATATATCCTCTTCAATCTTAGAGTGGATATAAAGGTATACGAGTAGTCAATGAACCCGGACAATTCTAAACAATACACATGTAATAATACTAGATTAAGGGAACGGTGGACATTAAAATTTACTTTTTTTACTTTTCATCATAGACATACGAAATTTTGTACACATACATTCACTATAAATAAATAGAATACCTTAAAAGAAATTTCCAATCTCATTATAATTTTAAGATTTTTTTAAAAATTTGAAATTTATAAACAAATTTTAAAATGCCCCTCGCTACTTAATTTTTGAGATATTTCTTCGATTTTGCATTTTAATCTCTTCAAACTGTATAACAAAAAAATCTGGGTATCAATTACTTAATCCCTCGAATAGTTAATTTTTGAGAGATTTTTTTTTCTGAATTCCGTCCCGATTTTCATCAAAATTTTGCCTTTTGAATAGTTATAAATAAAATTTAATTACCTTAATGAAGTCTAATTGTAAAATGCATACTCAGTTTTTTTGTAAACGGCATCAGGATTCTTCCTTATCAATTTCATGAATTTTGAACAAAAATTAAGTAGTATGGAACATTTAAAAAATCTAAAAACCTCGAAAAATCTGTTTTGAGAAAAACAGATTTAAAATTTATTACTCCACTTAAAATTACTTTGTAGAAACTTCATAAATGATTTTTGACTTGAAAAAAATTATTTTGGTACTAATAAACTACAGATATATATATATATATATATATATATATATATATATATATATATTACAATAACACAATCAGTATTACAATGACAAGATTTGCTCAAATAAAGGCCCACCGTTCCCTTAACCTTTTATAAAATCTATTGTGAATTTATCATTCGTAAACAAATAACGTAGTTTTTCTACCAATTACTAGTAACTCGGCATCAGTTTTATTCTTTTTTTATGTACATTTGGTTATTTATATCATAAAAGTGCTTTTTCTGTTCAAAAATCTTCTGTTCAAGAAGCTATCAAGTTTTTGGCTTTTTAACAATATAATTTAAAATATTTCTCTTTTATTCAATTCTTAAATTTTAACTTACCTCGATGAAACACGTAGGGGATATTAATTTGAAAAAAAAGTCCTATCTTCCTAAAAAGATTCAACGTAAAATTTTAATGGATTACGTCAAATTTGTATGGAAAATGGTACGTTCATAGTTCTTGAAAAACATTTACCATATTTGCAACGGTAAATAAAATGTAACGACAGCAGTCATATCAGTAATGTTACGCAGCATCACTACCTAATAAAATTAATTTTGTGAGAATTCTTTGTTAAATTTTCCATCTTAAAACGAAAGCCTATTTTAAGACTGCCTTTGTGGCTATTTACGTGCGCTCCATAACGTTTGAAACACTTTCTGCCTAGACAGTTTAAACTAAAATTGGAATGAAATTTCCTCCTTAGAGATGAATATATCTTTGCTCACTTACTTTTATGTCTCAACTCTCTAACTAGCTAAGACTATTAGCAGAACGAGTAATAACTCTAAGTGGCAGGAATCATATCAATAAATGGTGGATAAGTCGCGAAATTTGCCTGCATAATTTTCTTCTTTGAGATAACAATTACCTGTGGGAATAATTAGTACTACTAAAGTTTATTAGTTCTTTAAATAATGTTTCTTTAATGATGCCAAATGTCTTAAGGCGCAGTGCATGATATCCTCTTTATTACTCCAAGATTAAAATTCTGATGAAACTCATCATATTTAGGATTTTTTTCTTAACTATATTGCCTTAAGGGGATGTAGAATCTTATTTCTCCATTAAAAAGTACGGTGAAATGTCGGTAAAAATAATTTCCATTAATCTTAACTGATTTCAGTGATTAAATCATATAAATGATTGCTCGGGAATATATTTTTTTTTTCAAATTTAATATTTGGAAGAATTTAGATTCGCTCAAAAGGTTTTAGAGAAGTTAAAATTTGTAGGATGTTTTGAACTTTGTGAATGTTTCACAAGGCGCGTCGTAATCAGCTCCGTCTCATATGAATTTGTTATTCATGTTATATTTCAGTTGAGCATCTAAGTCGGTACAATATTGTACCTCAGAATTTCCCGCATATTATGTAGGTATATAAAATATACTTTAAGGTGACGGGTGAAAACTTTAAAAAAAATATGAAGTAGAGCAAAAAAATCATTAATGGATGCTATGCTATCTTATGTATTGTTAATCACTAAGACCTTTTACAAGGTGCGCCCATAAAGTAACCGGACAATTTTTTTATAAATAAGAAAAATATTACTCGCCTTCAAATAAATTTATCTCCTTCAAAATAATCACCGAAGGAGTCTATGCAATTTTTCCAACGTTTCTTCAAGTCATCGAAACACTGTTTATAGACGTTGGAACTAACCGTTCGCAAAATACGCGTAACATTTGATTTAATATCCGAGACGTTTTCAAATCTCTGTCCTTTCCTGGCCATCTTAAACTTCAGAAAAACTAAAAAATCAGCTGGCGATAAGTTGGGAGAAATGTGGTGGGTGATTTATCACTGTAATTGAATACTTAGCAAGATATTTTTGTACAGACATTGCTGTATGGGGCCTAGCATTATCGTGTAAAAGAAACCATTGCCCGGAATCAAACAATTCCTTCCTAACTCGCCTTATCCTGTTTCTTAATCGAAAAAGCACCTCCTCGTAAAAATACCGATTCATTGTTTGAATTTCAGGAACAAATTCGTGGTTAAAAAGTCCTTTGTAATCGGAAAATGCAAAATCCATGAAAGGACAGATTTGAAAACGTCTCGGATATTAAATCAAATGTTACGCGTATTTTGCGAACGGTTAGTTCCGACGCCTATGAACAGGGTTTCGATGACTTAATGAAACGTTTGAAAAATTCTATAGACTCCTTTGGTAATTATTTTTAATGAGATAAATTCATTTGATGGTGAGTAATATTTTTCTTATTTATAAAAAATTGTCCGGTTACTTTATGGGCGAATCTTGTACTTTAAGGTGACGGGTGAAAACTTTAAAACAAATATGAAATAGAGCAAAAAATTCATTAATGGATGCTATGCTATCTCGTGTATTGTTAATCACTAAGACCTTTTATGATATGAATTTTCTGAAACTAAATTTACTACTTTCACTCTTGTCCCCCCCAAAAAATCCATCAGCTGATTACTCTGCTCCAATGAAATAAAATTGCACTTTGATATTCTAAGAAACTTTGATGGGATAGTTACCTATACTGAACCCTTTATCATCTTCGTCGAGCTCATGCTGATGACGAAAGATATAAATTTAAATAGTTTGGTTTAAAAATTTGAATATTTTCGATTTTAAATATCAAAACTATTTTTAAAGTGGTACAGCAAAATGTTGAGCTCTGTCTTTTTTCCATGGGTATTGAAAAATTAGAAACAATTTAACTATGCAGTGAACTGCAAGTTCATTTTTTGAAGATATTTAACTGAGGTTTTCTATTCGTAGGCTGCGAATCAATTACTTAAGCTGGATTACTTAAGCGAATCAATTACTTAGGCTGGGTATCAATTACTTAATCCCTCGAATAGTTAATTTTTGAGAGATTTTTTTTCTGAATTCCGTCCCGATTTTCATCAAAATTTTGCCTTTTGAAAAGTTATAAATCAAATTTAATTACCTTAATGAAGTCGAAATGTAAAATGCATACCCAGTTTTTTTGTAAACGGCATCAGGATTCTTCCTTATCAATTTCTTGAATTTTGAAGAAAAATTAAGTAGCACGGAGCATTTAAAAAAATCTAAAAACCTTGAGAAATCTGTTTTGAGAAAAACAGATTTAAAATTTATTACTACACTTACCCATTATAAATTACTTTGTAGAAGCTTCATAAATGATTTTTTACTTGAAAAAATTAATTTGGTACTAATAATCTACAGAAATATATTTATATTTTTACAATAACATAATCAGTGTTACAATGACGAGATTTGCTCAAATAAAGGTCCGGACCATCTTTGGCAGTCTGTTACAGGAAAGCTGAAAGGCTGAATGGGAAAGTCGACATTTTTTACCATGTTCTTATTAACTTGCTTTCTTGTTTGTGTGTTTGTTTGCGGGTGTGTTTGTCTGGTACAAATCTTGAAATCAATTTTTAACTAACTTCCCGACTAGATAGACATTTGAATCTCTTAGAATAGCTCAGAATACGATGACAATGCATTATTTTAATACTTTTAGCCATCTTTATTCCATATTTTAAAATCCATTACGTAAATATACGAGTAGCATCTGGAGCCAAAAGTAACTGCGCTACAGGCGCCATCTATTAACGTAAGAGTTAACCAAGCATATTGCATTTTCATTACAATGGGATAATTTTTATTTATGCCCACATGCTATATGCGTTATTTTCTCTGCGAAATTCATTGACTTTTTTCCTTCCAATTATAGATTATAATTTTGAAATCCATAATTAACTATGGAAGATGCGAATTCGTTTGCAGCTCACGAAGAATCTGCATGTAAATTACATTTATTTTTTTTAATAGAAAATTTAAAAACATGGTATATAAAAAGTCTTGTAATTATTCTTCATCACTTCATCAATATTTTGTTCAATTCTTTTGACGTTTTCCATAGCTTAGAAAATAGTGTCATCCGACAGTTTGAATTTCACGAACAAACGAGACTGAAATTTAACCAGCCGTTTTATTGAAACTTAATGGTAAATTGAACATTAAATATAATAGGAAGATCTCGGAAATCGGTAACTAGCTGCCATTTTAACGAAATTTGTTTTATTCTATTTATGGAGTCATATTTTCTTTAAAAATAGTTTTGTGTTAATTACAAAGCAAGTTTATTTTCTCTTCTGTTTCATTTCAAATGTCTTCATTCAAATGTCTTTTGAATGAAAAGAATGTCTTCATTTCAAATGTCTTTTTCGTAGTGCACTGCTAGAATAAATGCTATCATGACTTAGCATCGTAAGTAAGTTGTGATTTCGAAAGCATCGATAAGTACATTTTTAATTCGAAATATTTAATAAAAACATGCAATACCAGAGAACTCAAGCTTTGATTTTCATACATAATCACATTCATGATTTTAAAAAAATATTTTAATCGTCGTTTTTCTCAATGCTATCCCAAATAGTTCCCTCAATTCATAGTTTCAAGACAATACAAACTTAAAATTTTATATTTTTAATAATTTTCAGAATGATTAGAATTTTTCTCTCGATTTTTAACTCAGCTAGAAATAGATTTTTTAGTTTAGATTTCCCATTTAAATTTGGTACATACCCACTTAGATTACATTTTATACAAATTTTGCGTTTTGGTTATATTCAATATGGAGTTTATTTTTATTCAAAGATATTTGAAAAGACAATAAATGAGAGTATTACTTCAGGGCCTAATGATTTCGTTTCGACAGTTCTTAGATAAAAATGATTTATTCGCATAAAAAACATAAATTAACCTCGTTATCAGAGAAGAAATTCTGAGATCTCAGAGGAATGCACTAGCAATAGTCTTATTACATTAAAAACTCTGCGCGTTATTCATTTTTCTGAAGGAAGGTTCTTCTATTTTTAACTTTAATGATTTGTTATATATTCTATAGGGAAAGAATTCAGAAAAAATAACTAGCTTATAAGGAAATAAAGTAATGTAAATGTAACTATAACATAAATATTTATTTTTTAAATGTTGCATGTGTAGTTATATATATTTTGTACATACCAATATCCGAACTTAAAGATGATACTTATGCTTCAAATTAGGAACTTACGTAAGAAGTTGATGAATTTCTGTGCAAATAAATATTGAATGTTGAATGCTTGTTTTGGCAATGTTTATTTAAGGAAGTTACGTAAGTTATAAGAGACAGGGCATGTTATTTTGAGGAATTAATACTACAATTTTAATTGCAAGACTTCTAATTTTTTATGCTTCTTATTCGGGACACTTATTTTCTTTATAAAACTTGAGATATAATTTAATTAAAATATTTTTGCGGAGGGGGGGGGGGTGAGATTTTTAATTGGGAGAAAAGTAAGTAAGGTCAAAGAATGGTGCGTTTAATTTTTTTTCCAGGCGTAACGCTCTTAAAATGTTAAATGGTCGGCCGTTTTGACGGAATAATTAATGAGCCAACCAGTAAAAAATCACTTTTTGATAATATAAAGGGCATTAGGTTTATCTTCGGTACTGGAAGTTCAATCAATAATTATTACACATTTTCAGAAAGATATCTACGTGCAAGATAATCAAATTTCCAACATTCATTTCCTTAAATGAAAGAATTCAACACATTTACTATAGGTAGATTGCTTCAAAGAAACTGAAAACTCAATGCAGTGAAATCATTTTTTTTGTATTGAATAGTTCAAACGCCCTATTATTGCTGTGAAAATTTGGAAGCTTATTACCCTGCTTAATTAATTTATTTTGTCCGTAGGAATAACTTTGTAAATATCTTTCTTTTGAAAATTGCCTCATCTTTTCTATTAAAGCACAGGCAATAAGCTTATAGAAACTGTATGACAGAATAGATATGAATTCCAGACATTTTTCTAGAATTTAAATTTTATTAAGGTCCTTAAAACTTGTATGTAATCCAATTATGTAGAGCCATAAAATAAACTAGTAACCATTTTTCATTAACCATAACTATCATAAAATAATAAAGTTCACTCTTATATTACCAAGAACTTTTCACGGATTTGATTAAATTTAGCCTCAAAGGCAAAAAAAAAGTAGTATTATTAAGACCTGAATCAAATTTGCATGCAAATGAGCCAGCAAGCAAATTAAGAATGACAAATTTTCGTAACCTTAAAAAAAGAACATCCATTTTGGGCGCAGGCTTTTGTATCGGAGAAAATCGATCAGAGAATAATCGAAAAAAAAATGCGAAATTATGTACTCCTGAAAAAAGGAGGGGATTTTTAACATGGCTGTCACTTTCTTTTAAAAGATGCTGAGAGATGTTTTCTTTTCTTGTTACGAGAAATATTGATTGCGTGGTATAAAGAGGTTTCTAGATCTGGCATCGAATTAACGCAAACTAGAACGTCAGGGGAAAAGGGTAATTATTGATATTTTACGTCACTTGTAATCCAGGAAAAGCGTTATTTTTTTAAGCTTTCATATTAAGTGTTAGAGAATATATTTTTTGAGGTCATGTGTTGTGATGGCGGAGGTCTCCCTACTTAACTCTCGGTGTTATATATGAAAATATGGTGAAGTTTCTTTACAGTTTTTGAATGTTTACCCGAGGCGATTCCAGGTCCATCAATCAAGAGGCGTGCCAGCTGTCTAGTAAACAGATGACATCCAGGACTGGAGTGCAAGTGGTTTCTGGACGAGCGGTTGTTCCGTAGGTATGCAGTCGAAGGAGAACCGGTTTGGACTGGTGTTCGTCTGTGCGGGCCAGAGCAGGCCAGTGGCAGACAGAGAAGGACAGGGGTCCGGTGTTGACGGAGGTCGACTTTGTCTCGGACCAGCGGTTTGCGTGTGCCGGAGAGCCACGTGGAAAGTGATTGGGATTGTTTGGCCGGAGTGCCTTACAGGTGTGAATTATTGATTTGGCTGGAAGCCATGAATGCACTGGAGGTGCAAAACTCAAGGAGTTAATGCATTTAGTTTGTAAATACGCCAAGTCAATAAAGGTGTTATTTTTATGTTTATTAATTCAGCGTATTCTCAGTGATTTCCGAGGGAACAGGGTGGCTAGGAATTACCCATAGTTCGGCGCGCTATCGGAGTAGACTGGGCAGGGAAGTCGAATTGCCCAGTTTATGATAGTGTGTATGAAAATACTCGAAAAATAAAAGGCATACGTAATAAGATATCAATACAAAGTCATAAATAAGTATAATATACAAATTTATCATAGCTAGCCGCTAGCGCTTTTAGTTTTATATTTTCTTTTGCAAAACAACTCAACTGAAAGTAACATATGCAAGGAATCTTACCTTTTCCTGTCATCATAAATATACGTTGTTAAGGGGTAGTGGGAGCTCAGCCAAAAAATTTATAATCATTGCTGAATTCACTATAAGGCTGATTCTAAAACATCGTGATTAAAAAATGTGGATTTCCATTACTTCAGAACAGAGTTAAAGATAAGACTGAGAAATCCAACACCAATCATTTTTTAAAATTGCATCCCTCCTCTGTATGTACAATTTTTCAAAATTAAGATATCGACACTTTATCATGACATCAAATAAGAAATTGTTGGGGAAAATTTTCACTTTAAAAAATGGAGTAAAAATTCATCAAGTACGAAAATATAGTGTGGATTACATCACTCTCCGTATGTACTATTGTTCACATTTCAGATATCTCCATTTAATCATATCAAATGAATAAAAATTATTCCCGAGTAAAATACAGCAATTGAATTGTAACGTATTACACGTCTGTGAAGTTGGCCCCCCGACATTGAGATATCCAAATTTTGAAAACGGCATACGTTTGAGCGTCGTTTGAGCGCGTTTGAGCGCCAAAAATTTTCGTTTGAGCGCCATTTGTAAAAAAGTTATGGGCATTTCTTTTTTTGGCGGGAAAAACACCTAGCCCCCCCGACATTGAGATATTCAAATTTTGAGAACGGCATACGTTTGAGCGTCGTTTGAGCGCATTTGAGCGCCAAAAATTTTCGTTTGAGCGCCATTTGTAAAAAAGTTATGGGCATTTCTTTTTTTGGCGGGAAAAACACCTAGCCCCCCCGACATTGAGATATTCAAATTTTGAGAACGGCATTCGTTTGAGCGTCGTTTGAGCGCGTTTGAGCGCCAAAAATTTTCGTTTGAGCGCCATTTGTAAAAAAGTTATGGGCATTTCTTTTTTTGGCGGGAAAAACACCTAGCCCCCCCGACATTGAGATATTCAAATTTTGAGAACGGCATTCGTTTGAGCGTCGTTTGAGCGCGTTTGAGCGCCAAAAATTTTCGTTTGAGCGCCATTTGTAAAAAAGTAATGGGCATTTCTTTTTTTGGCGGGAAAAACACCTAGCCCCCCCGACATTGAGATATTCAAATTTTGAGAACGGCATTCGTTTGAGCGTCGTTTGAGCGCGTTTGAGCGCCAAAAATTTTCGTTTGAGCGCCATTTGTAAAAAAGTTATGGGCATTTCTTTTTTTGGCGGGAAAAACACCTAGCCCCCCCGACATTGAGATATTCAAATTTTGAGAACGGCATTCGTTTGAGCGTCGTTTGAGCGCGTTTGAGCGCCAAAAATTTTCGTTTGAGCGCCATTTGTAAAAAAGTTATGGGCATTTCTTTTTTTTGGCGGGAAAAACACCTAGCCCCCCCCGACATTGAGATATTCAAATTTTGAGAACGGCATTCGTTTGAGCGTCGTTTGAGCGCGTTTGAGCGCCAAAACTTTTCGCTATTTTCTTTGTATACAATGGGCGCTACATCAAGAAGTGAAGGTGATCAGTGTGTGAAGTGTTGTACCGAGTTATCCCCCCCCCCAACTTTAAAAATAGAAGTGATGAAAAGAATGACATCCCCCCCCCCCCCTTCTTTCCCAAGATTACCAACGCCCAACGGACACAGGTGTCAGCCGGTCTTAAAATAACAACCCCTCATATACAGTACCTTTTTTGGTTTGTACTTTTTTGTCTGTCATGCCCACACTGTACATTCCCGTTTTTATGCAGAATTTTTTTTATAATAGAGAATGAAAAACGCCACCCAAGGACTTTTTAAACCTTCAAATTCCAATAAATACATCAAGAAAAAAATAGAAGCAGAAAAATTAGGGCAAGAATTCTGTCAGCTGTAAATGATTTTCAACTATGTTAAGCAATTGCTTGATGCAATTTTATAATTTGAGTTTTTATAATTTTCTAACACTGTAACACAGTTATTGTAAATGTGGTAAATGCAAAGATTATTTTAACGAGGAAGGATATGTCAAACTGTTTTCTAGACCAGCGGTTCTCAACCTGGGGGGTGCGCCCCCCTAGGGGGGGGGGTAGAAGAATTTCAAGGGAGGCTTGAGTTAAAAAAAATAAATAAAAAGTAAAACTAACTGTTATTTACTGTTTTCAATTTTGTGGTCACAATGTAACCGTAGCGTATTTTCGACATTCAACTGTCTGAACATGAAGCTACAATGTCAGAAAAAAATTCTGAAGACTTATGATGCAGTTAAGGGTTTCGCAAAGAATATAGCTCTTTGGCAACGCCGTCTTCAGAGTTCAGAGCCAAATTTTTCATCCTCTCCAAGATTGAACGACCTCCTCGATGATAAAAAAAAAAATCCCCCATTGCAACAGATAAATGTATTGAAGGACCTTATATCATTATGAATTTAGTAGGTAGCATTGCAAAATGAAATTGCAGACTATTTTCCAGATATTAGTTCACAGAATCGGGAGTTTAAGTTAACAAGAGATCCTTTTAAAATCGACGTGGATGTACTTCCTGATAATATTCAGGAACAAGCTTTCGACCTAAAATGTGATTCTCAAGCAAACGCGGAATTCGAAAACATGGATGTTGAAAATTTTTGGTTACGCTATTTTCCTGTTTACCCAGAAGTTGCTTTGGAAGCTTTGAGGTTGTTAGTGCAGTTTTCATCCACATATCTCTGTGAATCTGGATTTTCAGCATTAGCATACATAAAGTCAAAATATCGAGCAAAGCTGGACGTTGAAAGAGACCTGAGGTGTGCTTTGTCACAGTTACAACCTAATATTCAAAAACTTGTCAATGACAAACAATGCCACAACCTCTTATTAATGTTTTGAAAGTGACTGGTATTACATTCCAAACTCACCTAGATCCTTGATTACTTCAAATATATTTGATCTGTATTTAATTCTTTGATTTCCTATGTTCTAATAACAATACTATGTTCCAAATTAAGATATGTGTAGTAATATTAAATTTTGTGTATGAAATTATCTATTCTATATTTTCATTGAATAACCAGCTTCAGTTTCAAATTTCGATTGTACTACTTGTATTGACCACATATCGCTCATTCCTTTCAACAACATCATACCTCAAAAATCGGTGATTTTTAGTTATGCTTGTTTTCAGAATGCTCTGAAAGAGTATTAGCTACAGGTAGTAATTTTTTTCCTTGTATATTGATAAAACTATTTTGCATTTTACATCTAGCAAATTTTATCGCTCTCCGATTTGTAAGTAAAATTTTTTGGATTGCCTCACCAAATTACTGGGCAATCCTCAATGCCGAATTATTATATCATAATCTTTGAGCATATTTGTTTTTTACTTTTTAAAACTCAAACTGGTGAGGGGAGTTTGCAAAACCTTCCCCGGTAACCTACGCCTTTCAACACCGCCCCCTTTTGCGTCCAGCTGTATTATAACTTCTCTCTTCTCCCGAATTCCACTGAGCAGACACGGTATGGGTGTCCACCCCGTTTCGTCGACACTAAATTTTCTCCCCCCCCCCCTTTTTCCCGTTCAAGTTTCCCTTTCGGTATGCACGGGTCTAGAAATCATCACAAAAACTCACAGAAACGCATCTGGTTCAGCGGCAAACCTCTTCCCAGACGGTCAGCGACAATCAAAGTTACGATACCGCTTTGTAATGGGAGCAGAAATGCGTGTTCACACTCCAAACATAAAGATGTCAGATAAGGGGGTGGCCCACTGGTCGCCCAAACAAAAGCAACCCCTCTCACCCCCGGGGAGATGACACAAGCTTGGGCTATCCAGACAGAAATGTAAACAAACAGGAGCTATCACCAATTCTTCTACACCAGGGGTGTCAAACTCAAAGGCTAACTTGGGCCAAACAAACAAGGTTTAACTATAGGTGGGCCGCAAAAAAATCAATATTAATAGAAACGTAGGTTTATTTACCTAATTACAGTATATTCAACATAAATATACACATTTTGTTTAATAATAGCAAAAAAAGAGTATAATTAAAAAACATTTAGCGAATTCTTCCTGTCTTATTATAATTCTGCGTCGGTTATTTCATTATATATTATTGTGTACCAATATATTGGCCGGACCGCAAAAATGTTCGTCCATTGGACTTTGCATGCATGTGCTTACTTAAACGAGGAGCTTTCACACCGATCGGTGGGGCGTGCGAGTGACAGTGATTCACCCTTAATCACATGGCCATCAAGATCCCCGGACCTCACGCCATGCGATTTCTTTTATGGGGTTTCTTCAAAGACACTATTTATGCACTACTGATGCCGAAAATACTGAAAGAACTTCAAGAACGCATTTGTGCAGTGTTAGGAACTATTGACTACAAAATGTGTGGTACGAACTTGATTACAGATTAGATGCTTGTCGTGTAACAAAAGGGTCACACATCGAACATTTGTAACTGAAAATAAAACTTGGTATATTTTTCTCTAATTTCGTGTATCACTTATTGTAATATGTGTAATAGTTTCGAAAATATAAAATATTTAAAATCTGGTCATTCATTTGTGCTAACCCTGTATATATGGTTAAATTACAAATAAAAAATTAAGGTTTTTAAATGATATGGAATGCGCATGGAGTATTTTTAAAAATGTCAGTATTTTTGAAAAAAATTTGAAACATATAGGTATTATTCTTCAAAAAAATCTTTGTTTGAGTTCTCTCCTGAAAAATCTTGTTTTTCGAGATATGACGTTGTTGAAAGGAGTAAGCGATATGGTGATGGTGGGGGGGGGGGGGGGGGGGGGCGTGACCTCACATCAGTGTTCAAAGGGGGGCACAGAGCCTGAAAGGTTGAGAACCCCTGTTCTAGACCATAAATGTAGTGCAATTGACGTCTAGTTAACTCTAACTCTTCTAAACACTATAAAAAGGTCGGTAAGTTTATTCCAATATTCTGTTGAATACATTTCATTTCTTATATCGACTATTTTTATTTAGTAACTGATTGCACTCATTTAGTTATGTTATAAAATATTTGACCAGAAATCTTATGGTATATTTTGGGTTTTAATACACTGGTTATCAAAAATTAAGGAAAAGTCACAAAAATACCGATTACTCAAAAAGTTTCGCGTGGAATTTAATGAAACTTATATACATTATACAACACATAGGTAGGTATAAAATAGCATAAAAAGAAATCGCCAGGCAATTATGGTGTTGCAGAAACTAGCATGTGCATAGAAAGAACATATCGGACGTATCAGTTTGGTATAGGAAAAGTACCTTTAATATGGTGTATTATCCCCCCGAGAAGCAATACAGCACATACAGCGATGTGTGAAGCTGTCAATTATGCGGTCTATGAGTTCGGTAGGAAGCGAGAGCCATTGCTCGTGCAAAGCAGTTGAAAGCGTGGCTAGGGTCCTAAGAGGAGGATTGAGAGCAGATATACGTCGTCCTTAAGCGTCCCAAACATGCTCGATAGGATTCAGGTCCGGTGATCGAGCTGGCCACTCCGTGCGCTGAATTGTTTCCTGCTCAAGATAAGCATCCACGATGCGAGCCCTGTGCGGTCTCGCGTTATCGTCCTGTAGCACGAAAGCATCACCTATTGCCCGGGCATAAGGGCGCACATAAGCATCAAGGATGTCATCTCTATAGGTGTGAGCATTCACATTTCCACGGGTAAAGACATGGAGGTCTGTGCCTCCACCCAAAAAGATACCACCCCAAACACAGACACTACCTGATCCGTATGCATCTCTTTCACGGATATGTGATGGATGAAAACGAGGTCCAGGTTCTGTCCAAATTAAAATACGCCTACTATCGCTTTGGAGGCTAAACCTGGACTCATCCGTAAAGCGAACAGCCGTCCATTGATCACGCGTCAAGTGGACATGTTGACGTGCCCACTGCAAATGTTCCCCCGCCTATGGCGGGACGTGAGCGGGACGCAAATGACTGGTCGCCTCGCAAATTGACCACCTTCGTTAAGCTTTCTACATACGGTTGACGTTGATAACAACCTTCCGGAGCTTGCAGCGAGGGAGAATCTACAGACGGAGCTTGCAGACGGAGTTTCGGTTCTATTCCTTCGTGTGCATAATGACAAATATCGGTCATCGGCACTCGTCGTAGCTTATGGCCGTCCTTGGCTGAACCTCTTGAATGCGACATCCGTGGTTAGAAATTGTTAGAAAGTCTATGAACCTCAGACGGATTCACATTTAGCCGTCTGGCCGCTTCTGTCTGACTTTGTCCTGCCTCTATTCTCCCAATAGCTCGCCATCGCATTTCTTCGGTCAAATGATGCCTGGAGGTCATTGTTACAATTTGGGTATGCCAATTGTCCAATTCGGCGTCAATGAAATTAATTAAAAATGGCAATTTATGCCAGCCACAAGAAATTTGTGGAGAAGTCATTTCAATAAAAAACACATGTCCTTTCGATTCCATTCTGGAGAGTTTAAGTACAGCGATAACGGACTTTAAAGATTACATTAATTACGCAAAATGTTCTTCAAATTCCGTTTTGCAGTTAGCTCTAAAACTTCTGGCTGACAAAAACTTGACCGCATTTTATAAAAGCAGAGCTATATTTTTAAAATCCATGTATCCCAAATCAGAATCTCCAGTCCTTCCAAATCTTTCTTTTGTAGACGCAACTGATAATATAATCAATTTTTTGGAAAAAAACACTTAAGGACGCACCCAGCGTCACTCTTGTTAAAATCTGCAATAAGTGCAGTGCAACAAAAATACAAGTTTTGCCCGTCCTGCGTGTCAACAGAGAACGAATTATGGCAGATGGCGTAAAATCATTACAAACTGCAATTTCTGAACAGTTTGATTCTACCTATATGTGCAAGAAGCCAAACTGCAACAACGGCATTCAAGCCGTAAAACGGACTTTCGGCCACCATTTATTCGTTGAACTCGATTTCTTAGATTCTACAAATCGTTTGTTGCAAGAAAAAATTACTAAAAATCAAGTGTGTGACTTGACAAAACTTTTGGATTTTCCGGTCGAACTGAAATTAGAAAATTCCCTACATCTTTTAGGTGCAGTTATTGCTTACCAGTCAAATCACTATATAGCGTACTGCCATCGAACGAGTGGGACTTGGCAAAAATACAACGATTTGGAGAACAAAGTTATTAATATTAAGGAAGATTTATTCGTTAATCCACACGCGGTCCTATATTTACTATCAGCTTAATCTTAAAATTGGAACCATTTTAACGATCAACTAACTATTGGAACCTTTTGTTTTTAATTACCTGACTTCAGTGTGGAATATTATAATTACCATATTTAGCTTTTTACGATAATTGATAATTTTGTACATATTTTGAATGTCACAGCAATCTCGGGTTTATGTTTCTAATCATTTATGCGCGTATCTCTTAATAATTATATTAAAATGTTAATCTTTTGCTCCGTTCTGTACGAGAAACAAAACATTTTATTTATTGTATATTATAATTTTGAAATTGGGATTTTTAATGTAGTCATATTTTATTGTAGTATTCATGCATCGAGTTTTATACTTCATTTTTGTACATACATATTTTGAATGTCACAGCAATCTCGGCTTTATGTTTCTAATCATTTATGCGCGTATCTCTTAATAATTATATTAAAATGTTAATCTTTTGCTCCGTTCTGTACGAGAAACAAAACAGTTTATTTATTGTATATTATAATTTTGAAATTGGGATTTTTAATGTAGTCATATTTTATTGTAGTATTCATGCATCAAGTTTTATACTTAATTTTTGTACATACATATTTTGAATGTCACAGCAATCTCGGGTTTATGTTTAAAAAGTCCTCGGGTAGCGTTTTTCATTCTCTATGAAAAAAAATTCTGTACAAAAACGGGAATGCACAGTGTGGGCATGACAGACAAAAAAGTACAAACCAAAAAAGGTACAGTTTATGAGGGGTTGTTATTTTAAGACCGGCTGACACCTGTGTCCGTTGGGCGTTGGTAATCTTGGGAAAGAAGGGGGGGGGGATGTCATTATTTTCATCACTTCTATTTTTAAAGTTGGGGGGGGGATAACTCGGTACAACACTTCACACACTGATCACCTTCACTTCTTGATGTAGCGCCCATTGTATACAAAGAAAATAGCGAAAAGTTTTGGCGCTCAAACGCGCTCAAACGACGCTCAAACGAATGCCGTTCTCAAAATTTGAATATATTAATGTCGGGGGGGGGCTAGGTGTTTTTCCCGCCAAAAAAAGAAATGCCCATAACTTTTTTACAAATGGCGCTCAAACGAAAATTTTTGGCGCTCAAACGCGCTCAAACGACGCTCAAACGAATGCCGTTCTCAAAATTTGAATATCTCAATGTCGGGGGGGCTAGGTGTTTTTCCCGCCAAAAAAAAGAAATGCCCATAACTTTTTTACAAATGGCGCTCAAACGAAAATTTTTGGCGCTCAAACGCGCTCAAACGACGCTCAAACGAATGCCGTTCTCAAAATTTGAATATCTCAATGTCGGGGGGGCTAGGTGTTTTTCCCGCCAAAAAAAGAAATGCCCATAACTTTTTTACAAATGGCGCTCAAACGAAAATTTTTGGCGCTCAAACGCGCTCAAACGACGCTCAAACGAATGCCGTTCTCAAAATTTGAATATCTCAATGTCGGGGGGGGGGCTAGGTGTTTTTCCCGCCAAAAAAAGAAATGCCCATAACTTTTTTACAAATGGCGCTCAAACGAAAATTTTTGGCGCTCAAACGCGCTCAAACGACGCTCAAACGAATGCCGTTCTCAAAATTTGAATATCTCAATGTCGGGGGGGCTAGGTGTTTTTCCCGCCAAAAAAAGAAATGCCCATAACTTTTTTACAAATGGCGCTCAAACGAAAATTTTTGGCGCTCAAACGCGCTCAAACGACGCTCAAACGTATGCCGTTCTCAAAATTTGAATATCTCAATGTCGGGGGGGCTAGGTGTTTTTCCCGCCAAAAAAAGAAATGCCCATAACTTTTTTACAAATGGCGCTCAAACGAAAATTTTTGGCGCTCAAATGCGCTCAAACGACGCTCAAACGTATGCCGTTTTCAAAATTTGGATATCTCAATGTCGGGGGGCCAACTTCACAGACGTCCAAAACACGTGCTATCTTCGAGTCACTACACACACGCGGTTGCAAATTTCGGACGGCCGCTAATGTCTACATCTGGTAGTTGCAGCCGTTGCCATTCGGAGTGTAGAAATATCGTCAATTTTTGTGCCGCATACCTACGCGTATTATATATATAGATAACGTATAAGATACATGAATTTAAATACGTTTATTAATAAAGCTTTATCGTGTTTAGACCGGATATGGGCACTTTGCAGTCGGGTAAGTTCACCCATAAAGTCAACGAGTTCTCCAGATATCGCCTCTGGGGGTATTCGGTGATAATTGACTGGTGTGGGTACTGTGAAAAGAAACCACTGATTCTCGCTTCTTCAGTGCCCCACATTGGCGACAGACTTTAGCTGTAATCTCATTTTTTGTAATGTTCACGGGAATCGAAGAATTCTGACAGTGTTCTTTTGTAAAGTTGGGAGCTTAGTTTTGAGTTGTTACGAAGTAGCATCTATAAAGTTACAGAGGAGAATGTGGTGGAGTCCGTCGGCATCACGTGACATCGCGTTTCCGGAGATCACTCATCCTGAGTGAGAAAGCATGGCCTACTGCGATTTTGGCGGCCATTTTGGTCGAAAATCGGTATATGTTTTTCTCATGAAAGTACATAAATGTTACATATTTGGAAAGAGCTTTAAAAACTGATAATATTTTCTGCGTACACTTAATCTGTTACTTCAATAGTTTAAGAGTTATTTGGATTCTAATCTTGAGATCATCTGACGTCAACACGAGCATCTGCCTTGCGTAACGGCTCTTTGAAATGTGTACAAATGCGCATGCTCAGAGACTTCGATTCTTCCAAAGAGCTCTTACGAGAGCCCTTGCGCTGTAGCAACTCTCGTATTCTTGGCAGAGTATTGGCGAACATAGTTATTGTGGCAACCGTGTTGGCATTGCTATTTTTTTTGCGAATGTATCGCCATCATGTGTTGTGTGAATTCCTATAGAGCGTTTTTGGCGTCACTTTGAAGTGCAGGCCTGGGATTGTTTTTAGTTTGATGAATTATTACGTTGAGCGTTTATTAAAATCGAATAATAGCCGTCTGTCTGGTGGACGGATGGCCTGAGTGTAGCTGGCCGAAGCCCGGCTAATGCATACATAAGACACAAAAGATATTGAAAAAAAGCGCTATTAGCGCATGCGTAAAATACTAATCCATAAGGATGTTGAGGTTGTAGTGGAATGGGGAGGGGGGGACACAGCCCTTTCAGAGACAAAGGTTCCGGCAGGTGTTGGTTAGAAATGGCGACGATAATAATAATTGTCCTTAATCAACCAATAAAAAAAAATTCATTAGAAAATAAAATAACCACTGTACATTAATAAAAATGTATACCTAAGACCCCGATTTGATTTTAACAATTTTGTTTTCAGTTTGATATCAAATATGTTATTATGAAACAAGTTTGAAGGAGGGTAGAGACATTTTTAAGTAGTAAAAAGGGTACCTTGAAATAACAAAAGAAAGACATGACATATTCATTTTTTAAAAAATGACAGTTTTAAAGATCATCAGAAGTATCTGTTACCAACATTTTCCTATAACGTAATTGTCGTATTTGTTCTCTCTTGATCGGAAAACGCGATATTTAAAAACTTGTCGTGAGCGGATGGTTTAAAATAAATATGCAGATTTTTCAACTTTGAAGGCAGGACTGGAGTTACGTAGCTCTAGCGTCACAGCCAATGGGGTTTGTACAAGTAAATACAACAAGTATTTAAGATGTACGTGCGAGGGGGGTTTTGTTTAAGCAGTAACTATTCTGCGAGTGTGTTGGGGCTTTCATCCATTGTGTTAGTAGCTGTTTTCGCAGCAGGTTTTATTTTTTTAGATGTGTTTGCGACGTATTGTCGAGCCATTAAGCTTGTATCCCTTCTTTCTTCCTGTACCCATTCCAAACTTTACCATTCAGTTTAAGTAGGATTTTCAAAATTAAAGTAGGTTAATTTTCGCCCCTTCATGACACGATTATCTGAATTTTTTTTTGTTTAATGGTTAAGTTTTGTAAATATTTTTCTTCCAAGCTATTGGATCAAATCGATCCCCTTTTTTACTATGTTCTCATGTAAAATAAGAAAAATAAAAGCATTTTAGTTAGCCTCATCAAGTCTACTTTCTTGTGAAAGGTTTTTTATTTCAGATAATTAGGTATGGGACAAGTTATGCTGTTTAATCCACCCTACAAAACTTCCTATCATCTCTTTGCACATTTAAATAATTCATTTAACCTTCTGAAAAAAATATTTTGGATAAAAGAGGCGTTCTAACAGTACATAACGTTTAAACTCATAATCTATCATTTTATTTCATGTTCTGTAAAATAATTTTCGATTTTTTTTTTATTCATATATGTATCTGTTTACATATACTACTTTGCTAAAATCGTCGTAGTCGACGACAATTTCAGTTCTGATTCCATGTGCTCAAATAGTTAAGAATTTTTTCTTTTTATCACTTCTGAATTTATCGACACATTTGTCGGTACAAGATCACCACCAGATCAGAAGACGCCCGGAATCGCTCTTATGGTGGCGTCCTTTAATTACGTGAGGCGATTTTTCGACCCCCTCCCCGCCTAATCTCACGTCAGATTTTTCAAAATGAGCATTTTTAGTGCAAATACGCTAATCTGTACTTGATTGCGTTGAATTTATTTTAAAAAAACATAATTTGCTTAATTATTTTTATTTAAGACTAGTTAAGACTAGTATTTTAGACTACTAAGAACGTAGTCTAGAATCACAGTGAGAAAATCGAAAAATAAAATACTTAAATAGGAACTACTAAAATTCGTAAAAGAATATTCAATCTAATTCAGTCCACGGGGACTCATGTGTGGTCTCGAGAGTGACTACTGGAACTATTGTGTAGGATTTAGCCATATTTTAGTGTAGAAACATGTTTGACTTAATATAACCCAGTTTTCTCTGTTTCCAATTTTACACTGTTTCTTGCGGGAAAAAAATTACGTGATATTTGCCGAGACCCCCCCCCCTCTCCCCCACGTGAGATTGGGTGAGATTCGGCTCGATTCCCTCCCCCCTCCTAAAAGCCTCACGTTATTAATGGACGCCCCCTTAGTGTGAGCCTGGACTCTATCTGTGAAGAGCACAGAGGCCCACTGCAGTCTCGTCCAGGAAACTTGTTCTCTTGCCCAACATAAACGGGCGTTTGTCTGTCGTCGATTAAGTAGGGCACACACAACTGGCCGTCTTGAATAGAGACCACAAACGTGCAGGCGTCTTCGCACCGTAGTAGCGGTTATTCTTGTCCCTGAACAGATCTAGGGATGCGACATCGATGTTTCGATAAAGACATCGGTTTTAAATATCGATTTATTGAAGCCGATGTTTTTTTAACATCGATGTTTTACGTTGTCTCGATGTTTTTTTTTAAATGAAAAAGTACCATAATAAAAAAATTTACCACGTAGCATAATTTTCGCACTCAGTAAATGTAAGTTTGAATTCTGAAAAGGACGAATACAAAAGAGGGAACGATTCCTTAGCAAACAGACAAATGGCAATCATAAACCAATGAACCCATCAGAGCGCTTGGAATGTTCGTGGTACTCCAGAACCTTCCATGGGGTTTTATTTTATAAATAGTATATACACGAGAGCAGCTATTTAAGGTTTTGTTTTGTTCTGTTTTATATAAGTTGACTTAATATTAGTAAGATGTCTCCCAAAAGTACCGTTTGGAAATATTTTTGCAAAACCTTTGATAAATTGGCAAAATGCAATATTTGCCTTAAGTCTCTCAAAACGTCTGGCAATACCACGAATTTATCTGGACATTTGACGGCAAAACATGGCGATATTTACGACGAGAATTTTGAGTCATCAATGTAGCCCAAGGCAAAAGCAACCAAGTTTTTGTCATTTGTGTCAGCCCAATCAGAGAGTAACATTAAATCACCCCCCCCTCCCACGACTAACCGAAGTAACATTAATGTTAAAGGTTACTAAACCAGTTTTATAAAATGGATGTTCTAAAACATCGATGTTTAAAAACATCGACGGTTTTTGGGCGATGTTTTATTAGCATCGATATTTTAATATTGAATGTTTCGACGAGAAACATCGATGTTTTGTTATCGATGTCGCATTCCTAAAGAGATCTGAAACAAGCTGAGGCACAGTAATGCTTCGGGCCCAAAGAGCTAGAAAGCGGTCTCCCGCAGGTGTTGTGACTCGTGGTCGGCCTGGACAATTCTATTCCCCGCAGATTCTATAAGAAATGTCCGTACATCAGGAGCTCATTTCTTATGACTTTTCTTCACAAAGTCTGAGGCATACAATTGATGTAAAAAATATACATATATATATATAGTTCTTTTTATAAAAAAATCGTAAGGGATATTTATTTTTTTTGGATAATATCCAATCGTGTGCTGCATTAGAAAGAAAAAGAATAATTTTTTGTCTATTTAGTTGTTATGCGCGTGACGATAAATTTATTTAAAGTGCCAGAAAAAGAAATCACGTGATCAGCATTTAATAAGTTAAATTCTAAAAATGAATTTTTAAAAATTCACCAAAAATCAGAAAATGGAGGTAAAGGTTCGAAAAAGATTTCATTTTAAAGAAATTTTTAAGATCTTTCTCGTGATATAAATTTTACAACCCTCAAAGTATTATTTTAAATGCAAAATTAAAAAAAGCTACTAAAACAGCTTAAAAATTTAATTTAAAAAAATCTAAGAGGAATTTTTCAAAAATCTTTCAAGTGCACCCCTATACCATAAGGAGAATCGCCATGCAAAATGTCAGCCCTTTATGTCCAGAGGTTTGGTCTGTGCGTTGTATGTCAGTGAGCCAGTCAGTGAGTCAGTTACGGAACTGTTTTATATATATAGATAATAGCTTAAAATGAAAGTATTGACCAAGGTTCTTTTTACATAATTTTTCATAATTTTCGATACTATCATTAATAAACTCTATGAATTTTCTTGTTACTGTCTTTAATTTCATAGTGAGCTTCGGAAAACATTTTGTACCTTAACTTTTGGAGGGCAGTGTATAATTCTTTCTTATAAATGCATTTTTTTAATATTTTTTTACTGTGTGCTAATCCGACTCATAAATTTTTGGCACTACAGATACTTCTGCTAATCGGCCCATTGTATAGCTGCATTAATCAAAATAACTTTCAATTACCTATCAGTGGCTTCAATTTTGTTTAAACGTACGGATGAAAAGTTAAAAACATTAATCGAACGATATTGAATTTTTTTCCCCTGCTTCACGTTTTAAATATTTATTTCGGTCAAACAATTTATACACGCGAACACTACGATGAAATAGGAATTAAAAAGATCAGAGAATGCTGAAATCATTAACAGGTTGCCATGGCGACATTACGTATTCATGCGATAAAAAAAAAAGATAACAGTTTGCAGAAGGTATATATTTTTTTCTTTTCCATTATTAAAAGATGAATGGAAATTCCCAATTAGCAATTTTTAGAGAGATAAAGCGAAAATTATTTTTTTCTCATTCATTTTTCTAATCTTTTAAGCATTTATAACAAAAATTTTCAAAGCCCTTTTTTTCATCTTGTGCAAATAATCTCTTCATTTCTGAGGAAGGTGAATGTATAAAACATATATATTAAATCTCCAGGAAAAACAGGAGAAAACCCGAGTTCATCCCTTTGAGAATGAATTTAACTCGCAAAGAATAACAAAGAAATGGTTTCTTTAATCAAGATTTCTATTATAATTTTCGAAGAGAATCATCGATTATAATTCTATTTTTATTCCTGGTGCCAGAATCTCAAATGAAGAAAGGGGGCCTCCATTAATTACGTGAGGATTTTAGGGTGGGGGGGAGGGAGTCGAGCCCAGTGTCACGTGGGGGAGAGGGGGTGTCTCAGCAAATATCACGTAATTTTTTTTCCTAAAAAAAAAGGGTGAAATTGCGAGAAAACTGAGTTATATTAAGTAAAGCATGTTTCTACACTAAAACATGGCTAAATCCTACACAATAGTTCCAGTAGTCACTCTCGAGACCACTCGAGTCCCCGTGGACTGAATTAGAATGAATATTCTTTAACGAATTTTAGTAGTTCCTATTTAAGTATTTTATTGTTCGATTTTCTCACTGTGATTCTAGACTACGTTCTTAGTAGTCTAAAATACTAGTCTTAACTAGTCTTAAATAAAAATAATTAAGCAAATCATGTTTTTTTAAATAAATCCAACGCAATAAAGCACAGATTAACGTATTTACACTAAAAATACGCATTTTGAAAAATCTCACGTGAGATTTGGGGGGGGGGGTAGGGGGCTCGAGCAAAATCTCACGAAATCTCACCAGGGGGGGGGGGGGGGGGGTCGAAAAATCGCCAAAATGGCCTCACGTAATTAATGGACGCCCCCAAAAGAAAAATTTCGCTCCATCTTTCATTAACGATTTTTTATTCTCCTCCTTCTTTAGCAACTCAGAAATATATTTTTCATTTATAACTGGGGGATTTCTTCTGTTTTTTTATTTGTTCTTGCCCCTTTTGTTTTGATTGTACTCCGCGAGAGATTCTATTTCGCTTTAATTTAAATACTCTCCATATCTGTTCTTTTTTTGGTTCGGGAAAGTGTTTTCGTATGCACTGCATTGCATTATTATTCCTTTTTCTTTTGTGTGCCTCTAAATAAGCGCTACGAGTTTTTGGCAGAAGTCCAGATTCATTTTTGAATGCAACTCTGCAGCTGTTTATGATAAACAGAATAAAATAGGATGATATCTGCCGAAACGCGCGGTTAAAACTGCAATCTTGGTTGTTAGAAGAGATAAAAAAAAAAAAAAAACAGATTCCAAAACACTCCTAAAGCTTCCAGTGGAGAGTGTTGAGTAAGTGCGATTTAATCAACATCTGAGATTGCCCTTAAATAGGGACTGAATTGAGGTAGTCTGCTTAAAGCAAATTTGTTTTAATTAAGGGAACAAGGGACCTTCAACTCGTTCTTCTTTAATTTTCAATATTTTACTCTTTATACCATACTAGCTGAAAACCCGCGCTTCGCTACGGAGTACATTCAAATTAAATACAACGGTCAATGTATGCAATTCATGCCAATATATATATATATATATATATATATATATTATAAAAAGATTGTAAAGAATATTTATTTTTTTGGATAATATCCAATCGTCTGCTGCATTAGATAGAAAAAAACATATTTTTTTTTGTCTATTTAGTTGTTATGCACGTGACGATAAATTTATTTAAAGTACCAGAAAAAGAAATCAGGTAATCGGCATTTAATAAATTAAATTCTAAAAAATTAATCTTTAAAAATTCACCAAAAATCAGAAAATAGAGGTAAAGATTCGAAAAAGATCTCGGAATTTTTATGATCTTTCTCGTGATATAAATTTTATAACCCTCAAATTATTATTTTAAATGCAAACTGAAAAAAAAGTTACAAAACCGGCTTAAAAATTTAATTTTAAAAAATCTAAGAAGAATTTTTCAAAAATCTCTCTTAGTGCACCCCTACACCATAAGAAGAATTGCAAAATCGACATGCAAAATTTCAGCCCTTTAGGTCCAGCGGTTTGGTCTGAGTTGTATGTCAGTGAGTCAGTTACGGAACTGTTTTATATATATAGATGAGTATAATTAATATTCTTTTCTGCTACGTTGAAGATACTGAGAATTCACAAATAAATATTTTGTGGAGGAATTAGACATTTTTATCAAATTTTTTTTCAAAAATGCAGAAATTTTTCAAAAGGCTCCTTGCGTATTCATTTGCTTTTGATATCTTGCAGATTTTTCGGAATTGCTAATTGAAGTATTTGGCAATAAACTGTACATAATTCTTTGAAATCACGCATATTTTTTAAATGTATAAGACCATAAAATAAAGTAAAAACATAAAAAAATAACAGGCAGAATAGAAAAATATAATTTAAGACTTTAGATTCCTACAAAAATAAAGTAAATGCACATTCATATTTATACCCATATGGTAAAGTTATAATAAAAAATGAAAGACTTCAATTAATATAGATTGCGCATAGGACATTTTGAAAAACCTTTGTTTTTCAATTTCTTTTCAAAAATGCTGTCATTATTCTGCTAAAAATACCCTATTTTGTGTTAGCCTTCAGCACATAAAGTTTCCGATGTTGGAGTCAATAGCTTGACAACAGGTTTGAACAATACACTGGCCAGCGAAGGCAAATGGCTCGCATAAGCTTCAGACACTGGCCACTAGGTGTCTCTGTATGTCGGACAAAATGTTAGCGCTGTTCTTTGCCCACCCGGTATCACGGCTGCGGCGCAAGATACAAGATATATATATATATATATATATATATATATATATATATATATATATGACAGGAAGCGTGTTTTGCTCCTGTGCTTCTATTCGATGTTTTGCAGTCAATTCGTTCTTTTAAATTAATTGGACGAGTGGCGATGCCATGAAGGACGTAATCCATTTCAGAATAAGTCCAAGTTCATAAATTGACCACTCTCCTCCAGGTTGATTACCGCGATTCGTCATTTTGTCAATTTCTAAGCACGCCTGCCCCGAGCATCCACTCTCAACGAGATTTTCCTCCGATCTGCCGCCAAAAACCCAAGTCCCTCCAAGCTCTTGCTGTACGCGCATGTGCAGACCTCAACCTTGGTCATCTGGACAAGGTTGTCGGACTTAATATCGCCGATCTTGCAATTTTAACTTTGCGCACAAAACCTTTACACTTCTAAAAATAAATCCTCTCGCCTAGAATTTTTCGCTTTGCGCTCAAGTCGCTTTTAAAAGACGATTTTCCCAACAGCAAAATACGCGCGCTTTGTAAATGAAATGTTAGATTCTTATTATTTTAAGCCCCCTTTCCCCGTACTTCTCAACTATATTTTGACAGTTGAGTTATGTTTTGACATATATATATATATTTAATAAACATATGTATATAAGATATATATAGGATAGAAACACGAGTGCGTGTGAGTGTGTTTGTATATAAACTTGGAAATGAATATGTATGTATATTTTATAGGAATAATTTATAGTAGAGTTGTAGGTAATACCTTACACAATTCCCATGGAAAATGCTTTCTGTGTCATCGAGATACATATCTTTCACTCCGTCCAACTCCTCTACGGGCGAAACAGCGTGCAGATCCCACAATCATTGGGAGCAGGAAATGCAAATATATATGCGTGCGAATCATTGTTAATTTCATTCCTTCTATACTCTGCATCCATCCATCAAAGCAGTCTTTGATTTACTAGTAAGAAAAACGAAATTGGATTCTATGTCTGGAAATGTTTTATCTGACTGTCGTAAAAGCTAAATACTGGCAAGATATCCACTCGGGGATATTTGTTGCTGATGCCCCCTGGTCGGAGGGTTTAGTTAGGACGGACTGATCCCGTCGGACTGATCCCGTCATTTTGAAATGAGTCAAGTGACGAAACTGGAACACTAGACCCTGCAGCTCCAGAGGTATTTAGGGAACTTGGAGGACATTGCAGCTGCGACACATTTTTTCCGTGCACCAGCCGACACATTTTACACGTCGATAGTTTTGTCAGCATCGAACCAGCAACTTGCAGGGCACTGGTTTGCCACCGCGTCCCTACGACGGGAGATTTTAACACCGCTACTACAAATAATAGTAATACATTAACGAAAAATGATTTTAATTTGGATTATTTTTTGCTCCGGGAAGGATACTCAATATAAGTGGAAATACAGAGTACGGATTATTTGGAATGTTTTATATCTTCTTTCTTCCCTTTCTTAAAATGTATTATGTGTTACAATAGTTTCATTTCAAAAGCAGAACCTGTTTAACACTAAATGACCGTTTAAAACCAATAATGATCGTTCGAAACATAGAGTAAATATTCTTAAAAATTCATTTTTTGTTCGTGTTTTTCACTGCCCGATATTTTACATACCACAAACTCTAAATGTGTTAAATTCAATTTGAACTGTTAAAAAATCACTTATGTTTATTTTGTAATTGATTACAATGAAAACGGCTACGGCATCCACGAATTTGTTAATGGAGAGGGAATTTTGAAATGAACAGAAATTCCTTTTTTGAAAATGCCGTCAAAACGAAGCGATTGTTCACATATTTTCATAAATTAGAATATTTTCGTGATTCATTCCTATTTCCGCAATTTTTACCGATACTTTTCCAGTGTTCGACCCACTTCAAATTCGCCACTGCCACGAGAAATCTTTCGCTCTCGACGAAACTATTTTACTATCGGAATAAAAGACACCGCTAACTTAGAAGCTGAAGCTCTCAATTCAGGATGAGACAGAAAATGAAAACTCTTGCAAATCTTCCTGAAATCTCAGTGTAGTCATGCAAAACGGTCTACCCTAGAATAGATCGCTCACAAGTCCCTTTATGACCCAGTACCTAGGGAGATGGTGTCGATTTGTTTTGTCACCTCCTGGAAAAGAGCACGTAACTGGCGTAACCCTTCTAGAGACAGATAAAACAATAGCTGTAGTGTAACAATCTCAAAAACACTGAACATATATCTAACCGGTCATATGCACCGATGATTATCAAAGTGGACAACAAAAAGGAAGTGTTTATCAGTTATTTCGAGTTGCATTCATTTACGTTACCGTAATTTGAAGCAATCTTTGCAAAATTGTAAAAACTGAGCGGTAATTATTTTCTGAAGTATATATTTTCGAAATTTGTTGAAACTCAAGCTTTGAAATATCTTGAAACGAAAAAAAATGACTCGGAGCAATTTCATAATCATCCGCACATATTTTGTTTAGAACCGATTAAATGCACTTCATAGAGCCAATGCTATTTCATCCTCGTTAACACTGCCACCCTCAAAACGGATTTTCTTCGGAACCATAACTGGACGCTTTAGAGAAATTTTCAGTGTATATATATATATATATATATATATATATATATATATATATATATATATGTGTGTGTGTCAAGGATTTAGTGGGGAAATAATGATTACTCTAAATTTAAAGGGGGCTTAGTAATTAATTTATTGTCGTGGCATAATTCGCCACTATTCTGATATCTTGGTTCGAAATGCATCGGGAATAAAAGGGGAATCCCCGGGTTTTTCGTTGGATGTGATTGACAGTTTGTAGCTACGCCCCAGCCTAATGTCCGGTGCGACGTCATACGCATGTGCGATGGCGTTAGTTGATCTAAGACAATAGCATTTTCATCAGACTGCGGGAAATTCTTAATCAAGACGGTCACGCGTCGCGCGCGAGCGTGATGAATTCTGGATTAACAGATTGAATCAGGTAGGAAATTATTGGGAAAATAAACGATGTTAGATGTATTAATTGTAGTTCTTTGCTACCGGCCTTTTAACTCTATTGACTGCTATAACTTTAACAATTAGGTAGAGATAGATTTAAGAAGGAGTAAAGCTTGGAGATAAGACGACGTACTGGGAATGGGTGCGTAGCGAGCGCGACATATATATATATATATAAAAGAGAGAGAGAGTAAGTAAGTGGGTAAGTAATTGGTTTTATAAATCACATATATAAATAAACTTAAAAAAGTGACATATAAAATTCAACAAATGTTATACACTTCTAAACATTGTACTGGGTAATCAACGTTTGTTATCCTCCACAGTTCATAAGTGACAGAAATGAACTCAGAAATTCTGCGCAGCTGTTCAAAATGTACCGTTCATCTTGTTTCGTTTATAGAAAGATCTTTCTTGGCTGGAGTTTCGTGATAGTTTCAAAAAATAAACAAGGAATACTTTATATATATATAAATGGATGTATGTGTGTATGTTCCAGCATCACTCTGGAACGCCTGGAGCAATTTCAACCAAACTTTGTACACATATCACTTACAATCTGGAAAGAAAAACTTTGGGGCGGGGGGGGGGTAAGAAACCCCTAGCATCCAAATCTCCAAAATGACCGAGAATAGTTTCGAATCCGTAGTTTTCAAGTTCTCTGCGACGTATAGGGACACTCCCGATGACGTTTAAATGCAAGTTCAGTTTTCTACCATCATTATGGGGAGGGGAGAGAAGGTGTAAAAATAAAATGTCGAAAATGACCGAGAGCAATGTCGAATCAATAGCTTTCGAGGTCACAGAGAGGAATAGTGATACTCCCGATGCTGTTTAAGTGCAAGTAAAGCCTCCCATCACCAGTGGTTGTAATAAAAAGTCGTAATGACCGAGATTAGTGTCGAATCCATAGTTTTCGCAGTCACTGAGAGGAATATTGGAAACTAAAAATGCTTATCTCCATATCATCCCTTATATCTTCGAACAATTATGAATTATGCTGGGAAAGTATCGCTCGAATTCCCTAATTAATAACGTGTCAAGCGGATTCTCTTTTAACATAGTGGGTCTCATAATGGTTCTCTTAAAACTCAATGGGTTTCTCCCAGTGGGTGATTTAAAGGGTTCCGGTGATTTAATACTTTGCAAGAAAAAACTCCCTCATCAAAATATTCCAGTTATTTCGAGTTTAGAAAATTACAATATTGTTTTCATCGAAGGAAAATTACATTATTTTAATTTCTACCCTCAGATTTTCAAAGAAAAATCAGTTTTGCGGGGAAGGATAACTCTAATTTCCTAATAAAAAGGTTATCCTGAAGATAATATAACATATCAGTTGTTATATTTTTACCATGTTTTTATTAACTTGCTCTCTTGTTTGTGTGTTTGTCTGGTACAAATCTTGCAATCGATTTTTAACTAACTTCCCGACTAGCTAGACGTTTGAAACTTTTAGAATAGCTCAGAAACACGATCACAATACATCATTTTAATACTTTTAGCCATCTTTATTCCATATTTTAAAATCCATTATGCAAAAATACGAGTAGCGTCTGGAGCCAAAAGTAACTGCGCTACAGGCGCCATCTATTAACGTAATAGTGAACCTATTAACGTAATAGCGAAATTATAAGGATAATGTGTTTATATATGTTATTCAATAAATAAATGTTTGAAAATTTCTTATAATTGCTCTCTTTATAAAGCATTTCATCATTTTCTTTCAAGTTGATGGGATAATTCATCAAAAAATTTTTAAAAAAGTATTAATACATAGAATTGTCAAGTTTTTATGATTCAACAGAAAATTTAAAAACATGGTATATAAAAAGTCGAGTTTTTATCTTGTAATTATTTGCTCTGCTTTGAAAAGTGCCCAATAAATAGACTTCTTTATTTCCGATGTCTAACTTGCTACTCTGTGACAAAATTTTTGATGTTAAATGGACATGGGAATATATTAAAGGTCCCTTTATCCTGTTAAATTTTATATACAGACAATTCTTAAGTTACAGGTTATAAGAAAAGAAATTCAGTATGACTGCGCGGTATGATAAAGATTCGTGTTTCGTCCATGTTTCGCATTTCATGTACTAGTTTCGTATTAAATGGCAGATGAGATTGAGATTGTAGCACTGGATCATATTTCCATTCGTCTATCGAGTTACTAGAAAAATTTTATTTTGAAAGTTTCTCAATATATTTTTCACACCCGAGTTTGTTTTCGATGTAGTACCCCCAAAAAATTTCTTAAAATTGTGACATGTTTGTAAAAAATGGATAAATTTATTTAAATCGGGTCAGGCATTGTCGGGTAAAATTGACATTTTAAATTCTATTTCGCATCTGAGCATCAGTAAGTCATATGAAATCCAAAAGAAAGTGTTTGTGTGTTTGTGTGCTGCCTCTAGACGAATCTACGAAACTTACAACTATGAAATTTGGCACACGGGTAGTGAAGAGTCTGAATATGTGCACCTCGAAGCCCGAATTTTAAATTTTATTACCGTTAATTTTTAATTAATAAAATACCAACAATTTTTGAAGGGGTAATCCAGAAATAGAAGAGCATCCCTTTCAAATTCGGCCATATTTGAAAATGTCAAAATCGATGTATTTTTTTTTCATGAAAGTACATAAATGTTACATATTTGGAAAGAGCTTTAAAAACTGATAATTTTTTCTGCGTACACTAAATCTGTTACTTCGATAGTTTTAGAGTTATTTCAATTCTAATCTTGAGATCATACGATGTAAACAAAGTGTGATTCTTTCACAGCGTAATTATGCAATTTAAAAACACCGAATTATGCAATTAAAAACACGGAAAAAAGATTTCTATTATAAAAGAAATAAATTTTATTAATATCTTATTACTTCTCTTAAAAATATTAAGATGGTTTAAAAACATTATACACACTTGAAATTAATTGATTCAATTTTTTATGCAATATTTGATTCTATTTGCGCTAAGGTCCACTAGATGGCACCACGAGACTGATACAGTATGCGCTGTATCACAGTCTGTGCGCTATTTATTGTTGCATCACAAAATTTAAATACATTTGTTCGTTGTTTTTTAGTGTTTCCATTCTCTGACAATGATTGCTGAAGGGAGCGGGTTTTTGTTTTGTTCTGGTTCTATATAAGCTGACGTTAATAATATTAGTATGATGCCTTCCAAAAGTACTGTTTGGAAATATTTTTGCAAAATCTCTGACAAATTGGCAAAATGCAAGTCCTTCAAAACTTCTGGCAATACCACGAATTTATCTGGACATTTGAAGGCAAAACATGGCGATATTTACAACGAGAATTTTGAGTCATCAATGTAGCCAAAGGCAAAAGCAACCAACTTTTTGTCGTTTGTGTCAGCCAATCATAGAGTAAAATTTAATCATCCCCCCCACGACTAACAGAAGTAACATTAATGTTAGAGGTTACTAAACCAGTTTTAAAAAATGGATGTTCTAAAACATCGATGTTCAAAAACATCGATGGTTTTTTGGGCGATGTTTTATCAGCATCGATGTTTTAATATTGAATATTGATGTTTCAAAACATCGATGTTTTGTTATCGATGTCGCATACTTACCGTTGGCCGATAGTGTAATTTCTAAGGGTAGTGAGTTTGACTTCGGACGGAAGAAACTCGGTGATAACAGAGATCCAGGGCCCAATTTAGAAAATTCTTGACCATAGGCACAACTCGGGATGGGGGCCCCCCTAACACTAATGTGGACTTACAATTTCCAACATTTACACATAAAAAAATAATCATGAATCATTGTGAAAGTATCATTTTACCAATAATTGGCTATTTGAAGCGTAGAAGCCTAGAACGTTATCAAATGACAAAAAGCAATACAACATATTAACTTCATCATTAAAACACCAATACAATGCAACCAGAAAACTTATTAATAACTTACATACACTATACATATAACTATACATATGATGAGCCAACCAATCAATCAAATTTGAAAGTATATATAAAAAAAATTGCTATTAAAAAAGGTAAAATTAAAAAAAATTTGAATTGGGATTTATTTTCTTTTAAAATAAAAATTTTGGGGAGCCCCCAAACATTCGGGAGCCAATAGGTCCGGGCCTACTGTGCCTAATGGAAAATCAGGGCCTGCAGAGATCACTGTTTCGTTGCAAGCGAAATCAATAAGTTCTCGAGAGTTCCTTTGGCAGAGGTACGGCCATTTCCAGTTGAAATTGTTACGTTAAGGAAGGCTGAGCTGGCCGAAAATGGCGACTCATCTACACTGCGTTGTGTGAAGATAAAGTGACTATTTTAACATATATTAATATATTGACTTTAGCAATAACACAGAAAGTTTGTCTCCGGCAACACTGACTTAAAGCTTAGAAGTTAAGTTAGAGAATAAATACACATAACCTAGTTAACCGACAGACTGCTAGACCCACGTGCTAAGAAGAGTTCTACGTACATAGTTCAGACAATATAGGACAATGAAATTACACATTAAGATAAGTGAAAGCATAGACCATTTAGTTAAGGAGCGAAAATAAATTATTTATTTAAAATGAATCATGAATTAACAGTTACAAAGTGGTCACGAAAAATATACTTAGGCCTAATCAGACATTCCTCACGTACCACGCCGGACTCGTGAATAAGACACCTACAGAGTCCACGTCCAAAATGCCTGGTTTTTGAGAAGAACCCATAGCTCGCCTTCAACTGCGCCAAGCTACCCAAAATGCATCTCGCGCCTGCGCAGGAAGGGCCGCAGCTACTAGGCTTGGCGTAGATCGTCCTTAGTGGCGATAAATCTTTCTACACATTATACCTTACAGTTATAATGACATGAGTTGTGACCGACATATTACATGAATGCCTTTATAACAGAAATGATTTCTGGTGAAAGCAAAATGCATTAAATCCAGTCTGTTGAGTTAAAATCTCACCTGTATACGGGAGCTGGCTGTGCCGTTGCCACACATGGTATTCTCACGTAACTGCCTTCTTCTGATCTCACTTGAGACTGGCTGAAAGTTATTCTCGGGCTCATGGGAGAATGAGGTTCTAAAGGAAATAAAATGTATACAAGAAACAGTTTAGAGATTAAACTACTTAAATGGCTATTTTAAATTGTTTTATACATTTTTTATACATACTGACACATCCAAGAGAGGCTAGCATAATATTATCCTCGCTGAAAAGTCCACCACCCCACTATGCTTTTACTGTCTTTGTGTAACTCATCAAAATAATCTGAGCTTCAGAAAACGTATGAATGACAAAGTCTAAATTGCCGGCCCTTTAGCTTAATTTAGTAGTTTTGGATACACAGATATCAATGTGAAAACGTTCAACTTGAACTTCTCTAAACCAGAAGCTAGCAGAGGATGAGATAATGCTTAAGACTGTTATGTACTCATAAAAAAAATGGTATTCCCCTTTTCCTCTTGCAGACTCTTGTGGTGGGAGGAGTCCAGTTCACAGTTCGAAAATTCCACCCCCCTTAGGATTCACATTTTGAGGGATTGTAATGGCTCTCTCTCTATAGGGAGGTTAAGCTCTGCCCCCAAAATTTTTTATTTAAAATATATTTTTGTCAACTATTTACAGGTACATAAATGCCGATAATCCAATAAAATTGGTATTGTCGGATGGCCCGAACTTTTCTGCAAAGCGCTACAGGATTCATTTTATACATTTCGTCCACCGAACGACTTTATGAACGTTTAAAACACACTAGACCAGATTTTTCCCCCGAATAATTTAAATTTAAAAATATTAATTGCATTTTTTTTAAAGAAACGAAAAATGTACACAAATGTACACAAATTTTTTTCTCTATGACAGAGTACAATTTAAAAAAAAAAATTTGAATCCAAGTCGGCAGTGGACAAATTTTCTCCATAGGTTAACATTGAGGTGAGCGAATCCAGTATGGTTAGTACATAGCAGCCTTAAAGCCTGGCCGTTGCTTCAATCCAAAATCTCCATCTCGCTGACGTCAGCTAGGCATGCCTAACGAGTACGCTAGATGGGATTTGATGCCATAATTCATGAGAGTCGATGGTTGTTTCCGAGGTGGGCTGCACTTTGCTAGTCACCAGCAAATATTTCCGCATAAGGAATTCCGACTCATCCGGTATGTCTTCCATAAGGACTGAGAGACGAGGAGACCCCACAAACCTTTGTGGAGGTACGCCGACGTTCGATGCCGAAGTTTTTTCATTCTTCTATTTCAGTGGTTCTCAACCTTGGGTACGCGTACCAATACCGGTACGCGAATGATTTTACTATTTAAAACAAAAATCTATTAAAAATCTGTATTGCAAAAAAAAAAAGAAAAGAAATGACTATAATAACTAATAATCCATACGTTTAAATATTTTAGTTTGGAATTTCTTATCCACTGTTTGTGTTGTAATATTTTATTGGACACAAACAATGGATATATGGATAATGGATATATGGAACAATGGATATATTTACCTAATCTCAAAAGATGCCGTCTACACCTGAATCTGTTATCTATGACCGCCCCATAAAAATTTGGCACTCGCCTGCGAATTATAACTGTGTCTATAACCGTGTTTGCGAATTATAACTGTGTCCGAGAAGTTTCTTGCTAAGCAGTAAAATTTTTAATGCCATTTGCGAAAAAGGATTTTCTGCAATGACTGCGATGAAAACAAAATATAGAGCTTTGCTGGTCAGTGAATCGGATCTTCGCCTTAAACTGACAAACATTGAGCCCGATATAACTTTAGTTAATAATAAACAGGTCCAACCTCCTCACTAATTATATATTTTTTAAAGTGATTATTATATTTTATGTATATGTTTAGCAATAAAAATATATCTCAAGTTACTTGTCTTTATTGCAAATGTTGTCCGTTGCATTTTATTCCCCATTTCAAAATTTTTGGTCTACCGGTACGTCATCAAATTTTTTACAACGTACAGGTATGGTACTATAGAAAGGTTGGGAACCCCTGCTCTATTTCAAAGGTCCATAATTTAGGTTTCTAAAACTGCTTCGCTTTGATTCACAAGATCATTGGATGAGAAGTGAAAGCTAATTTGATAAACCGAAAGGTATATTAAAAGACCGGAAGTAGCATTTTGAAATGCATTTTCTAGAAAACTCCAGTGAGTTTTTCTAAACTAGATAAAAAATTATTTAAAAAGTTTTCAATATATTTCAATGAAATTTTTCGATAGTGTTTTGAATATATTACTAACTACGTTTTGAAGTGAAAGCTAAGCTATATGTGTTCATTTAATCTGTCTGCAGGCACCTGAACTTAAAGATATATATTTTTTAATCAGTGTTTTTTCACCTTTTTTGGTATATTTCGATGATTTTTGGAAATATTTTAAAAGGACTCACTACCATTAAATCTTTAAAACATTCTATTTTTTGAAAAAGATTTATGTTAAAGTCTGATCATTTGTGAACAAAATAAATCAAACCGCATGATGATATTCCGCTTTGTTCCGGAGATATTGATATTCTAAATATTTAATTACTGACCAAGTTTATGGTAAGAAAAATTTTAAACTCATTTTTCTCAAAACGTCATTTTGCATCATTCCACAACTGATATCTCAAAAACTGTGAAACATCCATGAAATCATGTGAAAATTCCATGACATTTTTATCACTGCATAATCGTGTTATTTTATTGCGTCTGAACTAGAATTATTGCAGTCACTGCACATTTTGTTATTTTTTCAAGGGTAAATGAATGCAAAAATTGAAGGAAATTTTAAGCATATTTTGAGCAGTTTTAAAAAAATTGAAAAAATATTTTAATGTCGAATGTTTTACGTTCAATTGTATTTTGAATTATTTATTTTAAATTTAAATCAGGAATTATACATTTAAGTGTAAAATTAATTTTATAGTTCTGCGCGCAAGCCAGTATACGATAAAAATCCTTAAAAAACGAGGTATATCTACAGCATTTAAAAAAAAATATTTAAAATTATTTTGAGAGTTGAAAATTTGTTTATTAAAATAAATATATCAATTTATCATGCACATAAAATTTGGAAAAATTGGGAGTAAATTGAAATAGTTACAAAGAGTCAAAAAGCATGAAAATATGCCTTATTTCCTCGACTTAAGAGTCGTGAGTCCCCTTAAGTCTTTTAGTTTAAAACACAGGTAAGGGTCACAGTAGTATACAGTATATTGTAAATTAAAATATATATTGAGTCGAATGGTGTGTCGTAAGCAGATCTGGATTTTTCTATCCCATTTCAGCTAAAAATATTCGTATTGAATCAGTGATGTATATTTGTTTAAAGTTCTCTCAATGTAGGCAGATGTACCTTAAAAATTAAGAAATAAAATTACAATCTGTAAGAAAATACATATATACACTGCTGGCCACGCAAATTGCAACACCAAGAAAGACAAGAGATATCACAACAAAATTTATTTTGTAGATAACATGTTGACCAAGTATCCAATGATTAAATTTATAGACTTCTGTGAAGTGTGGTTCCTGCCAAAATCAGTAGCCAGAGTAGCCGCCATTGTTGGAGATCACCGCTGCCACACGCCTCGGCATTGATTCAAAGAGACTTTGGATGAGTTCTTGGGGTACAGCAGACCAAGAAGCTTCCACATGTTGCCAAAGTTGATCTGCTGTGGCAGCTGGGGATGGAATCTGGGTCAATCGTAGAGCAACCATGGACCACATGTTTTCTATCGGCGAAAGATACGGAGAGCGAGGCGGCCAGGGAAGCAATTCAATCTGGCGATTGACGAAGAACCGTTGGACAATGCGTGCCACGTGTGGTCGCGCATTATCCTGTTGAAATATGGCTGTGGGCAAGCCCTGAAGGTAAGGAAGGACAACTGGCTCCAACACCTCGGAGATGTAGCGCTGGCTGTTTAAAGTACCGGCAATGCGTACTAGAGGTGTGCGAGAGTGATATCCAATACCGCCCCATACCATAATACCCGGTGCAGGACCAGTGTGGCGGTGCATAACGCAGCTGTTTAGCATCCTCTCTTCACGGTGTCTCCAGACTCGAATGTGATCATCATGGTGATGCAGACAGAAGCGTGATTCGTCAGAAAAGACAATTTCATTCCATTCTGCGATCCACATCCTTCTGTCATCGCACCATTGGCGGCGGAGACGTCTGTGGTTCTGTGGTCAAGGGTAGACAAAGCAATGGACGTCTTGCGGACAGACCACTCTGCTGTAAATGGCGTCGAATGGTACGCGCAGACACTGGATGATGCGTTACAGACTGCATGTGCTGTGCTATGGTTCTTGATGTGACTGAGCTATCCGTCACTGCCATGCGCACAATTTGCCTGTCATCACGTAAAGTGGTGCGCTGAGGTGGATGCGATCGAACACGCCGGTCCGTTGTACCCTCCTGCATCCAACGATCACATATCCGCATTACAGTTGTTTGGTTTCGTCCAACACGACTACCGATTTCCCTGAAAGATAATCCACAATCTCGGTAGGCCACTATCCTTCCTCTGTCGAACTCGGATACTTGATCAAAAGATGATCGCTGTTTTCGACGAGGCATAATTGATCGTTTTTTGAAAAAACCACAAGAAAAACACAATTGCCGAACTTGAAATCGTCGAAATCTCCAAGCCTTAAATATCGCTTTGAAGTGGCGCCACAGGCGCGCGTGATGTGCGTCTGCGCTGAAATTCTAATCATTTGCATATCTCACCTCCGCTAATGCATGTTGTAAATTTCATGTTATTTGCATGTTTCCTTCAGGGTGTTGCATTTACAGTGGCCAGCAGTGTACATAAGCGACTGAAACTATAATTATCCACAGGTTTCATATGCAAATATTGATTTATTATGAAAATACAGTGATCTCTGAAAACGTGATTCTTATAAGAATCACGTTTGTTATTACTGTTTTTGATTCTTATAAGCAGTTGATTCTTATAGCCAAAATTTAGGTTTTTGTACAGGCACACACACACACACACACCTATATATACATATATTAGATAATTTACCATAAAATACTCTAATTTACGTTAATTATCTTTTATTAAAATTTTTTATAATTTTAAAAATACAATTTAATTTTTAGACCTATAAGTAGATACACATGATTATAGTAAGAGAAGAAAAAATCCAATATTTGTTACAACATACCTGCTTAACAGTTTTAACATTTCAACTACAGGAAGGGTGCAAGGAAATGTTTTCTGTGGTAGTTTGACGTAATTAAGTTTTCAAGAGTCTGTTTATACCCCTTTCAATACTAATAGTCTCAGACTAAGATTCACCTTCTAGCTTACGTTTCGCGGTTTGATAACGTGCTGAATCTACTAATGTCACGTTTGCCTAAGTGATACTGGACACTTCGCCGAAGATTTATGTGTTTCAGGGTTCAGGAAGCCGCAACCAGGATGTGGGAGGTGGGAAAAAAGTCCCTATTTTTGTTTGTTAGTGGAGAAAAGTGAAATCAGACCCGGACGGATAAAGATTCTTCGGGTCAAGCTAATAGGACAGTGATGTGCTAAAGCGTTTAAGGGGAAACTATTATGTTATGTCTAACAAAGAAAGGGATGCATTTTACAACTGTATTCCATCCCATCTTATCACACTTTTATTTAAAAAGAATAAGGAAAAAAACTTCGTACGTTTTGAGGGTTTAAGTGGTTTTTTTTGGAAAACTGAAAGGAAAGCGAAGAGTGTAAACTGATTCTTAAAACCGGTGGATTGATTCTTTAAAGCGAAAATTTTAACATGGAAATAATACATTTGTTTTTGCTTTTGTGATATTGATTCTTATAAACGGTTGATTCTTATAACCACTGATCACTATAAGCGGTGGTTACTGTATTCTTTGTTTGAAGCTAATGCAGTAAGCATTTAGATATATAATTTTTAATACAATTTTATGTATGCGGTCTTATAGCAAAGGAATAACACTCATTTTTTTCTCAAGTTACCGCTAAAGCTTTTATCTTTTGACTTTCAAAATGCTACTAAATCTTATCTGTGATTCGAGAGAGAAAAACGAAAACTTTTAGTCTTGTTCATCGAGAACAAGAAAGAGTGCGGAAGACGAATGTCTCTTTGTGTTGTTGGTAAACATACCGGTTTTCTTTTCGAAGAGAATCTATTCTTTTTTTCCCGGCTATAGTGGGATTCAACTATGCAGTTCTCTATTATGTTAAGAGCACAGTGGAGTTTCAAAATTGTGAAATTTGTCCAAAAATTCGATTTTTTTTATTTTATTGAATTGTGAACCTACGGACGAGTATTGCAAAAAGAATTTTTAATTTCTGTGATTACTTTCCTTGTTATAGGCATTTGTATTTAATTTAGATATTATGTGATTACTAATAGAAATAACTTTAAATGTGTTTTTCTCAAAATAAAAATTTTCATACTATACGAGTATTCAAACTGCTCTAGGCGCCTTTCTAATGATCGTATTGCTTTGAAATTTAAGTTTTATATACGTAACTGTATGTCAATTAAATCTTATTGAAAAAAATTTTCCTTCGTTCCTCAGAATTTCTAAATTTTGTACTTGAAAAGACGATTTATAGGTATTTTGCGTCATAAAAAGGGTGTTTTTCCCTATTATTATTTTTTTCTGTTTATATTTTTATTGAATGCTTAAAATAAGCAATAAGTTTCATTGTCAGTTCTATAAGGTAACCTGTAAATAAAAATTACCATATTATATGCAAAAGTAATGCGCGTGGAACATTTTTAATGAGGCCAATTTTTGATATAATTAATAATGCATAATTCATAAATTATTAATATTTCATCTTTAAATTTTAACCACATTTACATATCTATGGTACTAATGCCAGATTCAAATTTCAAGCAAATCAATTCAAAACGAAAAACGTTAAGTTTGAAAGTCCACTGTCCCCTTAAATAGGCGGCTTCATGCGATGTTTTTCACTGCAAGCTGAATAGATTATTGTAGCATTTGTAGATGCTGGATATAAAACGATAGGAACTTAAGCCGAGAAAACCCTCGAAAGTGAAAGAATGTTCTGAAATGAAATAAATTTCGATACCGATTTGTTGTAACGGGAGCCCCACCCCCCCAAATCCGTTTTCAGAGTGACAAATGAATGTGCGCCATTGTCATTCGATTCTTTAAGAAGAGGTTGAATTTTGTAGCTCTTTAGCACACCTAAGAGAAAAAAAATAAACCTAATATCTTTAAAAACAAACAATCAATCCACTCTAGACGATGTAATCATTAACAGTGGGCTCTAAATTTACAAAAGAAAAAAAAACAGGCCTTGTCTCAATCTGATTAGATGTAAGTGTATGAAGAGATAACTTTGTAATTTGGAGTGAGATGAACAGTATTTATAACAAGTTGAAAATCTAGAGCGTAATTATTCTAGATCTTGACATGCTACGGTGGTAGTATAACCTTAGCATTCGAAAAACAATCAGTTTCTGCACACATTTAAAGTTATGAAATTGTTTATAACGTCTGTAAATTTAAAGCTTGATTTCGTGGCGCAACATGTACCGCGAAATTCTTGGATTATCCATTTTTAGCTCGTCAGATTTATACCGCATGTTACTATTGGGTGCATCTCGTGAAGAATTGAATGTTAAATTTATTTAGTAAGAAACATTGTGTGGTTTTTAATAAAAAAGTTTGAGAAAAATTGCACGGAGCACACAGGAAGAAGACTCACTTAAGCAAAGATATGCATCGTTAGCGTAGCTAAAAGCCTTGGACCTAGGTTTTGCTTTTGAAGGGGTTTTTCAAAAAGGTAAACATCGAATGGAAAGAGTTACTCCGTGTTTTCACCAGTATTTCTCACCGATAAAAATTCTTCGCTATTCTACGATGATAAGCTCTAAAGCATAGATTCTTGAACTGTGGTCCGCGGACCCCTGGGGATCTGCGAAACAATTTTGACATTAACAATCTATACTTGAACAAGATATTCTCGTGGAATTATCATGCGTTACGTCTTTGAAACTACAATTCATCAAAACTGAACTCACAAACATTTGGTTATTTCTCAGATCTGATAACCCTGCACGTGCAAATGAAACCCTCAAACATTTGATTCCGTTCTGCACAACATATTTATGTATACAGGCTTTTTCGGTACTGTTATATATATGAAATCAAAGTATAGAAACAAACTCAATGTAGAAGCGAACCTCGGATAAAAACTTTCCAACATAGAGCCTGACATTGCGGTTCTGGTTTCGAGAAAACCACTGCACCCATCTCATTAAGTAAAAATCATTTACAGAAGACACATTATAATAAGATAGATCTGTTTTGACCAATATTTGACCAAGAAATGTTTATATGAGTTTAATGCATTATGATTTGTAACTTTTAAAATTATTTTTACTACTGTTTTTATTAATTTTATATTTTTTATTCTATGTCCTAATAAAAATGTTCGTCTCTATAAATGTGCGAATCCATTTATTAAAATAACCAGAGATACATTTTTACCAACATTTATTATAACGTTGTGCCTATGAGAATATTGAGCCAGAAATGAAGTCTCAAAAATGACTTAAAATGCATAGAGTTGTGATGGGGTCCGCAAAAAGAAATGTCGTTCAAGAGGGGGTCCTCGGACTTCATAAGTTTAAGAACCCATGCTCTAAAGAAAGCCCATGGGTGTTTGGTATAAGCTGGGAATTGTATCTTTCTTTAACTATCTATGGATGATCGGCGAAATTAGGGAGTAGGCCATTAGAATGCCGAAGCTAAATTTTTACCCCGAGAATTAGTCGTTTGAATTGGGACAGAAAATGTTCATATGTGGGGGTGTGAGAAATGGGGACGTTTCAGTGATATTCACTAAAAAGGAAGCGATGTTACATATTTCTCCCTTTGTCCGCGAGAGGATGCCGCACGAAATGTGTTTTCTTGTTTCCGGAAGTGCGAATGAAAATGGAGGTTGTGGAAGGCTTGGGGTTGCCTTATAATTAACACCCTCAATTTATTAAACCTTGTAGATGTGTAAATAAACTTAAATAAATGTTAAGGACTGATTACAGAATCACTGAAGCACCGTTGCAACAAGCGATATTTAACTCATGTGGAATTCATGAGTTTGATCTGAATTTTTAAAAAATGACTTAAAGAAAAAGGTAAATGTAAACGTAAACGAAAAGGTAAACGTAAGTGCAATTATGCTGAGCAAAGAAAGTTATCAAACTTCTGATAATTGTAGAAAATAGTTAAAAATACTTGGCGTTATACAAGATGCGCCCATAAAGTAACCGGAGAATTTATTATAAATAAGAAAAATATTATTCACCTTCAAATAAATTTATCTCCTTCAAAATAATCGCCAAAGGAGTCTATACAATTTTTCCAACGTTTCTTCAAGTCATCAAAACACTTTTATAGGCGTTGGAACTAACCGTTCGCAAAATACGCGTAACATTTGATTTAACATCCGAGACGTTTTCAAATCTATGTCCTTTCTTAAGCTTCAGAAAAAGGAAAAAAATCAGCTTGCGATAAGTCGGGAGAATAGGGTGGGTGATTTATCACTGTAATTGAATGCTTAGCAAGATATTGTTGTACAGAAATTGCTGTACGAGGCCTAGCATTATCGTGTTAAAGAATTCATTGCTCAGAATCAAACAGTTCCTTCCTAACTCGCCTTATCCTGTTTTTTAATCGAAAAAGCCCCTCCTTGTCAAAATACTGATTAATTGTTTGATTTTCAGGAACAAATTCGAGGTGAATAAGTCCTTTATAAAAAAAAATGCAAAATCCTTGAAAGGACAGAGATTTGAAAACGTATCTGATATTAAATCACATGTTACGCGTATTTTGCGAACGGTTAGTTCCAACGCCTATAAAAGTGTTTCGATGACTTGAAGAAACGTTTGAAAAATTGTATAGACTCCTTTGGTGTTTATTTTGAAGGAGATATATTTATTTGAAGGTGAGTAATACTTTTATGATTTATAAAAAAATGTCCGATTACTTTATGGGCGCACCTTGTAGATAGAAGAGTCAAAAGAGTGTACTAATTTAATATCCTCTGACACCCTTTTTAAATCTAAATTGATGTTATACATTCTTACCTGTCACGATGACTTTTCCGGAAGTAGGGCTGAGGACAAGTTCGCCTGTGAGTCGATGCCTTGCTCTGCATTTGAAAGTGCTTTTTCCGTCCGAGTCTTCAATCTTGTGCAACAGCAACTCCCCAGACGGCAAAACTGTGTATTTGTCATCTAAGAAATGATAGAATGAATATTAGGAAGCTTGTAGCCACCACACCCTATTGTGATAAAACAAAACACTATTTACTTGTTTTCAAAACAGGTAAGCCCTTTAAATTTAAAAATAAAACCCTTCATATCTGAAATATAATAAAATTGAACTCCTGTAATCTCTGGTAGAAATTTTCATTCCAATTAATTCCGCCCGGTCTAAATATAGACATTTCGGCATATTCTAGAAAAACTAAGGAAATATTTATATGCGTTTGACATAATGCTTCAAAGAACTGACGTGAATGCTTAGTTTTAATGAAGGTTATCATTGTAAAGTAATAACTATCCTCCAAGAATGTGATCTCATTCTATTAAGATTTCTCAGTTTACGATGATTACTAATTTCTTGTTCAATTTCTGATATCCAGAGACAAAATAGTGTTCTAAATAGCTGCAACTTATGTTTATTTTGTGTTGATACCGACTGTTGGCTGCTATCGAGCTTTGGATTTCAATATACGAGACGCGAGATCTTCGAGAACGTTGCGATAAATTTTTCAACATTTGGGGACACTTTGGGTGTTCGGCAAATCCATTCGCTTTTATCTACGTATGTGGAGCGATTGTCGAGTTCTGGAAGCTTTCATTTCTAGGACAATCGAGAATGTTGCCAAAGGTATATATCAGAGGTGGGGAACCTTTTTACCATTATAGGACCCATGTAAATTAGGTAGTAATAAAGGAGGCCGCATAACTTGATGAACCTATAAATGCGACATTTATGAAATTATTATAGTTAGATATAGTTTTAACAATTTTTTTCATTATATAGAAAATAACAACAAAAAATTAAGTCCTCATTTATTTATTATTTGACATAAAAAGTTACAATATAAAATACTTTTGTATTCACATAAGGATAAAAACTTGTTATAACATTAATCATTAATTATTATTTTTTTGCAGAAAAAACAATACGTTTTAACGTACATGGAGTCAGTCACAACAATAATAGTAAGAAAATAGTTTTTCTGTAGAGATCATATAACATGTCTGGTAGAATTGCTAAGAAACTCTGAGCATTAAATGACATATAAAGTGTAGTTAAAGTATCATACAATCAAGGCAAACGAAGCTCATTTGGATAAATATACAATTGTAGCTACTTTAGACAACAATTTCAAAATGTCAACTTTATTTTGGCCGACACTGTACATACATTCATGCCGTTCTTTATTTAATTCTATTGATTTGGAAATTGTTGTAATCTATATAATTAAATATTAATTAATACAAGTGCTAGCTTTTAGGAAGGCCGCAAGAGAAGATCACGGAGGCCCCACCCTTGGTACATACGTATAATGTGTCGCCTTTTAGGTGAACTTCGATAAAGTCGTAACTGACTGTTTGTCGCATTTGCCATCTGTATAGGACCAGGTGTCGCAATCATCTGCTGTCCTAATTCGCCGAAACACAGAAGCAAAAATATCCATGTCTTCCGTCTATGTAACTCCTTGTATTTAATTTTTTTTTAAAGTTTAGAGCCAAACCGTTTTATCTGGTTTCATTTTATGGGGTCCAGGACACAAAATTGTTCGAATTTTCGAAAAACATTTTATTGCATTAAAAATTTTTGCGTTCTTTTCCGCTTAAAATGACGTTTAAATCATGTTTCTATCTTAATTAGAACAGGATAAATTATTTTTTTTGCAACATTCTGATAGTAGTTTAAACCTGTAAGTGCATTTTTATGCATGATGGGTTTTTTCCCCATTTCTCGTCTTCTAATTGTTATAAGTCAAGAACCATTCAAGATAAATGATTGAAACTTGTAACATGTCTTTTTCAAATATTTTACTTTAATTTTAATTCAGCAAGTTTTTTAAAATATTTATTTTTGAAAATATGATTTTTAAAAAATAAGTTACATAAATTTTTTTTGTAAATTTTCATCTAAATATTTTCAATTTTCTTTTAAATGAATATTTTAAAAAATGGTGAATCAAAATTAAAATTTATATATTTCTGGTTAATTAAAGGAAAAAATTTTGAAATTCCGACAAATAATAATTCGAGTTATAACGATTTTAAATAACACCAGTTTTATTAAAAATTTGAAAATTAAAAAAAATTTTTTAAACTTTTTGAGATGTTTTATGATGTGATTTTGTTTACAAATTATATGGTTATCCCTAAAAAAAAATTCAAAATTTTTACTCAATAAATAAAAAAAAATTTAAAATGTGTCCCGGACCACTTAGGCCTGAAAATTCGCTAACAATGTCATTACAGATCGCTAACAGATCTTCTTCATCAAGCACGTTTCTGTGAAGTTCTCTAATAACATTCCTGGAACAATAAGAAATGAATCTAATAAGCGTCCTGTAGTTTTATGCCGAACTGAAATAGTGTCAGAATTTTATTAAAAATATATATTCAAAGTGACTTTCTTCAAAACGCCTCAAGGCATAAAAAATGCGATTTTCCGAAGTTACGGTGGTTAGAAAAATAATCCCGTGGAACTAAAAACCATCTTTTTGCGGACTATCTGTGTGACAAGGCATGCATAACACTCATGTTCCGAAATGGAGCATACTTGTAAAGCAAACTATAGTAAAAAAAGTGTACATTGTGGAATTTAAAAAGAAATTATAACAGATATAATTTCAGCCAAGTTTCTAAACATTTTTTGAAAAAACTTTAAGGGGACACATTTTCAAACCTAACTTTTTTTGTTTTGAATGGATTTGCTTGAAATTTGAATATGTGATTAGTTCCATAGATATTTAAAAGTGGTTAAAATTTAAAGATTAAATATTTATAATTTATGAATTATTAATTATATCAAAAATTGGCTTCATTAAAAATGTTCCATGCGCATTTCTTTTGCATATAATATGGTAATTTTTATTTACAGGATGCCTTATAGAACTAACAATGGAACGTATTGCTTATTTGAAGCATTCATTAAAATTTTAAAGAGAAAAAGTTATAATAGTGAAAACACCCTTTTTATTATGCAAAATACTTATAAATCCTCTTTTCAAGTACAAAATTTAGAAATTCTGAGCTACGAAGCATAATTATTTTCAATAAGATTTATTTGATATACAGTTAAGTTTATAAAACTTAAATTTCAAAGCAATACGATGATTAGAAATGCGCCCGGAGCAATTTGAATATTCGTATGACATGAAACTTTTTATTTTAAGAAAAACACAATTAAAGTTATTGCTATTAGTAACCACATAATCTCTTTGTGACTGGTATAAGACTACAAAGGAAATAAACTTGCGTCGCTGGTATCTGGTATCGTTGGACGAAACACAACGATATACAAGGTGCGCGCATAAAGTAACAGGAAATTTTTTTATAAATAAGAAAATAATTACTGACCTTCACATAAATTTTTCTCCTTCAAAATAATCGCCAATGGAGTCTATACAATTTTTACAACGTATCTCCAAGTCATCGAAACGCTGTTTATAGGCGTCGGAACTAACTGTTCGCAAGATACGCGTAACATTTGATTTAATATCCGAGACATTTTCAAATCTCTGTCCTTTCATGGATTTTGCATTTTGTGATTACAAAGGACTTATTCACCACGAATTTGTTCCTGAATATCAAACAGTTAATCAGTATTTTTACAAGGAGGTGCTCTTTCGATTAAGAAACAGGATAAGGCAAGTCAGGAAGGAACTGTTTGATTCTGGGCAACGGTTTCTTTTACAGGATAATGCTAGGCCCCATACAGCAATTTCTGTATAACAATATTTTGCTAAGCGTTCAATTACGGTGATAAATCACCCACCCTATTCTCCCGACTTATCGCCAGCTGAATTTTTCCCTTTTCCGAAGCTTGAGATGACCATGAAAGGACAGAGATTTGAAAATGTCTCGGATATTAAATCAAATGTTACGCGTCTTTTGCGAGCGGTTAGTTCCGACGCCTATAAACAGTGTTTCGATGACTTGAAGACACGTTGGAAAAATTGTATAGACTCCATTGGCGATTATTTTGAAGGACACAAATTTATGTGAAGGTGAGTAATATTTCTCTTATTTATAAAAAATTGTCCGGTTACTTTATGGGTGCACCTTGTATTTATTCTTAATAGTCAGTTATGTAGCTTTCACAAAATTACTATAGCATGAAGTATGTTCCGCCAGTAGAGACCTGTCACTGGTTTTAGGGTCGCTGCCTCGAATCTCGAAATGAGGTGTCGGGGATAATCAACATTCTTCACCGTCACATTTTTTCTCCCCTTGACAACCCCTCATCAAAAAAGAACTCTCCCCGACTGACCTGTTTCTCGTTGATGTTCTCTTCGGAGGTATAATGTAGCGATGAAAATCTCGAAGTACAGCGTCTCTTAATGTGGTCGACGCCTGAGCTCTGGCCAGTTCCTCCCCGCTACAAGGGAGCTCTACCCCTGCCCAAAATCTTTCACAATTTGTCATTCAACAGCGGGTCTAAATTCAGTAGGAAAGTCCTCCGCAACCGCCGTGCCGAGGTGATCTTGACTGTGCCGCGGTGATTTTATCGATTATAATAATAAAAAAAATTAACCACCGCTATTAGTTAGAAATGTTTCTAAGTGAAATATTCCTCAAACCTTTTTGCTAATATGTATTTTCTCTGGGTCGAAATTATGCACAAAACAAAAACATGTTGTTACCATACATTGTATGTACGCTCGATCGTCATATTTCTGGATTTCAGTTAAGAAAGAATATCCACAAATTCCTGACAAGGCCATTGCAATTTTGCTCCCTTTTTCTACGGCATACTAATGCGAACAAAGTTTTTCGACACTGGTTCTAATTAAAAACGACAAACGATCCTATTTAAAGGGTCTTGACTATGAACTTCGAGTAGCTCTTACTAATATAGAGCCAAATATAAAACGTACATATGTTCATTAAAACAAGCTCAAATATCTCATTAATAAATTAGTTATGTTTAAATTAACTTTGATTTATTACTCTTAAGAAAAGACCAAAAAACAAGTTTTTATATTAAAAATTAAAGATAATTTTTTTTTACTTGTAAACTATAACTTTATGTTTTTGTTCTTGTGTTAGTGTACCATTCAAAATGATTTATATAAAACTTAAAGGATTATAATTATCTTGATACATAGAGCTGTTTTATTGTTTTTTTTCTATCTAATTAAAAACATTTTCATATTTATTGTAATTTATGTATTTGCAAGCTTTTTCTTGTGGTGTGCCGCGGAATTATCGAAAAAACGTTGTTGTGTCGTGGAAGATAAAAGGTTGCGGAGCTCCGTAGGACATTCTTTTTAGTTATGATTAAATTATTTAAAATATTTAGATTAAAAATTATGAAAAAAATTATGTAACTTATTTAAAAAAAAATTATATTTTTAAAAGTAAATATTTTTTTTTCAAATTTGCTGAGTCAAAATTAAAGTAAAATAGTTGAAAAAGACATGTTACAAGTTTCAACCATTTATCTTTAACGGTTTTTGACTTATAACAATTTAAAGACGAGAAATGGGGAAAAAACCCATCATGAAGAAAAACGCAATTCCAGGTTTAAACAACGATTGGCTACTATTAGAATGTTGCAAAAAAATAATTATTTCTCCTGTTATAATTAACATAGAAACATGATTTAAACGTCATTTTAAGCTCAAAAGTATGCAACAAATTTTAATGCAATACATTTTTTTTAAATATTCCAACAATTTTGTGTCTTGGACCCCCGGCTAAAAAATATCTTCAACCACATAAATTTTCAAGTTTTATATCTAAATACAAAAAGAGAATAAGTGATATACTTTTAGACTACATCGATGATACTTAAAATTCACAAATAGTTTGGTGCAGAATAAACTTTTTAATTTTTCTTTCAAAATGCACCGCACTGTTAAAATTAAATGCTACTTCAGGTCGAGAAAGCTATCCGATTCAGGGTGTAATGGTTCTGAGTAGCTGTTCGTCCTGTTTTGGTTATGTCACTTTTGTATCTTAAACGTGCTTTCATTACACGCCCCTTCAAGTTAGATTTCCATTTTAGTAATACACCAAAAACGGTATTTCGTTTTTACAGTGTATGGGCATTCATTTCATCCTAACTTCTTCCAAATATCTCAAAAGTGTTAATTGAAGTGTTTCTCGCAAAACAGTTCTTCATTCTTTGAAACTACAAATATTTTTCGAATTTATAGACCATGAAATGAATGCAATGCATTAAAAAAATAACAGGCAGTTGAAAAATAAAAGTACATGTTGCACCTATAAAGTAACCGGACAATTTTTTATAAATAAGAAAAATATTACTCACCTTTAAATAAATTTATCTCCTTCAAAATAATCACCAAAGGAGTCTATTCAATTTTTACAACGTTTCTTCAAGTCATGGAAACACTGTTTATAGGCGTTGGAACTAACCGTTCGCAAAATACGCGTAACATTTGATTTGATATCCGAGACGTTTTAAAATCTCTGTCCTTTCGCGGCCATCTTAAGCTCCGGAAAAGGAAAAAATGATCAGGTGATAAGTCGGGAGAATAGGGTGGGTGATTTATCACTGTAATTGAAAGCTTAGCAAGATATTGTTGTACTGAAATTGCCGTATGGGATCTAGCATTATCGAGTAAAATAAACCATTGCCCAGAATCAATCAGTTTCTTCTTAACTCGCCTTATCCTGTTTCTAATCGAAAAAGCACCTCCTTGTAAAAATACTGATTAATCGTTTTATTTTCAGTAACAAATTTGACGTGAATAAGTCATTTGTAATCAAAAAATGCAAAATGCATGAAAGGACAGAGATTTGAAAACGTCTCGGATATTAAATCAAACGTTACGCGTATTTTGTGATCGGTTAGTTCCAACGCCTATAAACAGTGATTCGATGACTTGAAGAAACGTTAGAAAAATTGCATAGAATCCTTTAGCGATTATTTTTAATGAGATAAATTTATTTGAAGGTGAGTAATATTTTTCTCATGTATAAAAAATTGTCCGTTTACTTTGTGGTGCGCCAACAAAGTAAAATATAATATAATATAATATTAATATAATATTATGTACTTTTTCGTGTTTTTACTTATAGCTTCTCATTCATACAAAAAAAAATTCATTTAATCATCAAAAAAATACATTTAAAGTAAAAAAATATTTACAATTTATTAGCTATCAACTGGAAATTTATTGCTATAATACAACAGAACTTTATTTTTTTGAATTTATGACAATTTTATGCAGAATTTGCGTAATTCGAACTTGCATATCTTGACCGTTGTATTTAATTTGAATGTACTCCGTAGCGAAGTACGGGTTTTCAGCTAGTATAATAATAAACAAAATTAGGTGAAACGCATTTCCGCTATGTGCCTCCAAAGCATTAAAAATAAATTCGGTTTCATACATTGTTGAATTTAAAATGTGAATAGAAAAACCAACTAATCGTTAAATATATTGCCTGTTATTCTGTAAAAAAACTGGAACATCGAAACGCATTTGCTAAATTGCAGGAGACCGGAGCAAACACTAGAGAGAATATAAATTTATAGAATTGTTTAATGAAACATGAAGCAAAGAATTGAGAAGAAACAAACAGCGCATTTAGAAAACTACGATTATAGATGTTGCGTTTCCTTCTTTATAAATGTTCCGGACATTTTTCTTTTTACTCTCGAAAATGAGATCAATACCACTTCTTAGAGATTAGATACAAAAAAGCATTTTGTAGGAGAGCCATTTCAATTTAGATATCGAAACGTGAAACGCCCAAATCATATTGAAAGTCAAAAACGCGGAGAAATAAAAGTAATAAATGATTTGGGTTTTTTTTTAAAGATAGATTGTATTTATAAAATAAAAGTAAGAATGAATTCCATCTGATGAAAAAGTAAAACGCTCCTTATATGAACATAAAAAGAAAAATGACGGAACATCAACCGTGTGATGGATTAAGGCTATTCCTCAGCAAGATGTATAAATTTTTTCAAGATCAATGAAGCCAAATTTTTGGCACAATTCTGGACATAGAATAATAACTTTTTTGTTTCAGCGTTTGTCACTTTTCCATTGACCCGATTCGTGTATTGTAGATCAAAAAAAAGAAGAAAAGCGAGTGTTCGGATCGCGTTTTTCTTAAGTGTAAACCTTTATCTTAACAGCTTGGCCGTTAAAATGGTTTTACTTAAAAGGTTGTTGGAAATGTTAACATGGAAAGCATTTTATATATATATATATATATATATATATATATATATATATATATATATATATATATATATATATATAATATGTATGTATGTATGTATTTATATGTATGTATGTATGTATTTATATGTATGTATGTATGTATTTATATATATGTATGTATGTATTTATATATATATATATATATATATATATATATATATATATATGTATGTATGTACACATATATATATATGTATGTATATATATATATATATATATATAATATATGGTTTTACTTAAAAGGGTGATCAACTGTTGATGGAAATGTTAAGATGGGAAGCATTTTTACGGCTGGGGCGATTTACGCCCAAAGAATAGGGTAAAGGCCGATATTTATGTCTTCGATATTAGAAAACGAAAGAACCTTTCTGTACGTATGGGGTATACTCTTTTGGAAATCCTGAAAAGAATGATTCACGAGAGGTCAGAAAGAGCAAATGATATATGGTTCGCAATTATTTTTCAATTTTGTTTGGATGATACAGGAAGTGTACTGAAAATACTTGTTTCACTCGTATATAGAAGGAGTTCTGTCACACTTTTTTTCTCTTTCAAATTTTTCATCAATTTGTCTTCATATAAAGATTATTATAGAAACATTCTTTAATATATATATATATATATATATATATATATATATATATATATATATATATATGTGTGTGTGTGTGTGTGTGTTATGTTATGTTAAATTATTAGAAGAATTAGACGCATCGTACATATATAACTAAAAATAAATAATCTAACAGAGTTAGATAAATACAAGAAGAATATAGACAAAAGACAAACAGAAATCAAGCACTCAGGACATCCACGCACCAGAAGCAAGATTCTGTAGTAGTGCAGGAACTGAACCATAAAAAGACATAGAGGTAACCGACCGGTCTCGTCATCAGGGAGCCTAACCAAATCAGTTACCTTAAGGGGAACTTTCTGTATAGGATCTAGGTAAGACCAAAATACATCCCAAGGCCCCGAGATCCCCATGGAAACATTTTGTCGAAAGAAAATGAAAAGACAAGCACGACTTACTGTAAGGGCTCAACGCACCGTACTTGCAAGCACACAAATAATCCTAATGTTTAGCCAAAGATGCATACATAGCCTAATTCCGTAAATGACGGTTATGGCGAAACAGCAGCCAATTATATCCTAGTAGTTACGTCACTGTAACAATACTACAGCGCCACCCCCCATTACTGCTTAAACAGATGAAAACATAAACACTATCCTAAACATCTTTTAAAAAATTCCTGAGTCTAAATGCCATTTTTTTTAAACTTTTAAATTGCCGAAATTTTTAGGGAAATTGTTCTTACGCATCGTACATTGTATTCGTTGGGCCGATGTGGTTACTCTTGAATAATAATTTCGTGTTTTCATGATTAACGAAACCTTTATTAAGCAATTGTGGGAGATAGTTAAGGTCCTCCCTAAAGGTGTGTGAAAATAAAATGGCAATTATACGTCACTTTAGAACCCCCAAATTCTTGAAATAGACCCTCCTTGCGGTCAGCAAATTCCAAACTCTGTATGACCCCGGAAAGAGATGCTTCGTACTCTTAAAGATGCAAGCTGTGTATTTTCCCCCGGATCAATTTTAGATCAGCATTCGAGTGAGGCTAGATATAGAAGTATGGAAAGTTTTTAAAACGTTTTAGTAAAAATAGTAATTTTTTGGTTTAAAGAATAGGTTTAACTGAGTATAAAAAGATGGTGAAATCTTAAGTAAAAAACATGTTTTAAACGTGTAATTCATCAAAGAGCACCCTCTGGTGGTGAAATTTTGAACTATTTTTTTTTTTATTTATTCGCTCAAACAAATTCCCATCACTTCAATATGTCCTACACAAAATTCCATAACATTCTGAACAATAGTTTCGACTGTATACAACTTTAAAGTAGGGAAGTTTAATTATGGACACCCTGTATATAATTTTTAATAAATATAAGCGGCAGTAATTGAACGAATTCTTAAATAATTTTTACCCTGTATTCGGGAAAACTTAAATTCCATATAAATGTTCTTAATGTATACTTAACTTTAATTGCGCAAACTAAGTTTTTTAACTTTAAAATAAATTTTTCTTTTAAAATACCAAATTTTCCAAAACCATATTTTTCTATAGTTCTATTCAAAACGTAGCCAAGGAGGATGCATTACAGCATTTGTTTCTAATACCTAATCCCCAGAAATTTATCCTTTTCCTAAATTCAATTTTCTTTCCTAAATCCTAAAATCCTGTCTGCGAAGCGTGAATTTTGAATACATGGCGATTTATTAATTTTGTACTCCAGGGACAAAAATTTTAATTTTGAGTCAAGAACTGCATCACGAGGAGTCTATCCAAATAATATATTACCTCTGATCCCTGGTGTCTGACTCATTTCAAGGTAGAAAAATATTCAGAGAATAATATTTAATTAACATTTAAACTAACTCATTATCCATTCCTTCGGATAAAGTTACGTCGTAGCTTAACTGTGATGCTGTAGCTTGTGATAAGAATTATAAACTGCGAATAAAGTAGTAGAACTGAAGTAACTGAAGTTTTGATATCCATTGGGTACTTTTACTCTGGAAGTCATTAATCATCCGTTCGTCTCTTTGAAACAAATGAGATTGTCACAATCAGTTTTTATGTTTGTCTGAATCTTTGTTGAAAATACTGAATGATTTCCATTCCAATTTTTTTTGTCTTAAAAATCCATTCTCACTTTTGGAGGTTAGGTTCATAGAAATAATTTATTCATTAAAGCTGATGTACACAATTTTTAAAAAAATGTAAGTTTAAAATGAAAGAAATAATAAAGAGACAATAAAAAAAGTTGTTGCAGTTTTAATATATGAAATATATGGAAGTGACTCTGGTTAATTTAATAGCCCTTCTTGTGACATTTGTCAGTTAATTTTTGAGCAATTTTATTTTACATGTATTGAATTGACGTAATAAAAGGCAATTTATTCACATTTTTGAAAACTATTTTTTCGACAGCCGCGACTTCAGGTTTCAATTCCTTTTTTTTCTTTAGAGGGAATTGAAATTCCGTAGTTTGGTATCAACTCCAAACTACGGAATACGAGGTAGTAGCATGCTAAAAAGTACATGAAATATATTTAGGTTAAAAAAAATACACCGTAGGGGAAACTATTGTACCTAGGGCATGCTATTTTCAAATGGCAGAATCTTTACTTATAACTAACTTACAATAATAAAAAATGGTTTGTATACATTACGTCCTTTATTCTCTTTAAATAAAAATCCCATCAAGTGTAGAAACAAAAATTTTGTAAATGATATTGAAAATTTAAAAAAAATTACAAATGGCCCTAGGTACAATAACACTATTGTACCTAGGGCCAGTTATTTCCAAAAACTGAAATTGTTGTTTACAATTAAAAAAAACAATTTGTATGCATTATTTCTTTCATGCACAACTTCTAAAAATCTTCGTGAGGAAGAAATGTTAATTGTAGGCAATGTCTTAAAGGAGGAAATGTTTATTATTTCATCACTTTCTAATGTATGTTTTTTCTCCATTGTCTTCTTGATGATCCCACATATATTTTCTGTTTCAAACACAGATTTTTTAACATTTTTTTAAACAATTACTTTTTTCAATATTTGTGCTTGTATTTCATTTTTCTCGGGGGTATCAGTGAGAATTCTACACTTGCCAAGTTTTCGTCCACCTCTTTTCTACCAGAGGCCATGGCCCTAGGTACAAGACAAGATTATGGCCCTAGGTACAAGACAAGATTATGACCCTAGGTACAAGATGTTTTTTTCGGCAAAATGGCTTCCACAGCCAAAGACCTGCAGAAACTTTGTTTTTATATCATTTTTTCCTTTAATGATTACAAAAATTATCTGCTATACATTAAATCATAAGTTTGCACATACATTCACAAAATAAGACTTCAAATTGAAGTGAAAAAATTTAGTTTTGATCATCTAGTCAAGACTTTCTTTTCTATTTAACTATAGCTTCTTCTTGCTTTCATTAAAAATGGCTGTTATGATTTGAAACAGTGTTGTCACTCACTCCAATGAGTAAAAATGCTGTAAAATAATAATTATTTAAATAAAGGTACAAGAGTTTCCCCTACTTTTGGGAAAACGATATTTACAGTCCTATAACACTCTCTCAAAGAAAGGTACAAGAACAGTCAAAGCGCTTAAACTTCTGGAATAAGTTAGTTATAGAAATTTCCTTAGCTTATTTTATTTATTTCAAAAGCAAATTCATCAGTTTTTACTCCTGAGGATGAATTAGCAAAAATTTTCTCGGATGTATGGAAGTTGAGGTTTATCTTGCCCCATTTATAACGAATACTTAAAAACTCATTTTTCTTATTCTTCTCCCAAAAAAGGAAATTTTAGGACTGAATTTGAGTCCCTTGGAGCACTGAGATGGTTAGGAACATGCTGTTCTGGCAGTTATGTTTATAGTTTTCTTTAATTTTAGCACTTCAAGCAATGGATTATAAATAACTCGACAAAAAAATTGAAAACTTCATTTTAAACGCTCTTCGCAATCATTTTTTAAGCTTCCAAATACATAAACACATACCTCTGTAAAATTTTTAGAAAAACCTTTTCTAGGAATCAGCGAGTGACGTTAATACTTTAGTTTACGTTATTTAGAAATCTGACCATGCTAATGAAGTGGAAAAGGGACCTTCAATCTCGAATTTTTTAATTATCACTTTTTTATTCTATATACAAAGTGATAATAATTTGTATCCTTTTTTACTATATTAAAGACCCTTGGAATTCGAAATAAGGATTTATTAACAGAATAGTGCCTGGGTTTCAAATTTTCTTTCAAAAATGCTGGCATTTTTCAAATGCTCCGTGCTCATTTTAAATCATTTAAAAACCTTAAAATTTTTTAATATAAATTTTTCGTATATGTATAAACATAACTGTGCACTGATTTTTTTGTATGAATCCAAAGCCATAAATAATAGTTATTTTTTTAATCTTCCTGTTATTTTTTTATGTTTTTGCTTTATTTCATAGTCTATAGGGATGAAAAATAATTGTGGTTTCAAAGAATTTTGCAATTTTGCAGTTTTATGGTAAACACTTCAATTTACAATTCTGAGAAAATTGGAAGAAATTCAAAGAAAATGAATGCGCGTGGAGCATTATGAAAAATTCTAGTATTTTTGAAGATTTTTTTGAAAAACGGGTCTTTTTCTTCCACAAAATACTTATTTGTGAATTCTAAGTGTCTTTGAGTATTATCATTTTGTATATAGAGGGAAATATTGAAAATTTTAAAGAAAGAGGTTGAAGGTCCCTTGTCCCTTTAATAAGTATGACATAGTCAACTTAAGTGGTGGGAAGAAGGTTTTCGGGAGTCCGTCCTAAGCTGTGCATGATCTTAACCATTATCTAGCTGTGGACTTCTTCAACTGTGGGTCACAGAATTGTGAGGTCATGAAAAATTTGGTAAACTGTTCGCATAGGGTGTCCCTGCAACCGTTAGTCAGATACCAGTTAGGGAAAATCATTGATTTAAAACATTTAATTAAAAAAGTTTGTCATGGATACTTAAAAGACAAACAAACCGATTTTCTCTCGCTTTGATTTATCATATATAAATGTTTTGTTTATACATTTATTTTATGTATGTGCGTTTTATTTTACAAGGTGCGATCATAAGGTAACCGAACATTTTTTTTATAAAAAAGTAAAATTTTACTCACCTTCAAATAAATTTATCTCCTTCAAAATAATCACCAAAGGAGTCTATACAATTTTTCCAACGTTTCTTCAAGTCATCGAAGCACTGTTTATAGGCGCTGTTTCTAACCGTTCGCAAAATACGCGTAACATTTGATTTTATATCCGGGACGTATTTCAAATTTCTGTCCTTTCGTGGATTTTGCATTTTTCGATTGCAAAGGACTTATCTACCACGAATTTGTTCCTGAAAATCTAACAATTAATCAGTATGTTTAGAAGGAGGGGCTTTTTCAATTAAGAAGCAGGATAAGACGAGTTAGGCAGGAACAATTTGATTCTGGGCAATGGTTTCTTTTACACGATAATGCTAGGCCCCGTACAGCAATTTCTGTACAACAATATATTTCTAAGCGTTCAATTACACTGATAAATCACCCACCATATTCTCATCGCCAGTAGATTTTTTAAATATATTGTTGTACAGAAATTGCTGTACTAGCATTATCGTATAAAAGAAACCATTGACCAGAATCAAATAGTTCCTTCTTAACTCGCCTTATCCTGTTTCTTAATCGAAAAAGCTCCTTCTTGTAAAAATACTGATTAATTGTTCGATTTTAAGGAACAAATAACGTGGTAGATAAGACCTTTGTAATTGAAAAATGTAAAATCCATGAAAGGACAGAGATATGATAAAGTCTCTGATATTAAATCAAATGTTACGCGTATTTTGCGAAAGGTTAGTTCCGACGCCTATAAAAGTGTTTCGATGACTTGAAGAAACGTTGGAAAAATTGTATAGACACATTTGGCGATAATTTTGAAGGAGATAAATTTATTTGAAGGTGGGTCATATTTTTCTTATTTATAAAAAAATGTCCGGTTACTTTATGGGCGCACCTTGTATATACCCGGGAACGCGGATGGAAAAAAAAGTTAAAGAAGCCGAGATCTAGACAACTAAAAATGATGCGTGTACTGAAGAACACGTGTTCAAGAAAGGGGGCGTTTTAATATTCATAACAATGTTGAAACCATCTCGTACAAGCCCTGTAACATTTGCATGGAATCCCGAAGTTACAACAGATTATTTAATCCCAAGAATTACTTTGATTGGAACTCTGTTTCGAATAGCGAGCACATTAATTTTGGAGAAGAGAAATCTATCTGTTTACGACGAAACAGATTAATTATTCGTCGAATATTTGAACGGAAGGGGTAGGGTGTAATTTATAAACATATTTCGGCATATTAAGCAGAGTACATATTATTCTCTAAAATGTTAATAATTATTTGTTACTTCAAAAGACTTTCCAACGAGAATAAGTCAGATATCACGATGAGGAATCTTTATCAGGTTCACTGACTGTCATTTTCGTCGTATATATATATATATATATATATATATATATACACACTCATGGACAAAAAAATTAGCGCACCAAGAAGGAGTCGTCAAAATGAAACGAAATTTTACATACGTAATGACTACTTTGATATAAATAAATGATAAGAAAATCAAAGAAAAAGGATAATTTATTTCAGAGAAAAAGGCAAAAGAACGCAGGAGTTAATACTCCGTTGGACCCCCTCTAGCGCGAATGCACGATGCTATACGATCGGGCATTGAGTCATACAAGTTCTGTATGATGTCTTGAGACATTTCGTTCCATATTTGCTGTAACCTTGTCTCTAGTTCGTTCAAACTCGTGGGATGCCCAACTCGTCGTCCCAAATGATCCCAGATATGCTCGACTGGAGACAAATCTGGGGATCGGGCAGGCCAAGGAAAGGTAGTAATAGTGCGGAGACAGTCTTGTGACACCCTTGCCGTATGAGGCCGAGCATTGTCTTGTAGAAAAATGGCTCCTGGGGGCAGTTTCATGAGTGGCAACACATGTGGTTGCAGGATTTCATGAACATACCGCTGGGCTGTCATGGTGCCACGGAACAATACTAGGGGTGACCGTGTATTGTAGGCAATGGCACCCCTTACCATCACACCAGTTGTGGGAGCGATGTGTCGCTGTACAGCAAAGGCAGGATTGAAGCGTTCACCAAGGGCTCTCCACACAAGAAAACGATTGTCATCACTGCCGAGATTGAATCTGGATTCGTCGCTAAAGATGACCTGGTTCCATTCCGCTGCAGTCCAGTTTCCTCGTGCGCGACAAAACTCCAAACGGAGGCGTCGGTGGGTGGGCGTCAAGGGCAGCACACGTAATGGGCGCCGTGATTCCAACTGTCCTTCAGCCAGGCGCCTTTGTATGGTTCGAGAAGACAGAGGCCCCTAGTGAAGGTGCTACCTGTGCCTGGATGACGGCCGATGAAGCAGTTGGCTGTACGCGTGCATTTCTTACGATGTGGCGGTCTTCTCGACGACTGGTCTGTCGAGGGCGTCCTGAGCCTGGTCTTCGTGTACATGACATCTCTCGGATCCACTGGTCCCAACACCTCCTCTCAACACAATCAGAGCGGCCTAATTGACGAGCTACTCGCCTAGCTGACCACCCAGCTTGCATCATCCCGATGATTCTCCCCCTCTCAAACTGCGACAATTGCTTATATTGTCTTCGAACATGGCGTAATGGCATGTCTATCTCAGCTCTTCCTTTGTAAATGATTCAGCACACTCAAACGAGCTTTGGTTACCCTTTTTATACTCCACAGAGTACGATGTTCAACGCCCTCTACCGGCTATACGTAATGCGCAATCACGCTGCATTTCTAATCATTTGCATATCTCCCCGACATGTACCTTCATTGCAAGTTTCGTTACGATCCCGGAATTATTTCTTGGTGCGCTAATTTTTTTGTCCATGAGTGTATATAGGTATATATGTATATATGTATGTATATATATGTATATATGTATGTATATATATATATATATATATATATATATATATATATATATATATATATATATGTGTGTGTGTGTATATGTATATGTATATATGTATATATATAAATAGATGTATATATGTATGTATGTGTATATATATATATATATATATATATATATATATATATATATATATATATAATATGTGGAGGGTGAAACTTGTGTATCGATTGCTATATATAAAGTTCAATCTTTTGTTCTTGGGATTTAGAAATAACACGTAGGCAGTCGTAAAAACTGATAATCAAACGAAATTTTTCATGCTAACTTTTAACTATAGTGACTAACCTATAGTTAACAAGGGAATAACTGTTATAACGAATAGCTTTTAAAACTGTAAACCTTTTAATAAAACAATTTAATATCAGTATATGGCAAGACGTGGTAGTTACCTTTCCCGTGTGCAAAATTATAGTGAGAAAGTATTTTAATTTCTCAGTGGCAGCTGCCTGTAATTAAGCTAGATTAGACATTTAATTCCAGAAAACTTTAGTCTCTTCTTTAAAATCATGTATTAAGTTATTGTTCTTTTAATAGAGGAAGTTTCCTGGCATTTATGAACTGCTACAAAGGTAAATTCCGAAACTCGCTTTTACAGTTTTGAAAATATTTTAGATAACTACGAATCGTAATAATCCCGTTTATTAAAACTTGAGACGCTGCAAATGGCGTACACAAGCTTCATTAATCTTACATCAGAGGAATGTATTTGCATCCGGAGAGATTTATTAATAAATCGTCAAATGCTATGGGGGGAAGTGCAAGATATGAATTTATTCTGCGATATTAAATTGCGTATTGTTAGTACATAAAGCACGCGGGTTCTGTCAGTAATTAGTTGATATCCGGATAACCAACTATGCGGTAAAATATCATTTTGCATGAGCAGTCTTATTAACAAAACTGAATAAGTGATGACGTTACAGAAATTTCCACGTTTCTGGAAAATTTGGAGCGTTATAGCATGCGCTCGCATAAGAAAATGACAGGAATCGTTATTTGATGTACATAGATTTCCCACACTGGAGCATAAAAATATATTGTAGTTATTATGTTTATAGATCATAACTCCAGATAACAGTGACACAATTTAATTAGGCTTTAAATTGGTCACAAATAATACTAACAGCCCCTGATGACTACAGCAAAAGACCCCAGATTTGACAAGCATTCGGTACAAAAACAAGCCTCTCAGTTCAAGCAAAGCGATTCAACTTCAAAAGTGAAATGACTGCCGGCATCCCCATAGACTCTTGGAGAAATTCTCGATTGTTCTAGAAATGGAAATCGACAACAACGCTACCTAGGTGAATTCCTGTACGTCGCCATTATTCCTAAAGATTTCAAATACAAGGTGCACCCATAAAGTAACCGGACAGTTTTTTTATAAATAAGAAAAATATTACTCACCTTCAAATAAATTTATCTCCTCCAATATATTTATCTCGCCATTGGAGTCTATACAATTTTTCCAACGTTTCTTCAAGTCATCGAAACACTGTTTATAGGCGTTGGAACAAACCTTTTTCAAAATATGCGTAACATTTGATTTAATATCCGAGTATTTTCCAAATCTCTGTTCTTTCACGACCATCTTTAACTTCGGAAAAAGGGAAAAAATCAGCTGGCTTGTACAGAAATTGCTGTACGGGGACTAGCATTATCGTGTAAAAGAAACCATTGCCCAGAATCAAATGGTTCCTTCCTAACTCGCCTTATCCTGTTTCTTAATCGAAAAAGCCCCTTCTTGTAAAAATACTGATTAATTGTTCGATTTTAAGGAAAAAATAACGTGGTAGATAACACCTTTGTCATTGAAAAAGGTAAAATCCATGAAAGGACACAGATTTGAAAACGTCTCGGATATCAAATCAAATGTTACGCGTATTTTGCGAACGGTTAGTTCCGACGCCTCTAAACAGTGTTTCGATGACTTGAAGAAACGTTGGAAAAATTGTAGAGACTCCTTTGGCGATTATTTTGAAGGAGAAAAATTTATTTGAAGATGAGTAATACTTTTCTTTTTTATAAAAATATTGTCCGGTTACTTTACGTGCGCACCTTGTATTTCCAAATGTTTAAAAAGTATTTACAGCTATTTAGAGCAATGCGTTTTGAGGAGCGCGTTAGAGAAGTAAAAAAAAATTGTCGACATTCTTCTAAACTTACATTGCATAAAATCGTGTAATGATTTCAACAAAATACAGGAATGAAAATTATAGCTCAAGTCATGAATCGTATAGGAAAAATTATTTTCATTATTTTCATTAGTATCGTATCTGAATCGTACAGGCAGGAAAATAAAAATATTTACCCCCCAGTTTGTGAAAGATGAGTGAAGTATAGCAAAAGGTAAAGAAAATCTAACGATGGATCAGATTCTCGTAAAAATGACTGTTGTTTCTGCTCGTATTCATACATACATACATACATACACATATATATATATATATATATATATATATATATATATATATATATATATATATATATATATATATATATATATCATTAAATACGGAAGGAACAGTGATGAGCTACATTTTTCATCTGATCGACGCAGACAACCAGGATGTGATTTTAAATAAAAACTAGCCTGCTGCGCGACCAGCATGGTCGCTTTTAGTTTTATATTTTTTTTTGCAAAACAACTCAACTGAAAGTAACCTATGTAAGGAATCTTACCATTACCTGTCATCATAAATATACGTTGTTAAGGGGTAGTGGGAGCTCAGCCAAAAAATTTATGATCATTGCTAAATTCACTATTAGGCTGATTCTAAAACATCGTGATTAAAAAATGTGAATTTCCATTACTTTAAAACAGAGTTAAAGATAAGACTGAGAAACCCAACACCAATGATTTCAAAAATTTCATCCCTCTCTATAAGTACAATTTTTCAAATTTAAGGTATCGACAATTTATCATGACATCAAGTAAGAAATTGTTTGGGTAAATGTTTTTCACTTAAAAAATGGAGTAAAAATTCAGCAAGTTCTAAATTATAGTGTGGATTAAATCACTCTCTGTATGTACTATTGTTTCCAATTTAGATATCTCCACTTAATCATATCAAATAATATTGTTGGGAAAATTTCTTCACTTATAAAATGGAGTAAAAATTCAGCAAGTACTAAAACATAGTGTGAATTTCACCATTTTCTGTATGTACTATTGTTCACAATTCAGATATCTCCACTTAATCATATTAAATAATAAATTGTTGGGAAAATTTCTTCACTTTTAAAATGAAGCAAGAATTCAGCAAGTACTAAAATATAGTGTGGATTACATCTATGATATTCATAAAACTTCTTGATATGCACAGTTGAGTATTTCAAAAGTAGGAGATACTACAGTGACATAATCGAGAGAACGGACTCTAGATAAACCTACATACAACCGTTCATGACTAAACACTGGATTTGATAGGTCTAAACAATTTTGTCAAAAGCGGTTCTAACATATGTCTCCACTACACACACGCGGTATTAAATTGCGGACGGCCGCTAATGTTTACATCCGGTAGTTGCAGCCGTTGCCATTCGGAGTGTAGAAATATCGTTGATTTTTGTGCTGCATACCTACCCGTTTTATATATATAGATAGTTAAACAACGTAAGTTATAAAGATTGGATTACTCGTGATAAAACGATAATAAATCATTTAAAACCAAGTTGCGGATCACATATCTGTTATTTTTTAAAGATTGTTTTGGTATTTTTCTAATATTTTAGTAAAAATGAATCAAATATCCTATCAAGGAATCAACCTGAAAACAAAAAAATGAATGTTGTAAGATCTGGTGTAAAAAATAAGCACAATTTTTTAAAAAAATCTCAGTTAATTGGAACGGTAAACATTTTCTATACGTTTTCTTGCTCAATATATATTTTCATTATGTAACGTTAGAACTTAAATGTGCTAATTTAAAACTTCATTGCTACCATTTGTCATTGGAAAGTTTGAATCGTGTATTGTTAAAGGAACAACAAATTGATGACGTCAAAGCTCTCTGGTGTAGATGTTTAACTGTATGACCATATTTTTAATATTGAAATTTGTTGAATTTAAAAACGCTGTTTGATAAACATATCTTTAATAATAATGAAATAAAATTGTTTCCCTTTTTTAGTTATCTTTTTCTCCATTAGACTGCAGTTTTATTTCGATTTGTTCGAAATATAACTGTGGTGACTAGCGACAGCCATGAGCTGCATACGAATTCTCGCAAATCAACGAACGATTCAAGCAAATTTTGACTGACGCATCTCTCTACCCTGATATAAAATGAGTTTTTTTATGCAAGCTTTGAACACTGTTCTATTAGCTTATTATTTCCTGTAGTATATGTATACTAACTGAAAACCCGCACTTCGCTACGTAGTACATTCAAATTAAATACAACGGTCAATGTATGCAATTCATGCCAAAAAAATAAATATATATATTTATAATAAATGCGACTATCAATGTAAACAATTCATGCAAATATATATATATATATATATATATATATATATATATATATATATATATATATATATATATATATATATATATATATATATTTATTTAGTTATAAAAAAATCGTAAAGGATATTTATTTTTTTTGGATAATATCCAATCGTCTGCTGCATTAGGAAGAAATTTTCTTTTGTCTATTTAGTTGTTACGTACGTTGTTTTAGTTGTTATGTAAATTTATTTAAAGTACCAGAAAAAGAAATCACGTGATCGGCATTTAATAAATAAATTCTAAAAATGAATCTTTAAAAATTCACCAAAAATTAGAAAATCGAGGTATAGATTCGAAAAAGATTTCATTTTAAAGGAATTTTTATGGTCTTTCTCGTGGTATAAATTTTATAAGCCTCAAATTATTTTAAATGAAAACTTAAAATAAGTTAATAAAACAGCTTAAAAATTTAATTTAAAATATCTAAAAAGAAATTTTCAAAAATGTTTCTTAGTGCACCCCTACACCATAAGAAGAATCGCCATGCAAAATTTAGGTGCAGCCGTTTGGTCTGTGCGTTGTATGCCAGTCAGATTACGGAACTGTTTTATATATATAGATTATAACCGAGAGTTAAATTTGATGAATCTAAATTTGGTACATCTTCAATGTAGGACCCCACTGGCGATATATTGTATTGGCGAATTTTTACATTTTACATTTGGCGCATATGGTATCCTAGAATTCGTTTTGGCAACTCCGTCACAGTCCGTGTGTTTTAAACTGAAATAAGCCATTTTCCAGTTCGTAACCCGTTGGTATAGCAGAATTCGTATATTGGTAATTTGGTATACCCAGAATTCGTTTCGGCAACACTGCCATAATCGCGCGACACAAACCAGGTTGTACCGCTTTTGTCTTATTTTTTACTTTGATTTAACCAGATCTTCAGTGTTTAGTGTTGTAGAGAGGTTTCGGGGAATGTTCGAGGGGAATTTGAAGTTTCAGTTTTCAAGAGGCAGGGGGAAAAGCTGGGGTTCCTAATATAGGTTGTTTATATTCCATTTGTGAAATGTAATCTTTACTTATATAATGATAACCTAGAGTAGGATATAACCTAGAGTAGAAAAAGTGTAGGTAACCATTCCGGGACGGACCAAGTCGGGAACATCTTAACATTGCGACGCCATTTTCTGAAATTTTTCTTCAAAAATAATACCACAAAAGTTACATATTTTGAAAGCCTTTAAAAAATATGAAAATTTCAAGTGAACACCCTAGCTCAAAACCGTTTAGTTTTTGAAATGTCTTCAAATTAAAATATCCATTGAAAAGAATCATTTATTCGATTGAGTCATTCACTTGAATTTCGAATTCAATCTACTGCATGGTTTATCATATTCCCTTTCAATAACTACATTTAAATTGTTTAATTTTAATGTTAATTAAATTGTGTTTCCCTTTGCTAATTATTATGAAATTATTATAAATTGATGCCTGCTGTGTGGTGAGTCATTTACGTTTGAAACTATTTATTTTTGTTTTATTTTATTGTTGTTTACTGCCGTGTAAGTATCGTTTTCAGCAATGCCTGCCGTGTGGCGAGTCATTCACTTTTGAAACAGTTTTGGTTTAGTTTAGTTTAGTTTTGTTGTTTTTTACTGCTGTTTAAGTACAGTTTGTGATATTTAATTGGCTGACTTTTTGTATTTTTATTTATTTAAATAAAAATACAAAAGATGCAGAATTTTACACTTAAAGGAAAATTATATTTTTCTGGAACCTATATAGCATTGTGTACCGGTATTCATCGTAGTATATGTTTAACATCTTTCTTCATTACATTCAAAAATAGAATCTTCATGCTTTTTTTTTTGTTGTTGTTGTTGTTCGTATGAACTTTTATGAGAAAGAAACGCTGATACATTTTCCGTCATTTTTGACGGGGGTTATATACTAGTAAGTTATATTGTTATAATCATTCCCGGGAAACATGGAAATACTAATTCTCTCCCCTTATGCTAACTAATATATTTCGAGTATTTACGAGATTGAGTTCTTATTGGTGAAAGATGTATGTTATTAGGAAGGATATTTGCATATAATTTATTGTTTTTTACATATGCATATTCTTGTAATGAATGAGACTTTAGTAAACCTATGATTTACTGATCTTCAATAATTTCATGCTATACAAGGTGCTCCCAGAAAGTAACCGGACAATTTTTTTATAAATAAGAAAAATATGACTCACCTTCAAATAAATTGATCTCCTTCAAAATAATCGCCAAAGGAGTCTATACAATTTTCCCAACGTTTCTCCAAGTCATCGAAACACTGTTTATAGGCGTTGGAACCAACCGTTCGCAAAATATAAGTAAAATTTCATTTAATATCCGAGACGTTTTCAAATCGCTGTCCTTTCATGGATTTTGTATTTTTTGATTGCAAAGGATTTATTCACCACGAATTTGTTCCTGAAAACCAAACAATTAATCAGTATTTTTACGAGGAGGTGCTTTTTCGATTAAGAAACAGGACAAGGCGAGTTAGGAAGGAACTGTTTTGATTCTGGGCAATGGTTTCCTTTACACGATAGTGCTAGGCCCCCATACAGCAATTTCTGTAAAACAATATCTTGCTAAGCATTCAATTTCAGTGATAATTCACCCACCCTATTCCCCCGATTTATAGCCAGCTGATTTTTTTCCTTTTTCCGAAGCTTAAGATGGCCACGAAAGGACAGAGATTCGAAAACGTCTCGGATATTAAATGAAATGTTACGCGTATTTTGCGAACGGTTAGATCCAACGCCTATAATCAGTGTTTCGATGACTTGAAGAAGCGTTGGTAAAATTGTATAGACTCCTTTGGAAATTATTTTGAAGAAGATAAATTTATTTGATGGTGAGTCATATTTTTCTTATTTATAAAAAATTGCCCGGTTACTTTATGGGCGCACCTTGTATAATGTCTTTAGAATTAATGAAATTGGCGATGTCAAATATATTGACGAAGTATCAAGAGTTGTAATGGGGTTTATTATACCTTTTATATGATATATATTAGACAGCATTTTCTTCTTTTCATTGCGATTAGTTTACGCGTGGTAGAGCATCTATTTGCGAATTTTAGGATATTTTGGCTATTTGAAATATAACAATATATATTACATATTAATTAGTATGTGTGTATACGTTAGTCTATGTTTTGCCAACCTCAGTTCAACGGGAGGAGGAAATGGTTCAAAATCACTGATTTTGTCAAGTGAACTAATCTGGGGTGAATTTTTTTGGAATTTATGATTATATTTAACACGTCGCTTTCTTATGTTTAATCTTAATTGTATTTTCCATGCCGTTGAGTTGAATAAATATATTTTGAGTGATATAATAGTTTTGGTGAATATGCAATCATTTTTTTGTAAAAATTAGATATATAGTGTACAACTGAAATGCTATGCCGCCCACATGGTATAGTGGTTAGCGTCCTGGTGTTTCACGCAGTAGGCTTGGGGTTCAAATTCCAAAAACGGCATAGTCGTTTCTGCGTTGTCCCCTCATGGGGGCAAAGTTGGCTTACTTAACGCTGCTATGTACTAACCCCATTGAATTCGCTCACCTCAATGTTAACCTATAGAGAAAATGTGTCCACGGATTGCCGACTTGGAATCAAAGATTTTTTTTTTAAAATTGTACTCCGTCATAGAGAAAGAAATTTTACATTTGTTTACCTTTTTCGTTTTTAAATGCAATTAATAGTATAAAATTTAAATTATTCGGGACAAAATCTGGTACAGTGTGTTTTAAACGCTCATAAATTCCTTCGGTGGACGACATTTATAAAATGAATCCTGTAGCGCTTTGCAGAAAAGTTCGGGCTATCTGACAATCACAATTTTATTGGACTATCGGCATTTATGTACCTGTAAATAGGTGACAAAAATATATTTTAAGTAAACAATTTGGAGGCAGCGCTAACCCCCCTATAAAGAGAGAACTATTTCAATCCCTCAAAATGTCAATCATAAGGGGGTGGGGAATTTTCGAACTGTCAACTGGACTCCTCCCACCACAAGAGTCTGCAAGAAGAGGAAAAGGAAAATGCGATGTTTTTCTTAGTACATAGCAGCCTTAAATTTTTGTCCCGTGATAAAGTAGCCAGCAAGACTCCGCGGTGTTGATGGGCCATGGGCGACGCAGAGACAAGGGCCTGCTGCGTTGGGAAGAAAAAAATACCCGAAGGGCTATAGCATCTTGAACAGCAATAACACATCACTACGTCGAACTAAGGTAGTTGATATCAAACATTAAACCATTGTTTTCCCGTAAGATAACTGGTTACAGTTTGAAAGGTTAAGAAGCGCACGAGTTAATTTCGGTAGAAGTGGCAGCAATTTCCAGCCAGGTTTCCTGTCACACAATCTCAGGAGACTCCACAAATTTCTAAAAATCAGTGAGGAGGAAAATCGTCCCATTTGCGCTGCTTTCACAAAAAAAAGTTATTGGACATACACTTTCAGTAAATATGAAACGTATTACAAATCTATTTTGATCTCAGTGTAATGCATGCCTAGACGGTGGAATGTAGTTCGAAATTGAAAAGTGTGTAATTGGATTTCATTGTAGTTTATTCACAATTAGCGGTCAGATATTATTTCTGGCGACAGACAAGGCGACGTCGAAAATGAGGTCTCCTGTCTGAATTTGTTCCATTCGGTTCGTCGTTATTGAATTTAGTAATCCACAAAATATGTTAGTAATGTTCCCGACACAAATGCCCCTGCAATAAATATAGTCTGAGACTACAATTTATTCCCAAGATACCACAAATGGCTTTACAGAGGGGAGAAAGGGAAACTAAGTATCATGAAAAAAAGCGAGGAAATTCCTTTACTTCGAAAGAAATGCATGTTATTGATACCCTAAGCACAGTTCAGCATCACCTTTGAGCAGTTTAAGTTTCTTCAAGTGATAAATTTAGTTGAGTTAGATAAGGAAGTTAATATTTAGATGTATATACGTTAAGTGAAACGTAGACAAATGCTTGATTGTATAAAGTATGTCGATCTGCATTAATGGAGCTTCGAAGATATTAAAAAATACATAAAAAAGTTGACTTTATCATTCACTTAAATTATAATTTTATTCTACAATATGTGTTACATCTATGGATATTATAAATAAAGATATAATTTTGATCCCTTAATACATATCTTATCGGCTGGTTTTAGACATTTCTCCGTTTTAATCGTAACTAAAATGACAGTTATTGATAATTTACTTTGTTTGCATAAAAATGTTTTGAAGATGTCTTAAAATTCAGCGCTATAAATGCTCTTTTAGGTTACATACAACGTAAAACGTAGGTATGATACTTGAAAAGAAATTTGTATACAGCTATTTATATCATTTATAAATACTCGTAATAGAATTTCTACCAAATTTTAGCAAATCATTTTAACTTATAATACATCATGTAGTGTGTTAGCTATTCTAAGCATAATTTACAATGCAACACATTGCAGGGAAATGTTAGGTTTAAAGGCAGTTAAGGGGACTCACTACCGTTAAATCTTTAAAACATTCGATTTTTTGAAAAAAATATATGTCAAAGCCTGATCATTTCTGAACAAAATAAAGCAAACCGCATGAAACTATTCCGCTTAGTTCCGGAGATATTGATATTCTAATAATTTAATTACTGATCAAGTTTATGGTAAGAAAAAATTTAAACTCCTTTTTTCACAAAATGTAATTTTGCATCATTCCGCAACTGATATCTCAAAAACTATGAAACATAATTCCACGAAATTTTTATCACTGCATAATCATGTTATTTTATTGCGTCTGAACTAGAATTATTGCAATCACTGCCCATTTTGTTATTTTTTTAAGGGTAAATTAATGCAAAAAATTAAGGAAACTTTAAGTATATTTTGAGCAGTTTTAAAAAAAATTTAAAAATATTTTAATGTTGAATGTTTTATGTTCAATTGTATTTTGAATTATTTATTTTAAATATAAAACAGGAATTATACATTTAAGTGTAAAATTAATTTCATAGTTCTGTGCGCGAGCCAGTATACAATAAAAATGCTTAAAAAACAAGGTACATCTAAAGTATTTAAAAAAAAAATTATATAAAATTATTTGGAGAGTTGAAAATTTGTTTATTAAAATAAAATATTTGTTTATTAAATTAAAATATCAATTTATCCTATACATAAAATTTGGAAAAATTGGGAGTAAATTGAAATAATTACGGAGAGTCAAAATGTATGAAAATATGCCTTATTTCCTCGACTTAAGAGCCCCCTTAATACAAATACTTGAATCAAAATTTATATGATTTCAATGTAAAGATTTTGACCTTTCACATTTTGCAACACATTAAATCTCTTCAAAGTATTCCAAAGCATCGGCGATTTTGGAGATCTCAAATTTTTCTTGCATTATGAGGCAATGAAAAATGATGGGGTGTTAGAGATGAACTTTTATATACATCATTATAATTAAAGCCCACTGCAATGTCAGTTTTAGTGTCCTGACTTAAGGGGCATTAAACTGACATTAATGCAAATTCGTAGTCACGGTGATGTTTCTACTTTTAAAGTGCACAAGATTGGACTCTAGAAATATCTGGAGAGTCAAGTCACTTAAATTTATATCCCAAGAGAAGTAGTTTGGAACTTTTTCAACAACACTTTGCATTTAGTTGTAGAGGGATGAATAATGTCAAGTTTGGAAATATCTCTTACGTGAATGGATATGACAAGCCATTATTTCCGGAAACGTTATTTAAGGATATTAAGTACTATGAAATTAATTGCAAGCGGCATCGAAAATATTCAACTTTATATATTACAGTAAATAATGAGAAGCTCAACTTATGACGTTAATCTAAGCTTTGAGCTTATAGGAATATAAATTGCAGATGCTTGTTTCACTAGGGCTATGCAAATTAGAAGGTTCCCTTTCTTTAAAATCTTAATAATTATTTTGATCAGAGAGATTTTAAGAGTTAAAACGGGATACTTGTTTATTATAAATCAAAATATTCTCATCTAATGACTTCCGATTTCAATATATCTAAAAAATATAGAGAATCCCAAACTAATTACTCTAGGTTACATCAGATAATACATGTTTATTTAATAAAACTAGATAGTACCCGTCAAAACTTGACGGTAAATAATTGAACAGTTCCAATAAAAAAGGTTCATAACCTTGTTAAAATATTAGAAATTTTTACAGAATATTTGCTGTTTTTCTATCCGATGTTAGAATTAAAAATGTTGTAAAAATCCGAGTTCATAATTTTAAAAAACATCTTCTTGAAAAGAAAGCATGCTTACCGCTGATTTTTCAATCCGACTTGCACAATCTAACTAATATGCTATAAATATATTTAGCAACAATAAACTATATAAACTAAAGAAAATCAGATTAAAAAATCATACAAATTACTCAAGTGCAAAAATTTTTTTCAGTCTTAAATAGACTGCAAAAAAGCAGCAGCACTGCAATCGCGTTTCAGAATTTAATTTCATGAATTTTAATGTGCATACACGTGCATTCAATAATTGGATCCGGTAGGCAGCGCTGCAATCGCGTTTCAGAATATTTTTTTTTAATTTTCAGGAATTTTAAAGCCGTATACACGTGCATTGAATAACAATTAACTTAACCTACAAATTTGTCAAACAAACGATTTTCGTGTTTTTAATTTCTGTTTACTGTATTTTTGCACTTGAGATTAATATAGGCTGATATATTTGTGAAGCGGTCGCTCCGGAAGCGTTACTTGACAGAGGCATACACAGAAAACGGCAACTATTAGAGCAATACTTTAAATCTGTATAGTTTTGAAACTCTCTTAGTTTAACTGTACCTGTATTCAACAAAATATCATCTTCACTTGCATTTTCACATTATCATTAAATTTTTAATTAAAAATTCTTTTAAGGCAGGGTTATATCTAGTTTACTTTTTCCACTAAAAAATAAAATTCAGTATGATAGAAATCCATCTCTAGAATTCATTGGTAACTTTTAAAATGCACCCTTACTTTATACTGCAACACAACATGAAAATTTGCAACCGAGATATATATTTTGTAAAGGGAGAATAGGCATGGGGGCGTCCATTAATTTCGTGAGGCGATTTTGGCGATTTTTCGACCCCTCCCTCCCCCCTGGTGAGATGTCGTGAGATTTGGCTCGACCCCCCTCCCCTCCCCCCTAATCTCACGTGAGATTTTTCAAAATGCGTAATTTTAGTGTAAATACGTTAATCTGTGGTTGATTGGGTTGGATTTATTTTAAAAAAAACATAATTTGCTTAGTTATTTTTATTTAGGACTAGTTAAGACTAGTATTTATGACTAGTAAGAACGTAGTCTAGATTCACAGTGAGAAAATCGAACAATAAAATACTTAAATAGAAACTACTAAAATTCGTAAAAGAATATTCATTCTAATTTAGTCAAACGGGGATGTGTGGTCTCAAGAGTGGCTACTGGAACTATTGTGTAGGATTTAGCCATATTTTAGTGTAGAGACATGTTTTACTTAATATAACCCATTTTTCTCGCAATTTCACACTGTTTCTTGCAGAAAAAAAATTACGTGATATTTGCCGAGACCCTCCCAGCCCCCTAAAATCCTCACGTAATTAATGGACGCCCCCCATGGCACGTTTTATGGCTTCGATGAAGCCCTTGTTGGTCTCTCCGAGATTCTTTTTTCTCTGCTCAGAGACTGGAGACGTGGAATTATAGAGATAAAATGTGATATAACTTTTGGAACATGACTCACTTGTCAAAGGATAAAAGAAAAGAAATGACTCGGTCTTGTTTAGCACTTTATATCTGTTTGATAATATTGTTTTACGTACGTTCAGAAGACATTTCTTTCCTGAACAGTTAAATGGACAAGGGTAATTACAACCACTTGTTTCTTTCCTTTTTTCACTTTTTAACTCAATATACAATTTGAGAATAGTAATTATTTTTTATTATACTAGCCGCTGCGCGACCGGCATGGTCGCTTTAAGTTTCATATTTTCTTTTGCGAAATGACTAAAATAAACATATAGAAGGAATGTTATCATTACCTGTCATCATAAATATAAGTTGTTAAGTGGTAGTGGGATTTCAGCAAAAAAATTTATAATCATTACAAATTTCTCTATAAGGCTGATTATAAAACATCGTGATTAAAAAATGTGAATTTCCATTACTTCAGAACAGAGTTAAAGATAAGACTGAGAAACCCAACATCAATGATTTTAAAATTCACATCCCTCTCTATATGTAATATTTTCCAAATTAGGATATCTACATCTTATCATTACATCAAATAAGAAATTATTGGAGAACATTGTTTTCACTTAAAAAAAGGAGTAAAAATTCAGCATGTACTAAAATATAGTGTGGATTACATCACCCTCTGTATGTACTGTTGTTCACAATTCAGATATCTACACTTAATCATATCAACTATTTAAGTATGATATTCCAAAAACTTCTTGATATACACACTTGAGTATTTCAGAACTAGGAGATACTACAGTGACAAAATCAAAAGAACGGACTCAGATAAACTTACGTACAACTGTCCATGACTAAACACTGGATTTGATAGGTCTAAACATATTTTCGCACACGTTTGTCCTCTAACATACATTTAGAAAAACCAATGGAAGAAATGAATAAATAAAAATCATCTCGTGAATAAATTAAAATTAGTGAATACTAATCATTACACACGCGGTTGGCTGCTAATGTTTACATCTGGTAGTGGCAGCCGTTGCCCTCCGGAGTGTAGAAATATCGTCGATTTTTGTGCCGCATACCTACGCGTTTTATATATACACTCATGGACAAAAAAATTAGCCCACCAAGAAATAATTGCGGGATCGTAACGAAACTTGCAATGAAGGTACATGTCGGGGAGATATGCAAATGATTAGAAATGCAGCTTGATTGCGCATTACGTATAGCCGGTAGAGGGCGTTGAACATCGTACTCTGTGGAGTATAAACCAGGTAACCAAAGCTTGTTTAAGTGTGCTGAATCATTTACAAAGGAAGAGCTGAGATAGACATGCCATTACGCCGTGTTCGAAGACAATATAAGCAGTTGTCGCAGTTTGAGAGGGGGAGAATCGTCGGGATGATGGAAGCTGGGTGGTCATCTAGGCGAGTAGCTTGTCAATTAGGCCGCTCCGATTGTGTTGTGAGGAGGTGTTGGGACCAGTGGACCCGAGAGATGTCATGTACACGAAGACCAGGCTCAGGACGCCCTCGACAGACCAGTCGTCGAGAAGACCGCCACATCGTAAGAAATGCACGCGTACAGCCAACTGCTTCATCGGCCGCCATCCAGGCACAGGTAGCACCTTCACTAGGGGCCTCTGTGTCTTCTCGAACCATACGAAGGCGCCTGGCTGAAGGACAGTTGTTATCGCGGCGCCCATTACGTGTGCTGCCCTTGACGCCCACCAATCGACGCATCCGTTTGGAGTTTTGCCGCGCACGAGGAAACTGGACTGCAGCGGAATGGAACCAGGTCGTCTTTAGCGACGAATCCAGATTCAATCTCGGCAGTGATGACAATCGTGTTCGTGTGTGGAGAGCCCGTGGTGAACGCTTCAATCCTGCCTTTGCTGTACAGCGACACATCGCTCCCACAGCTGGTGTGATGGTATGGGGTACCATTGCCTACAATACACGGTCACCCCTAGTATTGTTCCGTGGCACCATGACAGCCCAGCGGTCTGTTCATGAAATCCTGCAACCACATGTGTTGCCACTTATGCAACGGCTCCCAGGAGCCATTTTTCAACAAGACAATGCTCGGCCTCATACGGCAAGGGTGTCACAAGACTGTCTCCGCACTGTTACTACCCTTCCTTGGCCTGCCCGATCCCCAGATTTGTCTCCAATCGAGCATATCTGGGATCATTTCGGACGACGAGTTGGGCATCCCACGAGTTTGAACGAACTAGAGGCAAGGTTACAGCAAATATGGAACGAAATGTCTCAAGACATCATACAGAACTTGTATGACTCAATGCCCAATCGGATCGCATCGTGCATTCGCGCTAGAGGGGGTCCAACGGAGTATTAACTCCTCCGTTCTTTTGCCTTTTTCTCTGAAATAAATTATCCTTTTTCTTTCATTTTCTTTTCATTTACTTATATCAAAGTAGCCATTACGCATGTAAAATTTCGTTTCATTTTGAAGACTCCTTCTTGGTGCGCTAATTTTTTTGTCCATGAGTGTATATAGATTGAAAACACTTAGAATTAAGAAATAAATCTTTTGTGGCATTTTTCAAAAAAAAAATTGCGTTATGCTAGCATTTTTGTAATGCTCCATTCGCAGTCATTTTCTTCTGATTTCTTCCAAAATTCTCAGGAATGTAAAATGAGGTATTGGTCACAAAACTGTGATCACAAACCTTAAAACCACAAATACATGTGAAATTCATGGAACATCAAAGGTTTGGTTTGGTTTGTTTTGGAGCGCTATGGTCAATTTTTGCTACACGAGGGCTAATTAGACTGGGACCTACAGCTTAAAGCCGATTCCGAATGGCTATAAACGTCCATGCCAGGAATTGGACTTGAACCCACAGACTTTGGTACCGAAAGACATCGTCCTAGCCATTCGGCCATCAGAGGACGTAAAAAAAGATGCAAAAATATTCAGGATTTTGATTCATACACACACAAAACAACAAAAACAAAAAATACAATGCTCAGTTGTGTTCATATATATATACAGGTGGTTATCAAAATAATGGAAACACATCAATATTAGTGGTGTTTATGGAAGTGCTTCAAGGTTTAACAAGTTTAGGGACCAATATTTTTTTATAGAATATAGTGCATAAATTATTCTACTCTAATGTAGCAGTAATGGAACTATGGGCATCAGGCTCTTTGGGGGATAGCGTACCTTGTAGACCGTGCAGAAGGGCAAATTGTTTAAGCCCGTTTAATTGGAGTATCTGTTACAACAGCCCCCATGGGTTTGGGTGTTTACTGAGCTATGATATCGGAAGTCATGATGGCATACAGAGTTCACGGAAAGACATCCTCTGTGAAACAGAATAGTGGACGTAAGGGAAAGCTAAATGAAAGAAACTGACTGGTGTTGAAGCGGACTGTGACATCAAAAAAGAAGACAACTGCAGCCAAAGTGACCGTAGAGCTCCATCTGAATCTGCAGGCTCCAGTACCAGCCATTACAGGTAAGAGAAAACGTCAAAAAAAAACATTTACGGCAGAGTAGTAATTCTCAAGCCACTTGTAACAGATGTGAAAACAAACCGTCCTCTACAGTGGTGCCACGAGAACAAATCCTGGACGAATGATACGCTGAGATATAACATTTGGTTAGACGAATCATTGTTCACTTTGTCCCCTGCAACAGGACGTGCGTATGTGAGAAAACACCTACACAAGCGTATTATCATGCTTGTCTCATACCAGCTGTCAAACATGGAGAAGTAATTTCTTAGGGTTTCTGTTGCCATCTCATGGTTTTCAAAAGGGATCTATTGTAACCCTGAACGGGAGATTGACTGGGAAGGACTATGTCAAACTTTTAGCCGACCAGATCCATACTATGGTGAAAAAATTGTTTCCTGTAGGAGAAGGCGTTCTCCATGATGACAATGCTCCGATCCATAGAGCTAGACGTGTCAGGTCGTGGTTTGAGGAACATAAAGACCAGGTCAAACATCTTATCTGGCCCGCACAGTTCCTAAACCTCAATATCATCGAACTGATGTGGACTGTTTTAGGGAACAGAGTCAGGAATCAATATCCAGCAATAGCATCTCTACAGGAACATTGACGATTTATCCATAAAGAATAGTATAATATTCCCTTAACCACTATTCATGACTTGCATAATTCACTTCCTTAGTGAATCCAGGTGGTATTAAATGCCGTAGATGATCCTATGCCATATTAATAAAGAATTTCACGTTTTTCCTAAGTGTTTCCATTATTTTGATAACCACCTGTGTGTATATATATATATATATATATATATATATATATATATATATATATATATATATATATATAATATATATATATATATATATATATATATATATAATTATATATATATATATATATATATATATATATACACATATACATATTCAATGTATATCTTTAAAAATGTAAGGCCTTTAAATGATATACTTTTCTTGTGAATTTGATGTGTCTTTAATGTAGTAATAAATATTAATTAATCTCATTTTGTTGTTTTTGCATATAGAATTAAAAGCTGAAAATCAGTAAAAACGAGGTCGATGGTTCTTAATGATATCCCAATTTCTTTTTGGCCCAATCATCTCCGTTTTAAATTAAACTCCATACTTTGGAAACTCGGATATAATTTGTTAAGTTTAAAAGCGGATTTCTGTCAATTTATCACATAATTGTCATTTTAAACCTTGGGATAACTTTAAAAAAATCATTTTTAATTGTTTTCATTTATTTTTATATATAATAAAGTTGGAGGTAAAAAAGAGTGCGGCCTTATGTAGAGTAGAGGAGGGTATTATGGAATAGTCGGGTAATATGGAATACCGAGGTTTCGGCTCTGTTTGGTGCTGCTATCATGTGCGAATACCATCAACTACTCAAGAAAGACTCCCATGATGCAGTGCACTAAGAGTTGACCGCTTCTTGTTGTTGTACCAAAACGTGTTTTGTAGTTTTCAAGAGTTTTTGCAGGTAAGTTTTCAAACATTTTAACCTACTAGTACACATCTGACTTGAACATTGATGTTAAGCATAATGTACACTAAAAGAATTGGAGTTTGTTATACTGTGGTCGTTTTTTAGCTGACAATGTTTTGTCCATCAGTTTAAAGGTTTATGTTACATGATGGCGTGTCGGGCATTATGGAATACTAGGAATTCCATAATCCCCTTAGAAGCAGGAAAGCTGGATTTTCTGTAATAACCCACTCCCCATATAAAACAATGGTTAGAGGATGAACTGAAAGAAAAGGACATAAAGATGTAACCAGAAGCTTCAAAACAACAAACGAAACCGAACATTCAAAGACCCCCTGTTAAGAAATTAAACTTAGACCGACCTTCTAGACCTAAACCTACTAGAGATGACCCCTGTGTTAGCAGCGGTGAATCGTTCCATTCTGTTGTAATGGACTTGATGTCATCAACTAAAGAACTGGAAAACAAAGACGCTGAATATATCACGTGTAACGGAAGATCAACGAGGGGAAATTTTGATTCAATGCTTCGGCTGTTCTCTGCGGGCTCACCTTGACTGTACCGGAGCAGAGAAAGAAGATTATATCCGTGACGTTTGTAAATAGACTAGAAGCAGAAATGACATGCACATAATCTTAAAAATATGGTTTTTATACTTAAAAATAACTATGTTTTATGAAGTCTAAGTAGTTTCTCAATGGTTTAAACCACCTATTCCATATTACCCGACTATTTCATATTAACTTCCATTTGTAACTTAAAAAAAGAAATTATAACAACAAAATAAATAGTATTATTTTACAAGTGACAGTTCATTACAATTAGTTATAGTATGTACTCATGATGATTTGGGGATTTTTATTCAAAAACCAATAAAGTTATTTTTAGAAATGTAAATGGTATTCCATAATACCCTCCTCTCATATATCATCTACTCCTTCGGTACTTAACCTTTTTGTAGATGAGAGACCCCTTGACAAGGGACCCTCTCTCAACCAAACCTTTTGTAGTGCAATATCATTTTCTGAACAGGCGATGTGTGATTAAGAGTTTCAATTGAAAATTGCAGACGAACTCAATAACAATTGCAAATTTGACGTTAAAGTAAAAGAAGCCATGAAAATCTGAAAATTTATTCTGTTTTTGAGTTTACAATGGCTTTGCTAGCTGTAAAAGGGATTAAACGCCGCGTCACAGATAAAAACTTCTCAGATTAAAAATTTCTAATATATTTTCTTTTTTCGAAATATGAGTAATCGGCAGAAATACGGAGATTTTTAGAATCTGAACAATTTTTTTTTAAAACTTTTACGATGGTACTACTAACAATATAATATAAATATATTAATCATTCACTACGAATGGAGAGAGAAAAATTCTGTAACTAATGAATTTCATAACGAATTTATTCTTGAACTACAAAGCGAGTCAAACTAATTGGAACAACTTAAAAGGCTAAAAGATAGATTTATCTTACATTTTTAATTGCTCTAGACTTAATCTGATGTTGCCAAGGGGATTGATTCTTGTCGAAAATCGATATTAGGATAGTTCTGAAAAACACTTGATATTTTACATTTGTCTTATTTGTAATTTTAGGGAAAATATTTAATTTTTTTTCTCATTTGAATTTAAAATTGTGTGTTACAAGCACTTGATAAACTGTGTAAGTAAAGGTAATTATCCTCCCTGTGATTTTACTCTACAAATCCAAATAGATTTCACAATTAAAAATGACGACTAAATGATTTATTGATAGCTCCTAAAATGCATAACATTATGCGAACAGCACGTGAAAAAGTGCAAAACCTTTTCGTTTGTTTGCATGAAAATTCTGTTTTATTCAGCTATGAAAAGTGTTTTGCTGCAAACATTTTTTTTTTTTATCAATATTTTATTTTTTTAGAAACTCTATTTTTCAGATAACTTTCCGTCAAAATTTAAGACAGCTACTGGCAAGTATATGTTGCAAAATATCACGAGTATATTTCTTAAGAGCACAGAAAGTGTCAGTTTTTAAATAAAATTGATACTGAAATTGTCAAGTTTATCTAGCTTTCTGATACCGATGTTCAATTTTGGATTCTAAAAATTCAAACAGACGAAGTAAAAATGACGTTCTAATGAAATCTTTTGATTGCTAAATTTATGGCTTTAAAATAGAGCTGTAAAAATAATCTTTAGATACTCGTCAAAAATTGTCATAGACCGAATTACAGTAAATGAAAATTTCCTTTTCCTTTTGTGCTTATTTTGACTTGACACAAATTCAACTCATTAGAACCCGGTTTATACATGTGCAGTTAAAATTATTTCTCCAGTAATTTCTATCTAAGAGATACCTTCGGTGATAAATGGCTTCTACACATCGCAAAGGTATTTTGAAGATTATGCAGTTAACACTTGAAATTCCTATTTATGAAACCTCCACGTAATTAGAGATGTTTCCACTCGTAAACGCAAATAACGAATGGGGGCATTCAAGACTATTATAAAATGCAAACGCTAAACTATATGTTATCGTCGAAGGAAGTTTTCTCTCATCCGTCAAAGTAATTCCAATTAATATCCGAAATGAATATGGAACGTGACATATTTACGGATAGGCATCTCTGTAAAGATTCACGAGGCTAAAATACATTAATTAAACACAGAATAGGTGAATGCATACTGGAGACTTCGAACGAGTTATAGATATTTCGCACATTAAGGCCTAATCAATAATTCCTTACCTTATTTTGTATAATCTGATTACGGTTTTCAATAAATTTAGTACAGTTTGGCATGTTTAGTAACCCACGCTGGACGTTCTGTGCAGCACTTTTAGCTATATTAACTCAGAAGCAGTATTTGCAGTCAATCAGCATTATACTGTTTTTTTAAATTATAATTGCCAATGTCTGTAAACGAAACCCACAAAGCCTGCACGAAATTCTCATAACAGTCAAAACTGCAGAAAACAACCGGAAATGATAGCTACAAATACCTTTATCTCGAAATAAGTTTCTATACTGCCAATCTGTAGTGAAGTAAACTCAAAACTATGCAATACAAGCCGTCTCGTTTGACATTGTTTCTACCCTGCAACATGTTGGAGTAGTGCTTCTCAATCTCTAGAATACGTAACCTTTGGGGTACGTGCTCGATTGTTTAGGGGCACATAGAAATATTTTAGTAATGGTGGTAAAGGCAGCTTCCTTATTAAAAAAATATGCCGAATTTTTTTTTTATGGAATTACCATAAAACTCCAGCCGAAAGGAATATTCTAGAACCGATATTGTTTATACGAGCAAGATAAATTTGAACGTCCGCGCGAAGTTTCTTAGTTGATTTACGTCACTTCCTCCAGCTGCAAGGACATAAAGAGACCTGACTAGACTTTAGTCCATAAGGCGAAACGTCGCAACGTCACTGGCTACGTCAGTTTTCGTCTACGTGATTATCGGGTGGCAGAAAACAGAAGCCGTTCCTATGCGTTTGCATGTGTTTTTGGACGATACCTTCATTTTGAGTTTAATAATTTAAGTTTATTTATAAAATTCCTCATATTAGTTGTATGTAACAGGTATTTTAACACTTTTTTTTCAATATTCCGCAAGGTTTAAGAGAATATAATCATTCTTTCGTTGAGAATGATTGTTATTACGTTGAGATATGTGTAGATATCAGGATAAGTTACTTCGGACCAGCGTCTTGTATCCTAACTCCAGTCTTCCTCTGTCAATAAATACGGGTCACATACCGAATAAACCTTTCTGGGCTGTACCTAATTGTTTAATTTAGTGATATACCTTTGTTTTGATACCGTATTTAAAGACTTTGCGTCATCTGAGAGCATTTTATTCAACAAGCTGTAAGAATGCTCATTGAACGCCATGTTAAATTATGCAATGTTTTGCCACTCGTCGCCAAATAAGAAGTAAAATCTGCAAGAGTTGAGATGTGACATACTGCGAGACACTGCCCTACTGCCCTATAGATATGCAACCTCTTGGCTTGCATGGAAAGTAGGGGAATTGTTATGGGCCGCGTGTAAAATATATAATAAACTTAACGTTTATAAGTGGCAAAATTTCCTTTAATGTTAAAATTTGTTACTAAAAAAAGGCAACGTAAACATAAAATGAGTGGGATATTTGACCTTGTTTTTGTGAAAGAAATGCATCAATTCGCAGGGTGACAAGCCTTAGTGAGGTTTAAAGATGCTCATTAGAAGTTTTTCATCTAATTTTACTCTTCGTGTGCTTCGTCTTTAAAAACAGTTGTACGCAAATGTACCAAGGGAAAAACTGCGATAACATGAATAAAGCGTGATTGTAAGACGGGATATTTCCCTATGGGAAGATAGGTTATATAAAGGATCTTTCAAAGAATTTTGTGGGGCCATATTACTCAAGGGCAGGGGGCAAAGGACATACCTCTCTTGTCACTGATGAAACGTGCAAGGA
>OU015500.1:159745412-159955412 GCA_907164885.2 Dolomedes plantarius
ATACTTGATCAAAAGATGATCGCTGTTTTCGACGAGGCATAATTGATCGTTTTTTTTGAAAAAACCACAAGAAAAACACAATTACCGAACTTGAAATCGTCAAAATCTCCAAGCCTTAAATAGCGCTTTGAAGTGGCGCCACAGGCGCGCGTGATGTGCGTCTGCGCTGAAATTCTAATCATTTGCATATCTCACCTCCGCTAATGCATGTTGTAAATTTTATGTTATTTGCATGTTTCCTTCAGGGTGTTGCATTTACAGTGGCCAGCAGTGTATATATATATATATATATATATATATATATATATATATATATATATATATATATATATATATATATATATATATATATATAATATGGGCTCATCCCCCTATGCACCGACAATGAGAGATCATTAAAGTCGTATATTTTTCTTTTGTCTTTCGCACTGTAGCGCTTTTAAAGTTAATGTTAGAAGATAAAACTCTGATATATTTTAGACCAAACAAATCAATTTTTACATATTCCTTGAATGATCTTAAATTTTTTTAATTGTTATTAATGTTAATAATGAAAATGCATAACATATTCTAAAATTTATCTGTTATAATTTATTGAAGTAATAAAACTGTAGTAGTTTAATATAAAATATATTGGATTTGAAAGACTATTGGATCTGAAATTCTAATCATTTGCATATCTCACCTCCGCTAATGCATGTTGTAAATTTCATGTTATTTGCATGTTTCCTTCAGGGTGTTGCATTTACAGTGGCCAGCAGTGTATATATATATATATATATATATATATATATATATATATATATATATATATATATATATATATATATATATATATGTATATTCGGGCAGCGCTTAAACCCCCTATAGAGAGAGAGCCATTACAATCTCTCAAAATGTCAATCCTAAGGGGGGTGGAATTCTCGAACCGTCAACTGGACTCCTCCCACCACAAGAGTCTGCTAGGAGAGGAAAAGGGAAATGCGATTTGTTTTCTTAGTATATAGCAGCCTTAAGCGTCTTTTTACTTGTCTGCGGCGTCCCCTTCACCATGTCTGCAAAACGCTTCACTCCTTGGTGTTCCATCATACTCAGCTGCCCTTTGTAAAAGTGTATTACTTTCTGATGCTCTTTTATCGTATTCATCATTTGCAACAAGTCCTCGCTCATCGTCCGCTTAAACTAGACGGTCAGCTTAGAGGTTCTTATCGCGCTATTTAGACTATTATATTTCAACGTAACCAGCTCTCAGTTCTTCGTAGTCTTCAGCCATGCAGGACTGCGTAATCAAAACTCTCAATTTAAAGCCACGCTCCTGAGGCGTTAGCGGTGGGGAAAATTTAGTATAACTTTCATCAGCAAAAACTGATAAACTAACACTCCTTCGCAGAGTACTAATAAAGCTAGCTGCTATTCACATAAAACTCGATATTCACTAATAACTTATTAACAATAGAGCGTGGGGTGGGTCCCCAAAAGCTGAAGAAAAAGATTCTTATTTTATTTCTATCCAGGCCTAGTCTATTCACTTAAAAAAACACCCTTAACATTCTTGTAAAATTCTAAAAATAGGAATAGATGGTCAATATGGATGATTATAAATCTTTGTCTGTACCTTCAATCTGGAAAATACTCCAGCCGTGTGTTCTTTGAAACTGTTTATTCACACACACAACACAGAAACAAACAATATTACATTACTAGCCGCTGCGCGACCACCATGGTCGCTTTTGCGAAACAACTCAGCTGAAAATAACATATGTAAGGAATGTTACCATTACCTGTCATCATAAATATACGTTGTTAAGGAGTATTCTTCATAAGGCTGATTCTGAAACATCGTGATTACTTGAATCGTGATTCAAGTGTAGAAAATTAACTATTTCTGGCTGTAGGTTGCTATGCCGGCGACGGTTAAGCCTAACCTCGAGATCATTTATGCTCTCTCTTTCACGCCTCTCTCTTAATGAATTATTTCTTCTTCGCTTTCTTTTTTGAGACTGTTCGCAATTTTAACTTGATCGTGTAGCTTGCTCTCCAGCATTCATGATTTCAGTGCGTAAATCCATGTTGACACGCGGTTGCAAATTGCGGACGGCCGCTAATTTTTACATCTGGTAGTTGCAGCCGTTGCCATTCGGACTGTAGAAATATCGTCAATTTTTGTGCCGGATACCTACACGTTTTATATATATATAGATTCTGTATTCTATACAAGTGCCTCCGCATTGGATTTAAAAAAATAAAAAAAAAGAAAAGATTCTGTATTCTCATTCTTTTGATTTCATCAAATTAAGGCAATGTTCTCTCTTCATACCACACAACTCTCTAGTCGGCTTTTCGAGCTCAACTCACCAGCCTTTGACATTGTCACACGATGAAATAGAAATAGTGTCCAGATATTGAAAGTGTCTAGACACCTATTCTAAAATGTAGCAGACGTCGCAAAGCGTAAAATACGCATTTATTGTAATAACACTTCCTAGCACATTTGCTTTAGAGTGCAAAATGCGAGGGGAACTTTTCACGCTAAATTCGCATTTGAAAAAAAAAAATGTCTATCTCGCTTTCGTCTATTTAAAATATTTTTATTTTTCTCTTGCTGTTTATTTTTCGGGTATTAGAAAAAAATGTGTTGCAGCATCTTTGTTTTTTTTTTAACTCTTGAAGTATGATGTAGATAATATGTACTCCGGTACTACGATAATAACAAAAGGAGATTTAAACAATCAAACATGATCTCAAAGGTTGAACCCATAAGATTTCACCTACTTACGTTTTCCTCTGCCTTTGCCTTTCGTTTTACTCGCACACATGACATTGTTTCGGCAAACCATTCATTAACTTTTCTGTCATAAAATGCTGTAAAGCTAGGAATGTTTTACTTTAGACTCGTATAAACAGAAAAAAAATCACATGCATATCTGAACAATCCTTGAAATTTTTTTTATAATAGAGGATTTGCCGAAAAAAAATTCTTTTCATAAAAACGTTATAAAAATAAATAAACTCACGTAAAAATAGAGTATCAAGATTTTTTCCCTCTTACGTGATCATAAATTAATCGTCTAAAATAGAATCTTGAACCTTTAAAAAATGCTTCTTGCGGCAGTAGTAGTTTTTTTATGCTTTTAACTTTCTACTTTTGTGGGCTCTTTTTTTCGTTATTTTTAAAAGAAAGATAGGTCCTCGTGAAATCTCAATAATTAAAAAACTTGAATGTCATTCAAGTTTAAAACACAAACTAAGTTAAGTAACGGAAAGAGAGGTTTTTTTTAGTTTGCTCCCATGTTTCATTATTTTGTCCTTCCCAATATAATTCTGTATTAAATATCCCTAAAGATATAATATAATTTTTAAACATGTTGTAAACCATGTTATAAACTTTTGATACTTGAAACATGTATGAAACATCTCAATTTACCTGAGTTAAAACGCATATAACCTGCGATAGATTTCGAATGTAAGCGAAAAACTTCCCGAAAAGATTATATTATATATAAGATGGTAATCTATACTAATAAAGAGACAAGTGGATGTCGAGAGATCACGTGACCGTAACTCATCCGGGCGGGCACCGATCCTCGAAAAAAAAATAGCCGACAAATATACAGGAAACGGTGTAATTTTTTTTCTCATGAAAGTAAATAAATGTTACATATTTGGAAAGAGATTCGAAAACTGATAATTTTTTTTGCGTACACTTATTCTGTTAATTCAATAGTTTTAGAGATATTTTCATTCTAAAATCACTCACTGCTGAGAAACCAAATCATCAGGTGCAGTGGTGCTGCCATCTGTCGGCAGCGACGGGAATGAAAATTGAAAGGAATTTATTCACTTGAATTTAATACATTTGTAGGCTTTTTTTTTCTTTTGTGGAGCCCGAAGTACATAAATATGTTACACGGATGGCTTGAGCGTAGCTAGGCGAAGCCCGGCTAGTCCTTCATAAGTACAGATATACATTAGCAGCTACAAACGGAAAAAGTTATATTATTTCGCTTTGAACTTGAGTAAGTTGTGTCTAATATGGATATATTTTATCATTTTAAGTCTTTTTTAAAAGTTTATTAATATGTCATATTTATCTGAAAATATTGATAAATATTTTTGAGGCTAGAAACTCCTTGTTTAAATCCAAATTTTTAAAACTTCTCAATTTTGTCGTCTTCTGATTAAAATATTTAAAAGTTTGTTTTTTTATTAGGACTGTAGCTTATAAATTAGCATAACATAATGTAGCAGAGAGCTGCGCAATGTAAATATATTCCCAAAGATATGTATTTCAGAACTCGTAATTTATTGTGACCTGTGGGGGATACAAAATTTCTTTATTCACAGTAAAAGATTTTTAAAAAAATTCTAAATTGCTTGTTGAATTCTCACCTCAATGTCCAGAAACAAAATACCAAAATTTTCTGTTATTAGTCAAGACAAAATTTTGAAAAATGAATGCAATTTTTTAAATATTTGTACAAAAAATATCAAGTTTATGAAATCTCTCCTCGTGTGCTTTTTGAATATGATTTTTGACAGTTATCAACTGTTATAATACACTGTGCTTAAACTACAGGATGTTCTATAAGATGATTTCTTCTACGGTTAAATAAACTGTCACACTTGAAACATCGTCAAGAAATCATTCATTACAATGTTTAATGTATTTCGTATAACGCGTAGCAGACGCTTATAACTTTATGAAAAAATAAACATAAAAGTGATCTATTTCGTTTAACCCATTTAGGACCGCTCCATGTTTCCTTTATTGGAAATGCACCAAACAGTGTTTTAACACTTCTTAGAACATTAATTGCACAAATAAGTTGTTTCCATAAAATTAAATTTATTTTTACGAGAGTTACAAAATGTTGCGTTTTCGCAACATCAGTCCAAAGCGATATAAAAATTTTAAAAATATAAAAATTTAAAATTATAAATTTTTTTTTAAGTTTTAAAATCTTTGAAACATTTAGCATGGAGAGGTACATTACACTTTATTACATACAGAATTTGTTTGACTTTTGCAGTGTTTACATTTTTTTTGTTTATTTTCACTATTTTTAGTAATAATATGGTCCATACGGTTTTTCCGAGTTTCGTTGAGAATTAGATTTTGAATTGAAGATGGTCTTCCAATATGTGAAGTTTCAGGTAAAACAGAATTCCTCTGCATTTCTTCAAGACTTTTTATCAAAGATATGGCTCTCTCAAAGATATAGATCTCTTAAACTCTAATAAACTTATTTTAGAATTCATTACATCCATGTAGAGTCTCCCTTTTTCCCATACAATATGCTCCTTTTTCTTACTATATTGCTTACTTTTACATTTATTAAGGAAAAAAATGTCGATTTCACCTGCAATGTCTTTAGGTGATTCGACATTTTCACATAAAATATTATCATCAATAGCTTCTTCATCCGTCAAATCATCCGGATCTGGAGGGATAATGACGAATTATGGTTCCTCATTAACTTCTGTTGAGGACGATTCTGAAATATCATCATCTAGGCCATGAAAATACTCCAATGTCAAAAATCGCTTTTTTCTAGAGGCAAACTTATCCGAAATGCAAACAATACCAATTTACTGCATGAAAAACTAGGCAGCACTAATAAAACACATTGGAAATAAGTAATACACTTTGGACTGATGTTGCGTTTTCGCAACATTTTTAAAAATATGAATTGAGAAACATAAAAACAAAAATTATGATTTATCTGTTGAAGCCATTTTGTTCTTTAGTCTCTAGTAAACTCGGAACAAGCATCAAATCGGAAATTTATCATATGCTGCTATCTAAGGTTATTATTTGAAAATAGTCATTTTTTCCCTTTCAAAACACCAGAAAAAAACAATTTTTTGCAAGTGCTAAAAGTGGGGAAATGAGGAAACAAAAAAATTATTATGATCAATTGAAGTATAGAGAATAAAATAAAAATGTTACTTCAGACGTACAAAATTTTGAACATGCCTTTAAAAAATACAGAAATTAATGTTGCGTTTTCGCAACGCCAGTCTTAAATGGGTTAAATCAGAATGAATCACGTTACGAGTATTCGTATTTCTGACATCCATACAGTTGTGTAATGATTATGTATGGTGATATAGTTACTGTGTCACATTTACTTACTACATTACGTAAACATCAACATAAAAATTGACATATTTTATTTAAATCAGTATGAGTCATATTGCAGGTATTTGCATTTCTGCCATCCACCCAGTTGTGTATCAATAATGATTATGAAAAGATGTCTTTGCTCTTGCCACAACGTGAGGCCGAGCTTTGTCGTGAAGCAGAACGACGCCGCTAGAGAGCAGTCGATTTTGACAGTTTTCCTTGGGAATTACTGCCATACAGCCCCAAGTTAGCACCATCAGACACTCATCTGTTTCCAAAACTTAAGAAATTTCTTGGTGGGAAGCGCTTGGAAAATGATGGCATGTTGAAAGAAACTGTTTCTAACCGGTTTAACGGTCAGGCGGAGAGTTTTTTTGATGATGGGATCCAAAAGCCGGTGACACGACTTCACAGATGTTTAAATGTTAATGGTGACTATGTTGAAAAGTGAAAAAAATGTTCATATTTAAGTTTCTGATACAATTTCCGTTCGTAACTAAAGTTTCTCTTACTCCATTACAAAACGGTTCTTACTTAAAAAATGACCCTCGTACATATTAATGGAAAAATAAATAATCACAGCCTAAGTACTTCGGTACAACTCGATAGATTAATTCACCATAGTTTACGTTCTTTATAATGCCAGAATCCCCTCTACCAATTTGCGTAGATGGACTGGTAAGATCTTTCGCAGGTGCAGTATTTCCCGTTCGCCCATCAGCAGGCCTTTTTAACAAGTTTTTTTTCTATTTTGCCCTTGTCTTAGCAGTATGTTTCCAATTCGTAAAATTAAAAAATCGTAAGCTCCCGTCAATTGAATCAGACTATCCTTGTTTGCATTTAACACTGGGTCGATTGCCAATTGGCTTAGCCATGAAAAATTTTTTCGTGTGACTCTCCACAGGGAATACCATCAGATGACAAGCACCTCTTTTCATTATCTATATACAGGGTGTCCAAAATTAAAGTCCCACTTTCAAAAGGCTGCAAAAAAGAACCACTGGTCAGAATGACTTCAAATTTGAACTCAATATACTGGAAGAAGGGGGAAACGATTTGGCATAACAAAAAAAAGTTCCAAAATGTATCAGTAGATGGCGCTGTAACAGTTTGGAACTTTTTTTATGCCAAATCGTTTCCCCCTTCTCCCAGTATATTCATTTCAAATTTGAAGTCATTCTGACCAGTGGTTCTTTTTTGCAGCCTTTTGAAAGTGGGACTTTAATTATGGACACCCTGTATATAAAACGCGTAGGTATGCGGCACAAAAATCGACGATATTTCTACATTCCGAATGGCAACGGCTGCAACTACCGGATGTAAACATTAGCGGCCGTCCGAAATTTTCAACCACGTGTGTGTAGTGACTCCACGATAGCGCGTAATTTGCTACAATTCAATTGCTGTATTTTACTCGTTAATAATTTTAATTTATTCATTTAATATGATTAAGTGGAGATATCTGAAATGTGAACAATAGTACATACAGAGAGTGATTTAATCCACACTATATTTTAGTACCTGCTGAAATTTTTATTCCATTTTATAAGTGATGAAATTTTCCCAACAATTTATTATTTGATATGATAAAGTGGAGATTTCTGAATTATGAACAATAGTACATACAGAGAGTGATTTAATCCACACTATATTTTAGTACTTGCTGAAATTTTTCTCCATTTTTTAAGTGAAAATTTTCCCCAACAATATCTTATTTAGCGTAATGATAAAGTGTAGATATCTTAATTTTGAAAAATTGTACATACAAAGAGGGATGTAATTTTTCAAATCATTAGTGTTGGGTTTCTCAGTCTTATCCTTAACTCTGTTCTGAAGTAATGGAAATTCACATTTTTTTAATCACGATGTTTTAGAATCAGCCTAATAGTGAATTTAGCAATGATTATAATTTTTTTGGCTGAGATCGCACTACCCCTTAACAACGTATATTTATGGTGACAGGTAATAGTAACATTCCTTACATACGTTTCTTTCAGTTGAGTTGTTTTGCAAAAGAAAATATAAAACTAAAATCGACCATGCTGGTCGCGCAGTGGCTAGTAATAAAATAAATAATGCTAGTGTCTCACCCCTTCAAATTAAAAATTATTTCAAAGTTTGCAAAATTTTTATTAATTAAAAAAGACAGCAATGTATTCGTAAGTAGAAATTAAAATCTTACACGTCATCTGTCTTGAATTTCCTATGCAACTGGCATTAGAAAGTTTCTAAAACTTTATCAAAGCATTATTACTTCAACTGGAGAATAAATAGCTGGTTATATTATCACTAGTATATAACCCCCGTCAAAAGTGACGGAATGTTGATCAGCGTTTCAAGAGGGGATTCATCATTTTCATCGGGCATTGCTGAAAACTGTACTTGAACAGCAGTAAACAACAAAACTAAACTAAACTAAATCAAAAATAAACCAAAACTGTTTCCAAAGTGAATGACTCACCACACAGCAGGCATTGCCGAAAACGATACTTCAGATAAACGGCAGTAAACAACAATAAAAAAAAATAAATAAAACGTGAAACACGATTTAATTAACATTAAGATTAAACATTAAAAATGTAGTTATTTAAAGGGAATATGAAAAACCATGGAGTAGAATGAATTCGAAATTCAAGTGAAATGACTCAATCGAATAAATGATTCTTTTCGATGGATATTTTAATTTGAAGATATTTCAAAAACCAAACGGTTTTGAGCTAGAGTGTTGTTCACTTGAAATTTTCATATTTTTAAAGGGCTTTCAAAATATGTAGCATTTGTGGTATTATTTTTGAAGAAAAATTTCAGAAAATGGCGTCGCAATGATTAAGATGATCCCGACTTGGTCCGTCCCGGAATGGTTACCTACACCTTTTCTACTGTAGGCTTTTACATGAGTAAAGATGGGCTCAACCTTTCGAAGTTGTTCTCTGAAACTACATATCTAAATAGAAAAAGCATAGACATGGTATATTACCTCCTATATCAGTGCTTTTGAGGACGGCTTCGTCGTCCCTCAGCCACGAATCTAACGTCACGTATTCTCGAACAAATGAAGGCAAGTGACACCTGAGAACAGCCGTGTTACCTCGAATAACATAGTCGTCGTAAACCTGAGGAACAAATTTCTGCTGCACAACTGAAAAGGAAACAAGAAATTTCAGTTAAGACTTTTCTTAAAGCTAGCTAATGGTTTTAAAAAAAGGCTTCCAAAAGCAAAGAATGTATCGGGAGATTTGTAAACAATCTCAATATTTAATATTAAAGAGCCATTACATACAACATGATAGATACATACTACATACGTAAGGTAATAAAGTTCAAATTTAAATATCTATTCTATATATTTAAATCGCTTAGCCTACTTTTTGGGCAGTCCGTGAGAGAAAACTATTGCATCCATTTACTTCAGTTTCGTCTTAAACGAAAGATTGTATCTATAAAATTGTTCAAATTTGGTTTTTGTAATCACAATTTCTATTAATTAGCGATAATTTATAATTAAAAATTTATTTCTGCGCATGCTCAGTGGCATGTTTAAATCTGGCTTTAGAAACTCACTGTTTCTGCGCATGCTCAGTGACATGTTTATTGATAAACACGTTTATTCCGACGAGTCTCTATAGATCTCTCTCTGCCATTTTTATTTTTATGATAATTATGTTTGAGAAGTATAAGATTAAACCTGATGGAAATTGTTTATTTCGCGCTGTTTAATCAGCGATAATTTACAGTAAAAAAGGCTTTCTGCGCAGGCTCAGTGACATTTTTAAATCTGGCTTTAGGTACTCACTAAGCACGAGGTGGATTAAACACATTAATTTGTTTCTGCGCATTATTATGATTTTCAACATTTGGCAATGATGTGTTGAGCATAATTTGTGTATTAGTACATTTATTTACTATCTAGTGGTCATGTTTTGACGGGTACTAGCTAGTATTTCAATTAAACATCAAATTAGTTCATTTTTATTGGTAGATTTTTCCATACTGCCTAACTCTGAAGTCTCGATCATTTAAACTCCCATTCTTTTACAGCTAATAAACCTATCCAATTTTCTACTAAACACAAACTAAAATCTAATATTCGCAAAATTTTAATTTTGTTACTAAAAGTCATTCAGCTCTCTGCCCGAGACGCATGGATTTTAGAAACAGGGATCTCTCAGCTAATGATTTTGCTTGCACGTATTGCGCTGTCAGAACCGTCCATAACGTACTAACGGACATAGAAATACTCAGCATATGTTTTGCCCTTACTGAATACGACGGTTACGCCCGAGGCTGAAATCTTCAAAAGCGTAGTTTTTCTAAACTGTAAATGATTTAATGATGTCTATCCCTTTAACACCAGAGATACTATATACAGTAACCACCGCTAATAGTGATCAGTGGTTATAAGAATCAATATCGCGAAAACAAAAACAAATGTATTATTTCCATGTTAAAATTTTCGTTTTAAAGAATCAGTCCACCGGTTTTAAGAATCAGTTTACACTCTTCACTTTCCTTTCATTTAAAAAAAAAAAAGCCACTTAAAACCTCAAAAGGCACGAAATTCTTTCTTTCTCTTTTTAAAGAAAGATTGATAAGATGAGATGGAATATAGTCGTAAAATTCATCCCTTTTTTTGTTAGACATAACATAATAGTTTCCCCTTAAACGCTTTAGCACAACACTGTCCTATTAGATTGACCCGGGGGCATCTTTGCCCATCCGGGTCCGATTTCACTTTTCTCCAGTGACAAACAAAAATAGGGAATCTTTTTTTCATACCTCCCGCATCCTGGTCGTGGCTTTCTGGACCCTGAAACACATAAATCTATGGCGAAGTGTCCCCTATCACTTAGACAAACGTGACATTAGTAGATTCAGAACGTTATCAAACCGTGAAACCTAAGCTAGAAGGTGAATCTTCGTCTGAGACTATTGATATTGAAAGAGGTATAAACAGCCTCCTGAAAACTTCATTACGTCAAACTACCATAGAAAACTTTTTCTTGCACCCTTCCTGTAGTTGAAATGTTAAAACTGTTAAGCACGGATGTTGTAATAAATACTGGATTTTTTTCTTCTCTTACTATAATCATATATATCTACTTATAGGTATAGAAATTAAGTTGTATTTTTAAAATTATGAAAAATAATTTTAATAAAAGATAATTAACGTAAATTAAAGAGTATTTTATGGTAAATTATCTCATATGTATATATAGGTGTGTGTGTGTGCCTGTCCAAAAACCTAAATTTCGGCTATAAGAATCAACCGCTTATAAGAATCAAAAACAGTAATAACAAACGTGATTCTTATAAGCGGAAATCACTGTATTTCCCCACAATTCGAGTGCGAACCGTTGTCAGTATCTCCACGTTTTTGGTGGGAAGTGCAATACTAAATGAAGAGTTCGAAGTGGGGAAATTAACCGTTTTTGAAACGAATCTTTTTTTAATAATATTATTTCGTTATACACTGTTGCCCATTGAAATTGCAACACCTGGAAGAAAAGCCAATAACAAAATTCTACTTACTGTACGTATACAGCAAATTAGGAGGAAAATATGATTAAATTTGTAGGCAATTTGGAGGTATACAGGGCCCGAAAATAGTACACACAGCTGCCACCTCAGGCAGTTAAAATGGCTCTAACCCGGTTAGGCATCGAGTCGAACTCTGCTTGGATGACAGTTACTGACAAGTCATTCCATGTTGCTTCATGTCTAAGCCACACTTCATCAATCGTAGTGGCTGGAGGATGGTGGAGGCCCAGTCTCTGAGCAACCCATGGCCAGAGGTTTTCAATGGGTGAGAGACCTGAAGAACGTGTTGGCCAGGCCAACTTTCGGACACCCACTGTGTCGAGGTAGGTCAGGACACTACGGGCAACATGCGGTCTTGTGTTATCTTGTTGAAAGATGACGTCTCCGAGGCCTCGAAGATAGGGCAAAACCACCGGCCTTAACATCTGAGAAATGTAACCAACGCTGGCTGTTGAGTTTACTGACGACGCGAACAAGAGGTGTTCGGTACGTTCAATGATCCTATACCAGGGGTTCTTACACTTATGCAGTCCGAGAACTCCCTCTTGAACAACATTTCTTTTTGCGAACCCGTTCCCAACTCATTTTAGTCATTTTGGCATTTTAAGTCGTTTTTGAGACTTCATTTCTGGGTCAATAATCTCATGGGCACTACGTTATAATAAATATTGGTAAAAATGTATCGCTGGTTATTTTAATAATTGGTCTTACGCATTTATAGAGACGAACATTTTTTTAGGACATAGAATAAGAAACATAAAATGAATAAAAACAGTAGTAAAAAGAATTTTAAAAGTTACAAATCATAATACATTAAACTCATACAAACATTTCTTGGTCAAATCTTGGTCAAAAGAGATCTATCTTATTATAATATGTGTTCTGTAAATGATTTTTACTTAATGAGATGGGTGCAGTGGTTCTCTCGAAACCAGAACCGCAATGTCGGGCTCTATGTTGGAAAGTTTTATTCTGAGGTCCGCTTCTACATTGAGTTTGTTTCTATACTTTGATTTAATATATATAACAATACCGAAAAAGCCTGTATACCTAAATATGTTGTGAGGAACGGAATCAAATGTTGGTGGACTTTATTTGCAAATGCAGGGTAATCAGATTTGAGAAATAACCAAAAGTTTGAAAGTTCATTTTTGTTGAATTGCAGTTTCACAGACGTATCGCATGATAATTCCAATAGAATTTCTTGTTCAAGTATAGATTGTTAAGGGCAAAATTGTTTCGCGGACCACAGTTTAAGAATCTATTACAGGGAGTGCAAGCCCGCATGACGACAAAATTGCAAGCAGGCATTGTGCGTTTTCTTTGACGCCTCTAGACACGGATTCGTCCATCACGATGCTGCATGCAGAACCGGTGCCACGAATAAGCATAGCAGATAATAGGAATTTAAGCAACTTTTTATGAGGTACTAGCTGAAAACCCGCACTTCGCTACGGAGTACATTCAAATTAAATACAACGGTCAATCTATGCAATTAATGCCAAAATAAATAAATAAATATATATATATATATATATATCTATATTTATAATAAATATGACGATCAATATATACAATTGCTGTAGAAAATATATATATATATATTTATAAAAAATCGTAAGGGATATTTTTATAGACAAAATAATGTCCAATAGTCTGCCGCATTAGCAAGAAAAATTTTTTTCTTTTGTCTATTTAATTGTTATGCACGTGACGATAAATTTATCTAAAGTACCAGAAAAAGAAATAACGTGATCGGCATTTAATAAATTAAATCCTAAAATTTAATCTTTAAAAATTCACCAAAAATCAGGAAATCGAGGTAAAGATTCGAAAATTTTAAAGGAATTTTTAGGATCTTTCTCGTGATATAAATTTTATAACCCTCAAATTATTATTTTAAATGCAAACTTAAAAAAAGTTACTAAAACAGCTTAAAAATTTATATTAAAAAAAATCTAAGAATAATTTTTCAAAAATCTTCCTTTGTGCACCCCTACACCATAAGAAGAATCGCCATGCAAAATTTCAGCCCTTTAGGTCCAGCGGTTTGGTCTGTGCGTTGTATGTCAGTTAGTCAGTTACGGAACGGTTTTATATATATATATAGATTATAATTGATGCTCATGTGATGGGTCATGACATTTCGGAATTGAGGGGTCATACCACTGTTAAAAGTCGAAAAAGTATGAAAATTGTGTAACATTTGACATTCTATATCTTGAAAAGTATAATTTAAAATCATAATTTATTTTGTGTTAATAGAACAATGTTTTATTTATGAATATATACCTGTTTCTTTTTTGATAGTTAAAAATAACTTTTGTTAGATAGTCATAAATAATAAGCAGTTTGCTTTGGACAAAAGTTATATCAAAGCTAACGCACATAAACACTAAAAAAATTGAGTTTAAGACAAAATTTCTGCTTTTAACAAATACTGCAGAAACTAAAGTTTAATTTGAACCGAAATTCTATATATTTAAGGTATATTTCTATTCTTACTATGAAACTGAAAAAAATGCACTTTTTTCTTAATAAATTAAATTTTATCTATGCCTGAAAAATGCATTCTCAGAGATTTGTAAATGAATTTAGGTTCAGTTTCAAGCAAATGATAATATGTACTATCTGTGAAAATTTCATGCAAAAATACGAAATATTTCTAGAGATAAAAAGTGCGTTATGTGAAAAAAATACATTTTGAGATAAATCCCTTTGAAGTATTGCCCTTTAAATCTGTTTACATTAAACATCTAACACGTTTTTATTCATAACTTCCGTAATTATGGGAATTTTTTCAAGCGGATTTTCTTTAAATACTCAGAAAACGTTAATGTTTCCTAAATATTTTTTTCAAATAATTGGGTTTTTTGACGGTTTAAAATTCGTATGACCCCAAGGCAAAGTATAGATTTTCCCATTCGACCATTTCAAGGGTATATCTCAAAAACGAGGATTCGTTTTCTTTTGAGAACCATATCAAGAGAAAGACGTGCACCATTGGTACGAATAACATGAAGATTCAATTCTGGGGCCTCTACTAACATTGACCTAAGGACTGTACAACGTAAATTGCATAATATGGAATAAACAGGAAAACCAACGTAAATAAAGCACAAATAGCAATAAGATGCAATTATTTTGAATACGGTTGTTTCGAAGCTACAAAGGATCCTCGTCATCAGTGCAACTAACTTAGTGGCAGCTCAAAAAACCGAAGACTAAGCGACCAGACCAGTTCACACGCACTTAAATAACCCGCACGTGCCGAGCATCCAAAGAAACAGCGGAGAGACCGAAATAGGGCAAGCAGCGCCATCGAGTGGCAAAAAGTGGGTGAAAAATTGAAAAATTGAAGAAACAGGCCAATACAGCTAAATAAACCCTTTCCACAATTGAGGAAAAATAGGGACGCTTGACAATCAGGGGTCATGCATAATATGAATTTTTATAGCCGATGCCCATCGCTTTCATCATGAGATGGAGCTCTGAGCCCCATTTTGGTTAGGAAGCCCCGCCTGTGGACCCTAGGAGACTGGCAACGAGTAGCTTGGTGTGACGAGTCTCGCTTCCAACTGATTCTGGCAGATGGAAGAGTCTGAGTGTGAAGAACACATCCTAAATGAATGAATCCAGCATGTCAACGAGATGTTACCATGGCCTCAAAAATCAGTCTAAATCTGGAATCATTGACCATAACACCAAAATTAATATATATATAATACTCTATTACGACCCATCTTACTATATGGCTGCGACTGCTGGGCGTTGACTATATCTAATGAAAAGAAACTATTGATCTTCGAGCGCAAAATATTAAGAAACATATTTGGTGCAAGTTGCGAAAATGGTGCTTGGAGATCAATGTTTAATCATGAAATCTACCGAAATTCAGACAACCTGACAATGTCGAGGTCATAAAAAACCACGGGATTCGATGGTTGGGTCATTTATACGGGACTGAAGACACAAATCCAATAAAAAAGCTCCCATTTACCAAACCTATGGGATCTAGAAAGCGTGGAAGGCCACCAAGTAGGTGGCTTGATGCCGTTGAGAATGATATAAGAACTATATATAGGGAAGACTGGAGGAGTATTGCCTTAGATAGGGCCAGATGGCGTAAACTTATTGGGACGGCCTTGGCCAGCAGTAGGTTGTAGTGCCCCAGAAGAAGAAGCATGTCAACGGGGTACTGCTCCTGGGGCCTCAGTAACGGCATGGGATGTGTTGGAGTTGCATGAATTAGGACCCCTCATATATCTACAACTTCTCTCACGGATGAATGCTACGTTAACAGTTGTATTGCAGCCATTTATGCCATGCGTTCACTGTAATGGATTTGGGTTGGTTTGGTTTGGAGCGCTATGGTCAACTTTTTGTTACACGAGGGCTAATTAGACCGGAACATACAGTTTAAAGCCAATTCCTTACGGCTACAAACATCCATACCAACAGTGGAACTCGAACCTACGAATGCCAGGGCCCTAGCCATTCGACCAGCATCTGGATCTAATGCATTTGGGCGTCCTCCAACAAGAGAATGCGCCACCCAACAACAACCACAGCCACCAAATTATGGTTTGAGGAACATTCATAGTTTGAGGAGAACACACACACACACACACAAACACACACATACACACAAACACACACATACACACATACACACAAACACACACATACACACAAACACACACACAAACACAAACACACACACAAACACACACACACAGACTCACACACACACACACTATATATATATATATATATATATATATATATATATAGTGCTCGATTTCTAGAAATAGAGGTGCCGGAACTGTAACCTTCCGGGGTGTGTGGGGGGGTATTCCAAATTATTGGCCTGAAAAAATAAATCTCTGGTTATACGAAAACTTGAGCGTTTTATTTAATTTAATTTTTTTTTCAAAACAAGTTAAAAATGCTTTGTAGTAAAGTAATAAAAGCAGTAAAAATGCACAGTTTCATGGTTGTTTAAGTTGTCTGCCCATCCTAAAAGATTGTTCAATATGTTTTCATCATACTTCTCGTCTCATGACCTCTCCTTACATTTGACGGCTAATGCTGAATGGTGTCTTTCTTGATTATTTCATTAGCAAATGTTTTCTTCATTTCGTTACTTATATGCAAAGCAATGTTAGCCCATGCTTTGTCAGAATGTAAAAGGCGACCCGTGCCAACCCCATTAAGTTCTTGCAAATCAATTTCTGCTTAAAATTTTTCAAAAGACTGATTTTCTTTAACAACCTTATATGCAGTACGAAATATATTTTCAACAGCTTGTTTTTCGTGAGCACGCTGCTTCAAAACAACTTTCTCCAATACTTCATTTTTTACCTTCACATAAAATTTTGATAGCTGCTCTATGACCAGCAATTTCTTTGTGGTCATACATTTTTTTCCTTAAAGGAACTTAAAGTGACTTTCAAAATAGCAAAATTTGACTGAATTTACGAATTTTTTTTTGTGTGTGCCGAAAAAATCGAGATGGGTGTAAGCTTTCATCACAAAGGGAAATTTTCTCAATCAAATGACTTTTAAGCGGTTTATTTGCGTTTTTAAAAAGTGGGTGTGGCATTTAAAGGGAATTTCAACGTCAGCTGATGTTTGTTTAGACATGAGTGTTCCTGAAATTATAGGATTTATTCTTTTTTTTTACTGATACGGCAACAGCTGTGTTAACTCTAACCATTCTTTCGCCTTATCGTCTATCACAGAGGTGGAGAACGCGCGGCCTCCGTCATCCTCTCTTGCCTTCATAAAAGCTAGCACTTGTATTAATTAACATTTAATTACATAGATTATGACAATTTCCAAATCAATAGAATTAAATAAAGAACGGCATGAATGTATGTACAGTGTCGGCCAAAATAAAGTTGACATTTTGAAATTGTTGTCTAAAGTCGCTACAATTGTATATTTATCCAAATGAGCTTCGTTTACCTTGATTGTATCATACTCTAACTACACTTTATATGTAATTTAATGCTCAGAGTTTCTTACCATACTACCAGACATGTTAAATGATCTCTACGAAAAAACTATTTTCTTACTATTTTTGTTGTGACTGACTCCATGTGCGTTAAAACGTATTATTTTTTCTGCAAAAAAATAATAATTAATGATTAATGTTATAACAAGGTTTTATCCTTATGTGAATACAAAAATCTTTTATATTGTAAATTTTTATGTCAAATAAGAAATAAATTAGGACTTAATTTTTTTTGTTATTTTTCAATGTAATGCACCAAATTGTTAAAACTATATCTAACTATAATAATTTGATAAAAGTCGCATTTATAGGTTCATCAACTTATGCGGCCTCCTTTATTACTACCTAATTTACATGTGGCCTCTAATGGTAAAAAGGTTCCCCACCTCTGGTTTATCACGTGCCTAACTGCAAAGTTATCAGGTGGTTGTTTACATTTTACATGCTTGTATTTCTCTACTGAAACAAGTAGTTTATTGCTTATTTGGGTTGTACGATAAGAATTTGTCATCGCTTATTTGTTGTTGCTTATTACTTGTTATCGCTTTTAACAATTAAACTATGGAAACAGTAAGTTGGCGATGGAGGAAACCTAATGGAAGCCCACCCGAGTAACGAAAGCTAGTGTCATCGAGAGCTATGTCGCGACGGGGCAGTGTCAGCAAACAAGATCAAGAACTGTCTGAATCTATCTCCCTGTGCAGGGAAACATCTCAAGGAGTCTGTTTACTGACTGAACAACGTAATATGACTGTTAACAAGAACACTAGATCGGAAGAGAAACTATGTTCCTTTGAAAACAGGCAAGCTATTGATGAAATGCAAGGCCCTGCATTCTCAATTGTGCATGACTCTGTGTGGAAGGTGTTATTGAAAAATCTTCCGTGTGAACAATGTGGAGAGAACTCTCTAACTGTGAACACTGTAGGTGAGGGGTTCCTCAAAATTACAAATGAACTGTTTGGTGTGGTTTCATCCACGGGACAACATTCTCAAGTCCTCGCCTGACAGTAAATAAAAAATTTCAAATGAACAAAATATAGTTGATCGTTTATAAATATTTGTTTGGAAATATGTGTTAATTCTTCTCCCCTAGATGGCACTACATGTCATTGTAAGTTCAATATTTACTATGTTTTGTCTGACGTCACTTACTTACTCTCGTGGCAAGCAACGGAAAGGATGAGTTGTAAGCTCTCATCTTTAATAATTGTTTGAATACAAATGTATATATGTAGTATAATAAAATAACTGTAGATTTTAGAAGATAGATGTTTAATTGATGCTCCTTCTTCACTGATCCACGCATGCAAAAATATTGGAAAAGGATATGCTGCCTTAGAACTTTTTCCATGACACTCGGCATCAGTACTATGGACAGAAAAACATATGACAGCTTGTCGAGGAAAGTAAAATTATGAAGGAAACATTTATTTCCAAGAAGCGTTTAGAATTCGCTGCAATAAGTGCAATAAGCAAGTTTAATATGGGTTGTGAAGCAAGTTTAACAGTAAAAAAAAGCAAAAAAAATAAGAAGTCGAAGTTTATTGATAGCCAAAAAAATGAGCGGCGGTTAAACCAAAGTGTATATAGGAATGAAACCACGCATAAAAATACTTATAAAAATATAAAAATCTTAAAGAATATAAAAGAAAAAAGGCAATTGCAAAATGAAGGAACATCATATGCTGCAGGATTATTTTGATAAATTTTATTATCAAATTCTTTAAAATTAAAGGTATCTCAGACTTGATTTCCTATGTTGGGGAAATGCTCAGTAAAAACTTAAATTTCTATAAAATACAATTTAAAAATTAATATTATGAATTTATAAAGTAAATATATTGAAATTATGAATACATGTGATTTTAGTTTAAAGTAAGTTGTTTTTTGTTGTTTTTGCCCACGTTGAATCTTAAAAATTGCTTTTCTCACTTTTATATTTTTCTTGTGATTGTTTCAAACTTCTCCGTGCATGTTCATTTTCTTCTGATTTCTTCCAAATTTCTCAGGACTGCCAACTGAAGTGTTTGTCACAAAACTCTGCATGATTCTCTGCATTGAACCACAAACATTTGCTTCATTTATAGACCATGAAATGAAGAAGAAAAAAAATGCGAAAACTTTCCATGCTTTACATTACATGCTTTACATTACAAACTTTAAAATTAAAAGGCATATTTAATTATTATATTTTGGGGGGAATTTTGATTCATACAAATAAAATTCAACGCATAGTTATGTTTATATATAGATATGGTAAATTCATAAATAAATTGAGGTTTTAAATGACATGGAATGCGCTGGGAGCATTTTGAAAAATGTTAGCGTAATGCCAAAAATCTTTTATAAAAAGTAGTACTTATTCTGTCACAAAATTCTTATTTAGCAATTCTAAGTGTCTTCAATGTAGTAAAAAAGAAAATTAATTATACTCATTTCGTATATATAGTTAAAAATTGAAAATTAAAAATAAATATGCAAATATGTTGCAACATACCGGAAGTGCAATGTTTAAGCCAGTGCTCCGTAACCGCCGTGCCGCGAGGCGATCTTGACTGTGCCGCGTTGATTTTATCGATCATGATAATAAAAAAATTAACCACCGCATTAAATAGAAATTTTTCTAAGTAAAATATTCCTCTAACTTTTTTTAATATGTAATTTCTCTGGGTCGAAATTATACACAAAACAAAAATATGTTGTTAGCTGTACATTGTATGTATGCTCGAGCGTCCTATTTCTGGATTTCAGTTAAGAAACAATATTCACAAATTTCTGACAAGGCCATTGCAATTTTGCTCCCATTTTCACCGACATACTTATGCGAACAAAGGTTTTCGACACTGGTTCTAGTTGAAAATGACAAACGATCCTATTTAAAGGGCCTTGACCATGAAATGTAGCTCTTTCTATTATAGAGCCAAATATGAAACGTGCAAATATAAAACGCACATTTATCAAAACAATCTCAAATATCTCATTAATAAATTATTTATGTTTAAATCAACTTTGATTTATTAGGCTTACGTAAAGGCCAAAAAACAAATTTTAATGTAAAAATTTAAAGAGAAATTTTTTTTTTACTTGTAAACTATAATTTTATATTTTTGTTCTTGTGTTGGTGTACAGTTCAAAATGATTTATATAAAACTTAAATGATTTTAATTATAAGCTATTTTGTTGTGTTTTGTTATCTAATAAAAACATATACGTATTTATTGTAATTTATATATTTGCAAGCTTTTTCTTGTGGTGTGCCGCGGAATTATCAAAAAAAAAACGTTGTTGTGCTGTGGAAGATAAAAGGTTGCGGATCTCTGGTTTCCCGCCTTGGCACTCAGCCAAAATCCCCCTCACCTCTACCCTTTAGTCCGGCCATAGGCAGCGTGTTGTGAACACACTAATTTGTAATCTCCGTAACTGCTATATACATAAAGATGTTCCTTTTGTAGTAAGATTGAATAACGAGCGCATTTATAGCGCACTTTTACAGGTTATTGTTATTATATCTTTTAAACTTTCATTTCTCCGTAAAGATAATTTCGTTGCTCTCAGCTTAAAGTGAATTTCGATTTGACGCCATTTATTCTTCGTGATTTTTGGAATTTCGGATCAGCGAAAAATTATTATATGGGAATCAGGCCGCCATATCGAAAAGCTGAATAATAACAACTTCTACATTTGGAAATGTAAGTTGGACTATTGCTAATTAAAGAGGACTTATGGGAAGTTATAGAAAAGAACCACCATCGCCATTAACTGCAAAATGGCCAACGAAAGATGGAAAAGCCCGTGAAACTATACGTCTTTTATTGGAAGACAACCAACTTGGGCACATCAGAAAATTAACAACAGCAAAAGAAACATGGTTCGCTTTGGAACATTATCATAATAAAGGAACTCTGTCGCGAAAAGTCGGTTTCTTAAAAGAATTGTATTCTCTTCGATTGAAACAAGATGGAATAATGGTGGATCATCTTATGAAAATGGAAAGTCTGGTGGATCAACTTTCCGCACTAGGTGAGAAAATTTCTGATCCATTATTCATACCATTTATGTTAAGTAGCTTACCAGATAATTACGCTTCAATAATAACTGCTCTTGAAATAAGTCCGGAAACTGATCTAACATTAGAACTTGTTAAAGGTAAACTAATCAAAGAATTTATACGCAAAAGCGAAAGTAAAGATATTGATAATGCGTCTAAGGATAATGATTATAAGGCTCTTAAATCTGTTAACAATGTTTATGTTGACGAAAATAATAAGTTACGTACTTGTTTCTTCTGTAAGAAAATTGGCCATTTGAAAACCGAATGCAGAAAATATGCGAAGTGGAGAGACAAAAAAGACAAAAATCAATTGGTGAACGTAACGAAAGTATCGGATATTAACAATAATTTAGAAGTTAATAATGAATATTGTTTTTCTGGTGCAAATTTTATGAATAATTCTTGGTGTATTGATAGTGGAGCAACAACACACATGTGTAGTGATAAAAATATGTTCACTTTCATTGACGATAATGCCATTTCGGATCGGATCATATTAGCCAACGGTAAAGCAGCATTCAGTCAGGGAAAAGGAAACTGTTTGATAAATTTTAGGAACCAAGATAATAAGAAAGTTTTAATAACTGTAAAAGGATGTTTTATTTGTTCCTGATCTTTCCAACAATCTATTATCTGTGAAGAAACTGACTGATAATGGCTATGAAGTTATATTTAAAGATAAGAAGTGTAGCATAATTAAAGATAGCAAATTTACTGCAAATTTATAAACTTTGTATATTCTTGAAGAAGTCGAACATGCCTTACGTACGAAACAAACGCATGCAGAATGTATTCACGATTGGCATGCGAAGTTAGGTCATAGAAACCCAGCAGATATTTCAGGGATGCATAAAGACAATATAACCGAAGGTATGAAAATATCACCTTGTTTGCAGAAAATTATTTGTGAAGAAAGCATTGCAACTAAAACTTGCCGTGAACCATTTCCTCAAAAATGTCTTTCGAAAACTTCTAAAACTCGTGATTTAATTCCCAATGATCTTTGCGGTCCTATGCAGAAGCTGACACCAAGTGGGGCCAGATATATTCTAACAGTTATTGATGATTTTAGCAGATACAGTAAAATTTATCTTCTAAAGTGTAAAGAAGAAATGCAACAAAATATCCAGTATTTCATCAATGAATCTCTTACCCAATTTGGCAAAATTCCCAAGCGTTTGATATCAGATCGAGGAGGGGAATATATAAATAAAGAATTTGAGAAACTTCTTAAGGCTAATAGTGTTTTGCATGAAAAGACTGTACCGTATTCACCGCAAAAAAATGGTGTTGCAGAACGGAAGAACAGAACATTACTAGAGAAGACAAGAGTGATGTCAAAAGCTGCAAATACTGGGGTGAGGGTGTTGTCACAGCAAATTACTTGCAAAATAGACTGCAACAAAAGAAATCACATAAACTCCCTTTGAAAAGTGGCATGGCAGAAAACCTTCATTCTCACACATACAAACTTTTTGATCCCCTGTGTATATGCCCGTACCTCGTGTAAAGCGAAGAAAACTTGACGATACAGCTAAGAAAACTTGACGATACAGCTGTTAAAAGTATCATGGTTGGATATGAAGAAGGCACTAAAGGCTACCGATTACTGGACACAAGTACAGCTACCATAATCATCAGTAGAGATGTTACCTTTCTACCGAAATATCCTCATGCTAAGTGTATGCAAGAAACAGTTAATACAGAAACTCAAAACATTGAGGAACAAGCAGATGAAGAAAACGGTGCAAAATTACCGGTGGTTGAAGAACGAATAAAGCAAGAAGTCTCAGACGAAACAGAACCAAGACGCTCGGGTAGACCAAACAAAGGTGTACCACCTGAAAGATTAAAGATGTCGTCTTTTAAGGCACAATCAGTGGAAACATCTGATCCATCGTCATACCAAGAAGCATGTACCAGTCCAAATAATGAGTATTGGAAACAAGCCATGCAGGCAGAAATTGACGCTTTAAAAGAAAATGGAACTTGGGAATTAACAGATGCTCCTGAAAATAAAGTCATTATAGGATGCAAACGAGTATTTAAAACCAAAACGGATGCTGAAGGAAAGATTTCACGTTATAAAGCCCGTCTAGTTGCTCAAGGTTACCAGCTGAAATACGGACATGACTATGATGAAGTTTTTGCACCTGTTGCAACACCAACTAGTACTTTGAGACTGTCACTGACCGTGGCATGAAAGCAGAAAATGACTGTACGCCATTATGATATACAATCAGCGTATCTGAACGGGGATTTATATACCATGAAGTATACATGAAGCAACCACCTGGATTTGAAGGCGATAAGGACAAAGTTTGTAAACTTATAAAGAATTTGTATGGATTAGCAGAAAACAATCAACAGTGACTTTGTCATCAACCGAAGCAGAATTTATTGCACTTGCAGAAGCTACCAAGGAAGCCATATGGCTGCAGAGACTCTTACAAGACTTTAATGTAGGTGACGTACCCTGTATTTTCTATGAAAACAACCAAAGTTGTATCAAGATGATGAAAAATGAGAAGTGCAGTGGGACAACCAAGCACATTGATATTAGGAATCACTTTGTTAAGGTGACTGCCTGCGTTCGGAGTCAATTTTCGAAAAAAATAATTTTTTAAAGGAATTTTTGGTCTTTCATGGTAAAATAGCACTTAATTAAAAAAAGGAACAAAAACTTACCTGTAAATAGCATACTATTTAAAAATTGGTCAATTTGAAGTAATTTGTATTGAAATTTAGCTAAAAAGCCTATCCCTTTGCACAAAATCCTAATGATACTATTTTAATTTCCTTCTCACACACGATATATATGACAGTTATCTTCAAAATGACATATAATCTAAGAGAAATTTTAAAATGCAAAAATAATACAGGCAGTTTTATGTTCTAATATAAAAATTTATCCCGATTCGTCATTTCTTTCCTTATAAAAACAGCCCCCCCCCCAAAAAAAATTATTTATTATACACCAATTATTGTGCGTCATTTCATTAACGATAACATCTAAAACATTTCCTGAAAATTTTATCAAATTATATACATTATTATGCGAGATATCATGATAACCGTAGAAATTTGTGCTAAAAAAAACATAATTCTGATAAAAACGCATTTAACGTTGTTTGTCATTTCAATTTTGAAGGAGAAGATGCTTTTTAAATACCTATAACATCTGCTTTTAATTGATCTACAATGAAAATCAAAACGGTTTGAAAAGAGAAAAGATTGAATTACACGATTCTTGCAAAAAATGAAATTGACCAAAATAGTAAAAAAATGACATTTTCAACGCAGGCAGTCACCTTAAGGATCTAATCAAAGAAAAGAACTTTGAACTAAAGTATCTCCCTACTGAGCATATGACTGCTGACTTATTGACCAAACCATTAGGGTCTTTCAAACTTAAAACTTTTACAAAAGATATTGGTCTATGTTATTCATTATATATTTTTTGTTATATGCTCATCCTTAAGGTAAGTCTTCAGTATTTCCTTATACAGTTGTCTCTCTGTTTAACGACTTTCAAGGGACCGTGAAAAATAGTCCTTAAGTAGAGATCGCCCTTAAACAGAATTTGTGAAAATATGACATTTCCCATAACGTCGGAGGGGCCGGAACTGGGAAATATCGTCTTTAAATAGAAATTGCCGTTAAGTAGAGCGTCGTTAAACAGAGAGCCAACTGTATTAAAACATTGAGGAGGGGTGATATTTATTATACCGGAAGTGCAATGTTTAAGCGATGCTTCCCGCCTTGGCACCGAGCCAAAATTTCTCCTCACCTCCACTCTTTAGACCGAGCTAAGGCAACGTGTTGTGAACACGCGAATTTGTAACTCTCTATAACTATTATACAAGGTGCGCCCATAAAGTAATCGGACATTTTTTTATAAATAAGAAAATTATTTATCACCTTCAAATAAATTTATCTTCTTCAAAATAATCGCCAAAGGAGTCTATACAATTTTCCAACGTTTCTTCAAGTCATCGAAACAATGTTTATAGGCGTTGGACCTCACCGTTCGCAAAATACGCGTAACATTCGATCTAATATCCGAGACGTTTTCGAATTTCTGTCTTTTCATGGCCATCTTAAGCTTCGGAAAAGGGAAAAAAATCTGCTGGCGACAAGTCGGGAGAATAGGGTGGGTGATTTATCACTGTAATTGAATGCTTAGCAAGATATTGTTGTACAGAAATTGCTGTACGGGGCCTAGCATTATCGTGTAAAATAAACCTTTGCACAGAATCAAACTGTTCCTTCCTAACTCGCCTCATCCGGTTTCTTAATCGAAAAAACACCTCCTTGTAAAAATATCGATTAATTGTTTGATTTTCGGGAAAAAATTCAGGGTGAATGATTCCTTTGTCATCAAAAAATGCAAAATCCATGAAAGGACAGAGATTTGAAAACATCTCGGATTTCAAATCAAATGTTACGCGCATTTTGCGAACGGTCAGTTCCGACACCTATAAACAGTGTTTCGATGACTCGAAGAAACGGAGGAAAAATTGTATAGACTCCTTTGGCGATTATTCTGAAGGAGATAAATTTATTTGAAGTTGAGTAATATTTTTTTATTTTTAAAAAAATGTTCGGTTACTTTATGGACGCACCTTGTATAAATAAATATGTTCCTTTTCTAGTAAGATTTAATAATGCACGCGTTTATAGCGGACTTAACAGAATCTACTAATGTCAAGTTTGCCTAAGTGATAGTCGACACTTCGGTTTATGTGTTTCAGGGTCCAGGAAGCCGCAACTAAGATGTGGGAGGTGGGAAAAAAGAGTCCCTGTCTTTCTTTGTCAGTGGAAAAAAGTGAAATCTGACCCGGACGGGTAAAGATGCCGCTGGGTCAAGCTAATAGGACAGTGTTCAGCTAAAGCGTTTAAGGGGAAACTATGTTATGTCTAATAAAGAAAGGTCTGCATATTATGACTGTATTCCATCCCATCTTATCAGTCTTTCTTTAAAAAATAATAATAAAAGAACTAAGTGCCTTTTGAGGGTTTAAGTGGTTTGTTTTAAACAATGAAAGGAAAGCGAAGAGTATAAGCTGATTTTTAATATCGGTGGAATGATTCTTTAAAGCGATAATTTTAACATGGAAATAATACATTTCCTTTTGTTTTTGCGATATTGATTCTTATATTCACTGATCACTATTAGCAGTGGTTACTATCTATCTATCTATATATATATATATATATATATATATATATATACACATATTAACCACTGCTAATAGTGATTAGTGAATATTAGAATCAATATCGCAAAAACAAAAGGAAATTGTATTATTTCCATGTTAAAATTTTAGCTAATAACGGATCTGTGCAAAGTGAAACGTGAAAGAGGGAGTTGAAAGAGGGAGGAGAGGCATATTCCAGATGATTTGTTATGATAGGAAAATATTAGAATATTCTTAAATAAATCATTACGTAAAGAATTTAAAAAAGACAAAGAACTTCGAAAATAGAAAATAGACATATGTATGCATCTGTGATACATATTTCGGTTTCTTTCTACCTTCTTCTGAGTATAAATTATGCGTTAGACCTAAATGCTGAATGCTCGAGAAATATGTGAGTTTATTATAGATGCGCAAAGATAAATTATTGTTTCAATCCTTTGTAATTCTACACCGTATGCATTTTAATTATGAACATCTAACCTAAAAGCTGTAAATTTGGAGATGCGTTATGTTTAAAAGATTCAGAACAAATTTTACGCAATTTACTTTCTCCAAAACGAGGCATTAACGCTCGGTTTTTGATACTTTTTTTCCTCCAATCATTAATGATAGATTGAGGGAACACACCTTCAATTTGTTTGATGAAATGCCAATTAGAGGGACCTATAAAATGCAGGCAGTGTCCCCGCCACGTATTACCATAAATTTTGAAATACGCCAATACCATTAAAGGCTCCTCCACTTCGACGAGATTTTAACATCCGGGCACGTTTCACTTCTGCACAGATCCGTTATTAGCTAAAATAGCTTCAAAGCAACGGTTCCATTTATTAGGCGGAACTATAATTTAGTCAAACTCGCCTCGGGGGGAATATTTATTCGGAAAGGTTTAATTTTCCATCCCCAGCAGCAACGGGGAGGATTCTCCCAAGTACCGATAACTCGCGAGTGATTAAAGATGCAAATGTTGCGCTTTATTAAATGGAGAGCTTTTCTGGCGAGATGTACTATTTGGTATGAGAGAGGCACTCGTTCATCTCTCTCCCGACAAAACCTCGTCACTCAGTCATTTCTTAGGCGTTTGGAGACCGGTGTTCGATGTGTATTATATATCATATATATATATAACACATACAAATATATATTATATTGTATATATAGGTATATATTATATATGTATATATAGTATATATGTATATATATGTATATATGTATATATATGATATATGTATATATATGATATATGTATATATGATATATATGTATATATGTATATGTGTATATTATATATGTATATATATATATATGTTATATATGTAATATATGTATATATATATATGTATATATGTGTATATATGTATATATGTATATAGTGTATATATGTATATATGTGTATATGTTATATGTGTATATATGTATATATATTATATATATGTATATGTATATATATCTATACGTATATATGTGATATAGTATATATATGTATATATATGTATATATGTATATTATGTATATATAGTATATATATATATATAGTATATATGTATATATATGTATATATATATATACATATATATATGTATGTATATATGTATCTATATGTATATATACATATATATATATGTATGTATATACATATATATATATGTATGTATATACATCTATATATATGTATGTATATACATATAATATATGTAGTATATACATATATATATATATATATATGTATATATTATATATATATATATGTATCTATATACATATATATATATATATATGTATGTATAACATATATATTATATATATATATGTATATACATATATATATATATATGTATGTATATATATATATATATATATATGTATGTATATATATATATATATATATATGTATGTATATATATATATATATATATATATGTATGTATATACATATATATACATATATACATATATGTTAGGGTGGGGCGAAAAAAATTATTTTTTTTTATAATCAATTTCTAAAAGCACGGAAAACTTGCGCATTGGCATCCTAATATCGGGAAAAATAATATAAAAAATGTAAATTGGTTTTGAAATCACGCAAAAGCCCTAAAGTTTAGAAAAAAAAGAAAAAAATCTGCACTTTTTAAAGACGTATCAATTTTTTTAATAGTTTACTTTATTTCTAATATTGTAAAAACTACTCTTTGTAGTTACCTAAAGGCGGAAAAATACTTTTGGACACATTGCCGTTGATTTGAATTCGCGCAAAAAGCCTTAAATACCATTTATTTTTGTAAAAACCCCATATTGTAGCTCTTCGCTCATTTCAGCATGTTTTTCCTTTATGCTGAAATGACCCAGGACTGACCACGCGGAGGTGGCTGCAATTCGAATCCCACCCACACCCTACCCAATGAACCAACCAATTTGGGTGTGGTTACTTACACTGAAGTCCCTTTAAATTCTGACTTCGTATCAAATTTTGACATCAAAGACCTTGAAGTTGTCCGAATAAAACCCTCTCGGTTTTCATGCCCGCAAATTTTCCAAGCTGCATCTGTAACAAGTTTCACACATCTCTCTACCGACTGAGTGTTGCATGGAAATTTCAAATACTGAAATTCTGGCAGGGCTTTGTCTTTCAATAAAGTTGAAATGTGTGCTGTTGCCATATTTGACAACAATGGAGGTGGTGTCAGCTTACACTTTGTCCAATAAATAAGTTCAGTATAGTCTGTGGCTTGAAAATTAATTAAAGGAAGCTTGAAGGCCCTAACGTGACCTACTACTGGCGGCTCATTTCTGGCTTTCAGTATCCTCCTGTAGCCTAATTCCGGAATGTGTTGTCTCTCGTCCAATATCATTACCAACAGCATATTCTCTGGATGGCAGAAGAACGAGTTTCTCAGAATGATCGGATTTCTTTTATGTTGTCCGGGAAATGTCTTGTTTGAATGACCTTTAGTATGTGCTTCGGACCGTCTTTCACAGTGTAATGCATCTTAATATCAAATCAAACAGGAGGATAGGTCTTTACAATGTAATTTACGAGTGTCTTAATTTCGCTTGTTGGACTAATTTGGGAAACATAAAGTCTTAATACCTGGTTAGCATAGGTTAACCATCGGGAATGGCTGAGGGGTCCAGGATCTTTAACAGTTGATTCTAGATTACAGAGTCCAGTGATGACTGCATTAACACTGTCTAGAAGATACTGCTGATCTTTACTGAGGTCAGTTTTATTTATTGTGATGACAACTTCAGACTGCACCGGTACAAAATCAACAACAGGATTTTTCTCCCAGCTAGGCAGTTGCTTGACAATTGGACCACTGAATGACGCTGGCCCAGTTATAGAGTAATTAGCTCACTTCTACCCAGATTTGAGTGTATATAATTTGAAGTGGCACTCTAAATGAATTTCATACAACACAGATTATACATGAAACAATGTTTATTGAGTTCGTTGCAGATATAGAATTTGCTTTTACAGCAATAAGCATACGTACTACTTGTACGGAATATATATTAACATTCAATAGAAATACACATTTCAATACTCACAAACCAGCAGAGAGTCAAACCAGCAGTACTGCCACGTAAACTTTGGGCCTGCTAAGCATTAGCGCAGGATAACACCAGGAGCTGCTTAACTCGTAGCTCCCTCTCGCTTATCTATCAACCTTAACAACCTTTCTTCAAACTTAACAACCCCTTTTTTATTAATGACGCTGCATGGTATTTATACTAAGCGCGTATGCCGGAATTAGCATATCTCAAGCAGCTTCTTTAATTCTTTCACTCAAAAGTTCGATTCTTGTGAATCGAATCTTGTGTGTACCTTACACAGTTGTTGTTCCGTCTAAGTGCTCAAACAAATGTTTATAAGGCAGCTTATTAAAGTGAAGCAAACAAATAAACCACTGCAGTGGTCGCTGACACCTAACTTCAATGTTCTGTACAACACCACTTTTCCAACCGGTGTTTGTGACTGTCCCATCACATCCGATGGCTACCACTGCACTCATGTCAAAATATTTATTTTTCATGTAGTCGAAAATACTTTCGGCAATATCATTACCGGTTCCTGTTTTTGTTGTAACATGGCTAATGTATTAGCCACCAGGATCTAATCACGCTATGTTCTTTTCTTACTCTGCGGTACATTTTAGCTCCTATTTTTCTTGTGTTAATGTATCATCTTTCTACCGTCGAAGTAGATTCCATTTACTTCTTTCAGCTGGTGCTCTTTTTCCTTTATTGCTTTTCGAATCTTCCCTTTTTCTTTCCTAATTTTACCTTTGTGAATCACTCGTGACATATCTGATTCAGAAATCATTCCGAGATCATGCAAGACACCAGGAGCTATTGCTGCTGTGACCCTGTCAGGAATACCGTACCTATCGCTTAATAAGGAAGTATACGACAACTTAGAACGCATTTGCGGTGTAGAAGGTATTACCAAACTAATAGAGGAAAAACATGCTGAATTGGGTGAAGAGCTGCAATATGAAGTTTTTACAAAAATAAATGGTATTTTAAGGCTTTTTGCGCGAATTCAAATGAACGGTAATGTGTCCAAAAGTATTTTTCAGTATTTTTGTAGGTAACTATAAAGAATAGTTTTTGCACTATTAGAAATAAGGTAAACTATTAAAAAAAATTTATACGTCTTTAAAAAGTGCAGATGTTTTTCTTTTTTTCTAAACTTTAGGGCTCTTGCGCTATTTCAAAACAAATTTATATTTTTTTATATTATTTTTCCCGTTATTAGGATGCCATTGCGCAAGTTTTCCGCGCTATTAAAAATTGATTATAAAAAAATTATTTTTTTCACCCCACCCTTATATATACATAAACATATATATATGCTATATAATGTACACACATATATATGGATAGATAGATAGATAGATAGATAGAAAGAGAGAGAGAGTGAGAGTGAGACATAGAAACATGCATAAATATATATAGAAACTCTTGCCGTAAGATTCTAATAAACAATGCCGAAAATGTATAACATTTTCCCGGCAGATTGTATTAGAAATGTCCGTACATCCGGAGCTCATTTACTATGACTATTCTTCACAAAGTCATGGTCACATTTATGTACCGGTGTCCTTTTTTTACTCTATCTAGAGAGGGGCGATTAAGGTCTGGCACAATGATCTGGAATGGTTTTATTACAAATCGTTCCTCGAGAACGGAAAGTAAAGGATACTAGTTGATACCCGTCAATGCTGACGGCTAAATAGTAAATAAATGTACTAAATGCACAATTATACTCTGCACATCATTGCCAAATGTTGAAAATCATAATAATGCGCAGAAAAAACTTAATGTGTTTAAGCGGCCTCGGCTAGTGAGTATCTAAAGCCAGATTTTAAATGGCACTGGCATGCGCAAAAAGTATTTTTTTTACAATTGTAAATATCGCCTCCATTAAACAGCGCGAAATAAACAATTTCTATGAGGTTTAATCTTATATTTCAGAAACATAATTATCATAAAAATAAAAATAACAGAGAGTAATCTAGAGAGATTCCTCAGAATAAACGTGTTTATCATTAAAACATGCCACAAAGCATGCGCAAATTCAATTTTTAATTGTAATTACCGCTCATTAATAGAAATTGCTTTTACAAAAACCAACTTGACAAATCTACAGATTACAGTCTTTCGTTTAAGACCAAAGTGAAGTAGATGGATGCAGTAGTTTATCTCACGGACTGCCCCAAAAGTCGGTTTAGTAACTAATATATAGATGTTGCGGTTGTCCGTAGAACACTTGTGTGTCTCAGACGCACTTTGTGATCGAAACGGGTTGTAATCTTTGTTACTAAATAAATATTTAGAAATATTAATCCTCTTCCGATGCGATGTGCTATTTGCACGAGAGGTACTCGTTCATTTCTCTCGCAGCAAATGGGATCTAATATAAACCGAGAGAGCTAAGCAAATTATACATTATTATATTCGTTTGGAGACTGGTGTCAGATCGTGATACTTTATTTACTCTATCTAGCGATAAAAATTATGCGCCGCACAATATTTTGGATTTATTTTTAATCTACTCTATAAATAAAGTAACAGGGAGAATGTGCTGGAGTCCGTCGGCATCACGTGACACTCACGTTTCCGGAGAGCACTCATCCTGAGAAAGCATGCCTACTGCGATTTTGGCGGCATTTTGGTCGAGAATCGGTGTATTTTTTTTTTCTCATGAAAGTACATAAATGTTACATATTTGGAAAGAGCTTTAAAAACTGATAATTGTTTTGCGTACACTTAATCTGTTACTTCAATAGTTTAAGAGTAATATTTGGATTCTAAACTTGAGATCATATGACGTCAAAACGAGCATCTGCCTTGCGTAACGGCTCTTTGAAATGTGCACAAATGCGCATGCTCAAAGACTTGATTCTTCCAAAGAGGTCTTACGAGAGCCCTTGCGCTGTAGGTTTTTTAATTAAAAATAATTTCAACATTTCTCCGGCAAATGCTGCAAGTCTCAGGAAACGGGATAGGACGCGTTCGCATGGCGTAGAATACTTATGTGCTCAGACTCACTTTTGATCGAATGAATTGCCGTAGGATTATAATAGTTTCAGTAAAAAATATTTAGGTGTTTTTAAACCCGTATTTAGTCGATATCGAATTTTCTTTCCTGCTGAACGAAAATACAAGTTGCGCCCATAAATGTAACCGGACAATGTTTTTATAAATAAGAAAAGTATTTCTCACCTCAACTACATTTATCGCCTTCAAAATATCGCCAAAGGAGTCTATACAATTTTTTCAGCGTTTCTGAAGTCATCGAAACACAATTTATAGGCGTCGGAACTGACCGTTCGCAAAATACGCGTAACATTTTATTTAATACTCCGAGACGTTTTCACATCTCTGTCTTTCATGGATTTTGCATTTTTTGATTACAAAGGACTTATTCACCACGAATTTGTTCCACGAGTGTGAAAATGAAAACAATTAATCAGGATTTCACGAGGAGGTGCTTTTTCGATAAGAAACTTGATAAGGCGAGGTTAGGAAGGAACTGTTTGATTCTGGACAATGTTTCTTAACACGATAATTCTAGGCTCCATGCAGCAATTTCTGTACTAAAATATCTTGCTAAGCATTCAATTACAGTGATAAATCACCCACCCTATTCTCCCAACTTATCGTAAGCTGATTTTTTTCCCTTTTCCGAAGCTTAAGATGACCACGAAAGGACAGAGATTTGAAAACGTCTCGGATATTAAATCAAATGTTACGCGCATTTTGCGAACGGTTAGTTCCGACGCCTATAAATTGTGTTTCGGTGACTTGAAGAAACGTTGAAAATTTGTATGGACTCCTTTGACGATTATTTGAAGGAGATAAATTTATTTGAAGGTGAGTAATATTTTTCTTATATATAAAAAAATTGTCCGGTCACTTTACGGGCGCACCTTTAGTTATACTGCAAAATATGTTGGAAATGGATTCAATAATATTGTATTACAACCATTTAATAAAATGCTTGTTGTTTATTTGAAGCTATTATGAACTGTTCAATATCTGGAGAAATGTGAAAGAAGGCATTTCTAAAACGTGAAGAGTGTCTCTGAAAAAACTTTTGTCATATAAAATGTTACCGCGGTATAAATGTTTGTACCACCTAAATAACCATTCAGGTGTTTTCATCTCATACTATACTATGTTTAATCAGATAATCATAACCTGCTTAATACCTCGAAAGTAGTTTGGATAAAATAAATAACAAGCACTTCTTTATAAAAATCTGTGACACGTCTACAGTACCTTAAAGAGCATGGTGCAGATGAGATAGAAATTCTAAAGAAATATTTCATTTGTACAAAAATATCTATAATTTTCTGTTTATGAATCTAACGTTATAAAATGCCGACGGAGTGAAATTCTTGTGACTTAAATTTCGACCACAATTTATTCGATCACTACGTGCGTCCGAGACATACAAATATCTACGCCATGCAACGTGTCCTCTCACGTTCCTTTCAAATTTCTAAGACTTCAAACAAGTGACGAGGAAACATGTGTATTTTATTTTAATTAAAGATAAATCAAAAATATTGTGCGGCAAATAATTTTTTTCTCGCTAGATGGTGTAAAAAAAGTATTACGTTCTGAACACCGGTCTCAAAACTCCTAGATACTGATTTCGTCTCCAGTTTCTATTCCAATCCCATTTTGGTTCTTTCAGGTATTTGAGACTTTTATGCAGTTGATGTTGATTCTGATTTTATGTCTAATGAAAAATATTCGATCTGTATAAAATCTCAAAGTCATATATGAAATACATAAATAACAAACATTTCATCAGTAAATATGACAATTACTGGGGATTCTTTTGTAATACATGTTGTAGTTGCCATATCATACTCGTGCTTATGATTTCCTTTACGAAAATTTCGATGGGCCAATTGGCATTGAATATAAACCTTGTACCTGCAAACATTTAGGCACGGTGACTCCGGTGTTAAGTTGAAAGATTCTTTACTCTAACAAAAAAAATGTATAGAACAATGAAAATGACTTTAGTGTTCTTTGTTAATAAAGTAAACCAACAAAATGCCAGAATGTAAACTGATTTTTATAAAACTTTTATTATATAAAAAATGAAAACTCTGTCAACTGGGGTGTTATAGACGTATTCGAATCCCTTTTGTGTTTTCGACAAACAATAAGCAAAAGCATATTGAGGTATGTTGGTTATGTCATACATTCACGACAGTTTGTAACAGATTGGGCCACAACGGGATACAGAGCCCCGTATACGTGAAAGAAAAAGGTCAACTGGTAATTATTTTACAAATGGGACGTTAAGGGGACAGTGGACCTTCAAACCTCACTTTTTTTGTTTTCAATGGATTTGCTTGAAATTTGAATATGTGATTAGTACCATTGATATGTAAAGTGGTAAAAATTTAATGATGAAATATTAATTATATAAAAATTGGCCTCATTAAAATGTTCACGGCGCATTTCTTTTGCATATAATATGGTCATTTTCATTTACAGGATACCTATAGAACTAACAATGAACTTATTGCTTATTTTAAGCATTCATTAAAAATATATAGAGAAAAAATAAAAATAGTGAAAACACTCTGTTTATTACGCAAAATACCTATAAATAATCTTTTCGAGTAAAAAATTTAGAAATTTTGAGCTACGAAGCATAATTATTTTCAATAAGATTATTTGATATACAGTTAAGTATATAAACTTAAATTTTGAAAGCAATACGATCATTAGAAATGTGCCTGGAGCAGTTTGAATATTCGTATGACGTGAAAATTTTTATTTTGAGGAAAAACACATTTAAAGTTATCGCTATTAGTAAACACATATCTTAATTAAATACAAATACCTATAACTAGGAAAGTAATCACGGAAATTAAAAATTTTTTGTGCAACACATTCCTACTCGTCCGTAGTTTCACAATGCAATAAAATAAAAAAAATCTAATTTTGGACAAATTTCACAATTTTGAAAGTCCACTGTCCCCTTAAGGAGTAGTGGCAAAAAAAATTTTAGAATTTGCTGCACTTGGATACCTTACCTCAAAATCTATTATTTGAAACTTGTAATAACAACTTATGTACTTTAGTAAGGTAGAAAATAAATCTTATGTTTGTTCATTTGAATTTCTCCGGACACATAAACTGCAAAAACCGAGCAGTTTGTTGGGATCACCTTTATGTATGCTATTCAAATAGAACTTTTTAAAATAAGGAGCGGGAATAAAATCCCATGCTGAAATTCTAGCACATCCTGAGCAGGAAAACATAAGCTTTTTTTTGTCGTCACAAAAATGCAGGGAAATTGATTTTGAACCCTTATTACACAACAAACGCGAAAAATTTTTCATTTTAGTGGGGGTTCTATTTCTTTTTAGCAAGAACTAGCGAAAGACAGTTTCTAATAATCCTTTGGAAATTGGGAGATTAGGATACGCTCCGATGCGCAAAGCAGCAGGAAATGGGAAAAAAAATATCAATCGATAAAAATTTAATTAGTTGAGATGGTCTGCACTTTCCATCTCTTGACGTACCGAGATTAGGGATCCACAAATACATGAACCCTGATTTCTTTTTCGAAAGGAAGACAGGACTAATTGAAAAATAAAGAATTAAAATGAAGTACTAGAAAGTAGAGAGTTCGAATGATGTACTGTATACGAAAAGAATGGAGACAGAAATTTTATTTCTGGAAAAAAAAGTATGTAATTTTATTTTTTTCCCTGAACCATCTTTTTAATTAAATACGACGAGCATAATTTTTAATAAAAGTTGGATGGAATCGTCTCGGCGGATTTACTTTTTTTGGTTTTTTTTGTCTCCTTGGAAGAACATATCGTTTTCAAATTAAATTATCCTTAAATGCTTTTTCTTTTTTTTAATATTCGTTAACCAGCCAGAAATGTTTTTACAGTTATTAATGTTGATATATTTATAGAAAATTAAAAATCGCCAAACGAAGGAAACTATTAATTATCTTAAATTTTTACCCGGCCATGATATTTTTTTCATTATTTGAAGCTCATTAGAAAATTTTAAAAATGTTCATTTCATGAGTTTTTATGAAAGTTTGTAATTTATGTATCTCGAAACAAGAACTGATTAAATTTCGGTGCATATTTAAATAATATTTTCTTATATAAACACGAAAGTCCTTGGTTTTTCTTTCAAAAGTACCTCACATAGACGGTAATTCTAGATTTTTCAGTTACTCTCTCTCCCAACCGAAGTTATTTTGGGTAAAATTAATACAATACTAAACTTTAATCACATTTTTTAAATCGCAAGTACCAAAGAAATTATTGTAGTGAAAAATCAAAAGTCATTATTTTGAAATATGTAAAAATTAAAGAGATTTTGCTGTAAGTATTATGTGATTATTAATGCACTTTGGGGGGAGAGAACTTACATATATCAATTTTCCCTCGTATATTATAAACGATTTCTTTTTAAATATATTGATTATATAACTCTTATATTACTCTATTATCCTCCATAATGTTAAGCACATCTGTAATAAATGTAATTAAATGATAACGACCATTGTTATCTTCTGCATATAAAATTTTATTCAAGTTTTGAAAAAAAAAAACAATTTTCATTCTGAAAGGCAGGTTAGTATAATTAACTGGAAGAGTAATATTTCCTATGGAAGAGTCGCATAAAAGTTACAAGAAATTTAGCCCATAGAGCATCGTTAGTTTATGATCAATAAACTAACTTTTCTTCAAAATAAAATTGAAGAAATACTTATATGAAATGTGAAAATGAAATCTTAATGGATACTTTCTGGCGTGTTCATAAAATACGTAAATAAATAGAAAAGAAAATATTTAAATTCTCAAAATAAATTTCTTTTAAAATTTCTAATAGTAATTTTGATCATCAATATTTTAATATAAAACATTGAAGAAGTTTTTTAGGGTAAATTGGTTTCATTGGAAAAATGAGAAATTTTAGTACATAAACAAGTCATCATATTATGATTATTTTAAACTATAGCCAAAAGTGTTGGTCTTAAAATTACAACCTGCATTCTTAATAAAACTGAATAAATAGTGATTTATACCTGCAACCTATTTATAAACAGCTGGAAATATTCTACAAATAATCAAAAGCTTCTGTGAACAATTTTACAATGGCACAAATACACTGCTCAAAACAATTAGGGGAGCACATGGTTTTAAAGAAATTACGCAAATACTTACACCAATAAGTAGCATAAATTAAATCATCCATAACTTAAAGCCTAGCAGGAAACAGAAGAAGAAAATTTCATTTGCAAATCAGAGTTCATGACGTCAAAAACCAGAAAAAGAACATAAGGGCGGAAATCGGGATGTTGCAGAAACGTCTGCTTCACTGTCTTAACTGTGAAATTCGCTTGCTCAGTTATTCTTTTTGAGAAAAGGTGACTTGAAAATGTCGTGATTTACCGGTATCCATGGCATGGCGTATTATAGGCAGACTTGAATTCGGGCAAACACAACGTAGTGTCGAGGACGCTGTTGGAGTCGCCAGAAGTGTCTTTGCAAGGCTGTGGAATCGATTCCAAGAAACAGGGAATGTTAGACGTCGACCAGGGCAAGGTCGGACACGCGCCACTACAACAACTGATGACCGGTATATACTGTTAACAGCTCGTCGAAACAGAACAGAGAATGCTACTCAGCTGCAAAGACAGCTGTTCTTGGCAGCAGGACGAAGGGTGTCCAGCCAAACAGTACGTAATAGGCTTCATCAGGGATGTTTCTATGCACGTGGGCCAAAGGTCTGCATACCGTTGACCTCACGCCACCGTGAGGCCCGAAGAAGACGGGCTGCTGAACATCGAGATTGGGAGCAAATGATTGGAGCCAAGTGCTGTTTACAGACGAGTCCCGATTCAGTCTGGAGTGTGACACCGGACTTGTTTTGGTATGGAGGGAAAGGGGCACTCGAAATAACCCCACATTCGTTCGTGAAAGGTCACAATACAGATGAGCTGGTATTATGGTATAGGGTGGAATCAGAATAGGTGGACATACGGATCTGCATGTCATTCGGAATGGTACTTTGACGGCCCGAAGGTATGCAGACGATATACTGAGACCTCATGTCATACCTTACGCTGCAGCCATTGGAGATTCCTTTGTTATCCAACATGATAATGCCATACCGCATACAGCTCGTCTTGTGGAGAACATGCTTGAAGCTGAAACAATACAGCATATGGAATGGCCAGCGTGCTCTCCTGACCTGAATCCAATCGAACGTGTTTGGGACATGCTCGGACGGCGCATTGCTGCGAGACCAAGATATCCGAGACTTGAAGATTGCATTTCTTGAGGAGTGGAACAGTATTCCCCAAAGTCTTACCGATAACATCATCGCATCCATGGAAAACAGGTGTGCAGCAGTCTTAGCTGTTCGAGGAGACCAAACGCCATATTAAAACTCTTGCATCATTTCTAAACAATACTTTTTTTATAGTTTACATGTAACCAAATTGTTGCCCTAAATCATCTTTTCATATTTTTTCCATATTTTCAAAGAATTAAAGCTTAATTATAAATTTTTTACGTATTTTTTCTGTATTGCGCATTGATACGCGTGTACTATCCATTTTATGCCAATACGTGGCTGTCTCGCACGGTTTTATTAACTTCTTTGCTTGCTCCCCTAATTTTTTTGAGCAGTGTATATGAAATGAATTAAATGAAAATAAATGTATTGAATGTAGCCTAAAAGAAGTGTTGATATTTTTTTTATTATAGCCATGAGAGATTGGCATCAAACTAATGAATATTGAAACAAAATTTTAGCTTCAATTTATGAAAATATTTTATCGAAAATTTAAGTCAAAAGCAGCAACAAGAATCACAGATTTTTATCTTTTCTTTCAGTTGCAACAATCAAAATTTCGTCATAAGCTCGTGGACCTTTGAAAGTGGAATCATATATAATGAGAGTAGTTTTATATGGCTTTTTTACCATAATCAAAAACTAGTCTCAAACTGAGAACAGCTATTAACTATTTAAGTTTGTTGGACATGTTGAATAATCTTGTGAAAGCTATGGACTTCTCCTTCTGATAATCACAATGTGTGAAGCCTCGGAATTTAATTGAATTATTTTTGTAAAATTTTAACAGAAAAAACGCTTGCGAGCCACTTATTGAAGAACAGAGAATTGAAGTACATACAATTTATGGGAAATATTTTGCTAGTCAATCTCTCGATCATTTATCTACCGAAAAGTAAAAATCAAAAGTCTAAAGAAATAATATCAGGGTTATACTTTCCAAAACACTTCTCCGAGTGAATACTTCCTATGATTGAGTTGAAATTCAAAAGATATTTCGTGGTTTTAATTTTCAAGTTTAACGCATGTATCAATTTTAATTTCAAATAAAAAATCCTGAAATTTGTGTTATGCTGCATGTGCGAGTTCTTAAGGTATCCGACTACGTTTAAAACATCGATTTTGACGAAATTGTTTTTACTCCTTTTTCTTTAGATTGTAAATTTACGTTTCTAAATATGCTTTTATTTTTTCGATAAGATCATTAGAAATGAAATTAGAGGAATTTAAAGGTCAGCAACAGCTATGAATTTCAATGCAAGTTGAAAATTTTAATCGTGTTTTCTGAAGAACTTAGTTTTCAATCAAAAATGTAAACGACTCTTGCGATAATTCAAAATCTAACCATGATATGTATATGAAATTTTTTACGTATGTTTTTCATAATACTAAGAACGTAATGGACAACAGATTTGGTTCTAGATATATTATTTGTTGATTTATAGGTACATTTATAAAAATTTCGTGGAAAATAACTAAAATTTTACATGTAATTGCATATAATGACCTGTATGTTTTTAGATTTTGAGATATCGATTAGCTTATAGGTCATTACACTTAGAAGGTACTTACGTACACATAACAAAAAAAGTTAATGTGATAAACAATTTATTTTTTTAGCACTAGAGACGTTTTTCGAAAAATTTGCTAAATGTCAACCCAAATTCCTCAATCCTGCAAAAATTTGCATAATTAACGTCTATTTTATCATCATTTTCGAGTTTTGGTGTTATATTCCTTCGAAAAATAGGATATAAATTTTCGCAAGTACAATTTTTCAAAAAAAAAGGGCTCCGAACGTAGTCGGATACCTTAAACTAGAATTCGTATCGAATTTTGAGCTGACCCCTGAAATTTATTCACGGTATCCCTAGGGATCCATGGGCCACATTTTAAGGAACCATCATATAATAGTACCACTTTCTTTGAGTGGCAGTTGGATTGCAAACAACGGGCACTAACATTATGAGAATATATCTTACCTCCTCTGATATGCGTTTCTTTGCTGATTATGGACCCTATGCTGTTTTCAGCCAAGCACTGGTATAATGTGTCGTGTATATCCTGTCTGTAGTCATCCCTCGAAAAAGGAGGGAACACCAGTGTTCCATCGGAACGAGTGTATCGAATTCCCGATATATCTCTTGCAACTGACCCTTCCCTCGTCTGCCAGGTAATTCTAGGGACAGGCGTGCCGTCTGCAGAACATCGGATTTCTGCTCCGCTGCTGTTGGAAACTCGACTCGAAATGGAGGCTCAGTTCGAAATCTTGGTCCGATTTTCTTCTTCGCTTTCGCCACAATTCGAATACGACGCTGCAAAGAAAAAATATTGGAAATTAGACATTCATAGAAAACACAAATGCCACTGTCAATCTACTCTCACACTCTGTAAAGCATACAAATGAATCATCTGTTTAAAGTAGAAATGAAGATAAGTTGCTTAACAAGTTTATCTACCATTTGTGGTATTATGGGCATCCTATTTTGTTATAACGTTTAAATACTTTCTTAATCATTGAATTATTTTTCGGGGTAGTGGTTCTCTTATATAAGGTGAACCTAAATAATTCTTGCACTTCCTAAATTGTGTTTTGGCGTCCTGTCACATCACAATTCACGCGACTATCTTAACCAATCTGGATGACCACATTCATACTATTGTTTAAGTGATAATACAAGGTGCGCCCATAAAGTAACCGGACATTTTTTTATAAATAAGAAAGATATCACGCACCTCCAAATAAATTTATCTCCTTCAAAATAATCGCCAAAGGAGTCTACACAATTTTTCCAACGTTTCTTCAAATCATCGAAACACTGTTTATAGGCGTCGGAACTGCCCGTTCGCAAAATGCACGTAAAATTTGATTTAATATCCGGGACGTTTTCAAATCTCAGTCCTTTCACGGATTTTGCATTTTTTGATTACAAAAGACTTATTCACCAAGAATTTGTTCCTGAAAATCAAACAGTTAATCAGTATTTTTACAAGGAGGTGCTTTTTCGATTAAGAAACAGAATAAGGCGAGTTAGGAAGGAACTATTTGATTCTGGGCAATGGTTTCTTTTACACGATAATGCTAGGCCTCATACAGCAATTTCTGTACAACAATATCTTGCTAAGCATTCAGTTACAGTGATAAATTACCCACCCTATTCTCCTGACTTATCGCCGACTGATTTTTTTCCTTTTTCGGAAGCTTAAAATGACCATGAAAGGACAGAGATTTGAAAGCGTCTCGGATATTAAATGAAATGTTACGCGTATTTTGCGAACGGTTGGTTACGACGCCTATAAACAGTGCTTCGATGACTCGAAGAAATGTTGGAAAATTTGTATACACTCCTTTTGCTATTATTTTGAAGGAGATAAATTTATTAGAAGGTGAGTGATATTTTTCTTATTTATAAAAAATTGTCCGGTTACTTTATGGGCGGGACTTGTACAAAACATTGAATGAGACGTTAGAACTGAAAAACTGTTGATAATAGCTGATTTGGGTGACAAATCTTTATTGTAATACTTACTAAAATAGATTAATTCATCCTTGGAATAAAATTAAAGATTAAAATTTTTTTCAGTAATAATACTTCTTGTATAAAGACTGAAGTAGAAAACACAAAATTGTATCTTTAAATACAGTAAGTTTTTAGAGTAAGAATGTATATTTCAAATTTACTAACCAAGTTAAATTGTGAAGTTTTAATTGGCAATTTATGTATTTGATACAAAAGAGAATACTTGTTAAATTATAAACTTGTTACATAGTACAGATAATTTTAATAAACGTTTAAAAAAATCCAGGGGGCGTATCTCGTCTGACAGAGAAAATGCACTTAATCCCTAATTTATTGAAATTAGGTATTAAAGGACTTGCTGTTAAGGGATGCTTGTTAATTCTAGAACTCGAAAAAACCCATCAGCAAGGAGTACCGGTTGTTAAACTCAAAAGACTTCGTTACTTCAAATTATTCTTCCTTTTAACTGATATTTATTTTTGGCTGTTTTTTCGACATATAATTCCTGCATTAAACTCTAATTGGACAGTATTTTTGGATTTCTGAAAGCATTTTCAACAAATTGGGTAATGCCCGATTACATTTTCTGGAGATTTTGATTTGTACACGGTTTGGATTGTTTACGAGAACAAAAATGTTTCAGAGAGATGAGTAATATAATTTATTTATTTTATATATTGATCCCCCTAAATTCTGAAGTGGCATAATTATGCTTGATGGAGGATTCAAGTAAGTCTCTTATGTGAAATTATTTCTCACAGGGTCAATACTAAGACTATAAGAACTTATTTTAAATAAATATTTCGTTTAAGGTATTTCTATAGTCATGTTGAACATATTTTGACTGAACAAGAAACTTATCTTTATTGGTCTTTTTAATGGACAAAGTAAGAATGTTCAACACACTTTGCTGCTTATGAGTATTCAATGAAAATGTATAAACTAATTTAGAAAAAATAGTGTCATAAGATTGAAACTTCTGATGAAACTACTACACACACACACACACACAACTATTATTTAAAATATCAAACGATGGCATATAAAAATAATGTTAGTAGGGAAATGTGAAGTAGTTGATAGGAAGAGCAGAAGTGAAATCAAGTGTCATAAGAACTGAAGGGGGGAAAATGAATCCTTTATTTATCCTTTATTAACCACCACTGGTGTTTCATAAATGACAGTGCCTCAGATGAACATAAGCCTAGCTCCCATAAATTTGCTCGATTCTTTTATTAGCAGAGTATTAACCTCGAGTTTTGGACACTAACGTTTGAAGCCTACCCCCTTTCGAACGAACGAACACACACACACACACACACACGCGCACACACACACACACACATATATATATATATATATATATATATATATATATATATATATATATATATATATATATATATACAGTGGAATCTCGTTCGATCGTTCCCCGAACGATCATTTTCCCGTATGTATCATTTATTTCACCAAATCCCGAATAAATTCCATAGAAAACAAGCAAAAAAGACCGCATGGATCGTTCCTCGATCCATCGTTTTCCCGCAATATTCGTTCAGAATATCGCAGCTTAACATTAATTTATCGGTTCGATCTTTTTTTATAACTGAACCTGAAATATAAATGTCTGGATTGAGCTAGAATGACGCTCTAAGTAAACAATGAGCAGAACATTTGAGATGCACGGTCTCGTATTTTTGTTCTCTCTTGTTTAGCCTGGTTTCTCTTTATTGAACCACTCCCATTATTTAATCGTCGTTGGTGTTCCTTAAATCTTCAGCCCCTGGAGTACCCTATTTTCGGCGACTCATTCCAAATTCACCGACTATTCAACATATCTGTTCTTATCAGCAATGACTCACAGTCAGCTTTTTGTTGGCCTTGGGATAGAGGCGCCCTGGTGTTTGGTCTAGTGTGTCAGAAGTTTTTGATCACTGCAGTTCTAAACTGGCCGATGAGTGTTTCACCTGGAAGCAGAACTTCCTGGTGGTCTTAAGTCGGACCCCATTCAGTGCAATGGAATGGTTCTAGTTACAAACGATTCACGGCTGCCGCTTCTTTATGCTCTCACACAATATCCGATACCGAAAAGAATGCAATTTGCAACACAAAAAGAATTATTGTTTACTTGTGGAGAGAAAACCACCAAGAAACAAACGACGATTAAGAACTTTTATTTGAATCAAAATTCCTGTGTATCTACATGTATTTCCTTTTTTATTATTGTTATCTTGGATTTCAGTACAACTTTGTAATTTTATCTTCAGTTACACTACGGGTATGTATGCATTTATGTATGTGAGTAAATATATTTTAGGGATATCAATCTTTAAGGTATGTTAATACTTTTTTGTATGTTCCCGCATCTATCGTTTTCCCGCATCATCGTTTAGTTCAGTCTGTCCCTTCGAAAACGATAGATCGAGATCCCACTATATATATATATATATATATATATATATATTGTGTGTGTGTGTGAAATGGTCCTAGTTAAACGAGAAAATACAGGATGTATAAATATTCGATGTGAGTTTTACATATTCAAAGACATCAGAAGTGGATACGCACTATCAAGAAAGAGAACATTTTCAAAATTGAATCTATATTATTATGTACTCAGCTTAAAATATTTTAAAGCTTATTTATCATATAAGCCGATATTTACATTCTAGTGGTTTGCAAATAATTATTTTTTTATAAACGTAGGCGATTTCAAAATAATATAGTTTAAAAATATTCGTGAAGTGTTATAACGATATTGAATAGAAAGTAAAGTTTGAAATAATTCATTTGGCATTTACCCTTTGTTGACTGGTGTATCATATATGTAGAATTCATAAGGCTAAAGAACTTGGATTACTTAAGGCTTTATTAAATTTCAAACATAAAGAAAATAAAGATAATGTCCAGCAGTATATTCAAACAAATAAACATAATCACATCTATCCTGGTGCTGACTGCAACTTGCTTGCTGGCTTCTCACTGACCAAACTTGGCCTTTTATATCATTATATATAAAACAAATCTGCATATTCGGAAAATATGTGCATGTGATGCCATTTGATCAAAAGGAAATTAAAACCAAAGGTTGAGGTGTACCCGACTTCCAAATACTCAATCACTACTATTTGATGACCTCATACCTGGGAAATAATGAGTAATTAACAATCTATCAAATGGCATCACATGCCTATCATACTACAACTTCAACTTCCTCCACATGAAAACATTTGTTGAGGTAAGTGAACATCTCTTAACAATGCAACAGAAAAAGGTAATTATCAATTACAGCTAAAATAATATTTAACTTAATCAAATTCTTTTTTATTTATACATTATATTTTTGGACTGGATGTCAAGCCTGGGGAAAACCTATTGGGAATAAAAATATACTTTATTTTTAACCCTTGGTGCTGACACATTTTTCCCGGAGATTGTTTTTCATTCTAGCAAATATACACACAATCAAATATTCGCAAATCATTGCTAAGTCCGCTGCCTCTTTTGTTCTGATTACATTGCTTTCGGGGCAAGATTTATGAATAAAAAAAGAAAACGTTCTTTAAACGAAACAATAATCAACTTGAGAGAAAATTGCGAGATGCATCTATTATTACCGCTTTAACGCTCCACCTAGCAAACATTACATGTTACGCTGTTTCAAAATGCATCCGAGAAATTCCAGACTGTAAATAATTTGCTCGTTAGCGTAGCCTGCAATTAAGGATTAGTATTCCGCCGCCCTTATCTCCGGATAAGCAACCGGAGTTTATTAAAGAATGCGCTTGAAAGTCGCAGAGTGGAAAAGTGAGTGCCGGCTATGAATGTGTAATAAGTTGGGAACGGAGAGAAACTAAGGAGTGAAATTGTTTTTAAAAGAGAGCTTCTCATGAATATGCCCACATTATGCGAGTGGAATTCGTTTTTCTATTACTTAAAACGTTCTCATTTCCTTTTTTAGATACCTTCCAACATCATTACTTTAACAATAAAATGTACTTGAATGGGAAATAAAAATGGATGAAAGATATTGTTATGCTTTAAAGGAGTTCAATGTACAAGGTGCGCCCATAAAGTAACCGGACAATTTTTTATATACAAGAAAAATATTACTCACCTTCATATAAATTCATCTCCTTCAAAATAATCGCCAATTATAGGATTGGCGAAAATTTGATAGGAGTCTATCAAATTTTTCCAACGTTTCTCTAGTTATCGAAGCACTGTTTACAGGCGTCGGAACTAACCGTTCGCAAAATACGCGTAACATTTGATTTAATATCGGAGACGTTTTCAAATCTCTGTTCATTCATGGACATCTTAAGCTTCGGAAAAAGAAAAAAATCAGCTGGCGATAAGTCGGGAGAATAGGGTGGGTGATTTATCACTGTAATTGAGCGCTTAGCAAGATATTGTTGTACAGAAATTGCAGTACGGGGCCTAGCATTATTGTGTAAAAGAAAACATTGCCCAGAATTAAACAGTTCGTTCCTAACTCGCCTTATCCTGTTTCTTAATCAAAAAAGGCCCCCCTTGTGAAAATACTGATTAATTGTTTGATTTTTGGGAACAAATTCGTGGTGAATAAGTCCTTTGTAATCCAAAACTGTAAAATCCATGAAAGGATAGATATTTGAAAACGTAAATATCTGTCCATAGGCGTAAAAATCCAACGCCTATGAACAGTGTTTCGATGACTTGAAGAAACGTTGGAAAATTTGTATAGACTCCTTTGGCAATTATTTTGAAGGAGATAAATTTATTTGAAGGTGAGTGATATTTTTCTTATTTACAAACATTTGTCCGGTTACTTTATGGGCGCACCTTGTATTTCCTTTTTAGATGCCTTCCAACATCATTACTTTAACAATAAAATATACTTCTGTGGGAAATAAAAATGGATGAAAGATATTGTTATGCTTTAAAGAAGTAGAATATATTGTATGCTTCCGTAGCGAAAAACAGCTATTTTTTTTTTTGAAGTTGTAAGGGATAGTCTTCAAAAGATGACGTACCGGAATGATACAGTCATTTCGAAAAGGCTTTAAGTCATAGGTTAGATTCTAAACATCTAAGAGAATCCTTACAGTGAATTTCGACCTTTGAAATACTTGGTAGACCAAAAGGAAAATAAATAGCAATACAAACTCACCGAGTTTGAAATTTTTTGTTCAGAATCCTTGGCAGGTCTTTCTTGAGGGCAGTCAAATAACAAAATTTATTAATACGTAAAATAACAGAATCTGCTAGAATATGTCGAAAAGGTTTTTTTCGTAACTTAACAGTAGTAAAACTCTCTGATCTTTAAGAATTTCTCAAATTATTAGCGAACAAGAAATAAATACCCTATAGTTTTGCGACCATTTACCGCATTACGTCTATTAAATTCTGCAAAAATATGAAGGTACATGAGTGATTTTTTTCAAACACTTTGTCAGTATTTGGTAAATAATCACAGAAAACCAAAGACCGAGTTTCACAAAAAAAAAACAAAGACTGAGATTACCAAAGACCGAGTTTGGTAATCTCAGTCTGAGACTGATATTGCCATTTTTAAAGAGGACAAATTACGATGTCAAGAAATATAATTTTACCAACAAATGACAATATTGAACGCTAAATTTGCATCAAAATGTTTAAGCTCATTTGATAACAGAATACAGTTTTACTATTACTAGGAAAAATGTAATAAGTTGAATGAGTTTTTTTGTTTTCTGTTCAAATAAAAGTGATTATATTTCCATACCTTTAGTTTCTAGTTTTGTAACTAACAATTTTAAAACAAGTGTATTAATGTTGTATTTAAACATGATTGTTTAAAATTGTTTGTCAAAAATTTTGGAGAGGGACTAAAAGATAAAAATGTATGGTAAAATCTACACAGGTTGAATAAATTTCACCACTATATCATTTAACCTTGCTTCAATTCTTAGTCAAGCAATACAAAAAATTCCTTTAGACTTTTTTCTAAATAAATTTTGGAAATACATATCTTTAATGTACGTTTTTTTTTCTTATAATAGATTTATCTTAGCCATGAGCACTGCTTTCAAACATTTATATAGGGATAATTTACATTAAAAAAAATTTTAGTAATTTTACAATTAGATAAAGCAAAACGTAAATAAAATGTGATCTGCCAAACATTTCTAAAATTGAAAATTAAACGTTTTCAATTATGTAATTTCAAATAAAAAATATATTTTTGACTGTAACAGTAGGGAAATACGAACTGAAAAAGAATCTCTCGGTCACAGGGCTCCCCAGAGACTTTACGGGGCCTGGGGCAAACTTCTGTTGGGGGCCCCAAGAAAAATAAAAAAACGGAAAGACACGAAAAGCACACATTCAAATTAAGTTACTCGTACTTAAAATTTTATAACATGAATGATCAACATAATTATTATATTTCATTGCACTGCTCTCTTGTTATATTCTCCAATAAATTTAACATCTCCCATCCTCGAAGCTTTTTTGCTATCTGTTTAAGTAGTTAGTACTGTCTTTAATTTATTAGAGAGAATGTAATTTTATAGCAGTTAGGAGTAAACAGTTATATTTTTCATTAAAACTAAATCGCGTATTTTACAGAAGGCTATTCTGGAGTAAGAGAAATCTTATTAATCGAATAATTTTATTCATATTTTTTTTTTTTTGGGGGGGGACCTTTTTTCAGGACATTATTTTGAATTTTGAAGTACGGTACAAATTTCAGAATTTACTTTTGGATGAAATCTAATAAATTATTTTTTTTTAAATTTTTGGGGCCCCTCTGGCAGTTAGGGGCCTGGGGCAAATTGCCTCAGTTGCCCCCTTTCTGGGCGCCCCTGCTCGGTTATGCAAGTTATCGTGGTAACTTTAAGACCCTACACACTTTTGTGTCATGAAGTCAGTGCCACTCAGTAAGTGCTTATTAAGCCGGATGCGTCTGCATTACTTGGGAACTCACGAAGTTTCTACAATTGTCTTCTCCAGACAGGCAAAGTACTTGAAACACACTAAATGAAACACACTCATGTACATCAGGAGCTCATTTCTTATGACTTTTCTTCATAAAGTCTGAGACCTCAAACTCCCCCACCCGTATTGGGTATTTTATTATATAGGCACTGGACAGTTTAATTATAACCTAAATTTTATAACCCTCAAATTATTTTTTTAAATGCAAACTTAAAAAAAATACAAAAACAGCTTACATATTTAATTCAAAAAATGTATGAAGAATTTTTGAAAAATCTCTCTTAGTGCACCACTACACCATAAGAAGAATCGCCATGCAAAATTTCAGCCATTTAGGTCCAGCGGTTTGGTCTGTGCGTTGTATGTCAGTCAGTGAATGAATCAGTTACGGAACTGTTTTATATATATAGATTTTATTGAATTTTAAACTAAATTTAATTAAAAAGTTAACTATTGAATTTTTATCTAAAATTTAATTAAAAAGTTAATTATTTAATTTTTAAAATGTATTTCTAGTAATTAATAGAAGTTAATTACTTATAATTTTATACTAAGATTCATGAAAAGCTTTAAAACAATTTCTTTCGGCAGTAATACACAAAAACATTTTGAAAACTGTACCACTAAAAGCTGTAATGTAAAAATGTAAAATTGTGGAACAATTGTTATCCAAAATCAATTTATAAACTAAACACAGTATAAATAACATAGAAAATAAAGCATGTCAAATGTTATACACATGTCAGAATTTAGGTAGCATCAGTCTTTCATCATTTGACCATTAAAAGCTGAAAAGTAAAAATATCAATTTTGTTAACCAAAATCAATTTAAAAACGAAAAGTATCACTTGAATTGAATTTAAGTAAAATGTAAATAATTCAACAAAAAAATTAAAGTATATTCAACGTAGGTAGAAGGCCCTGGCAAACTAAAAACTTAATTGAAATCTGCAATTAAGGGCTCCAAGCACCATAAATGCAAGATTCTGTAGCAATAAATATCTCCATAATAAAAATCTCCATAAATGAAATGCTCCTCTTATTCGTGTCTTTCAAAAGTCTAAGAGGGCTTCTGGATAAACAATATTAATTGTTTTCCCATTCGGAGTCAAGATGTATAAATTTTCTTTTATGCCAAACCCGGAAAAACCTACATACAACTGACCATGGGAGAAACATTGATTTAGAGTATTAAGTCCTACAACTTGTAGAGTTTGGCCTTGTGCCTTGTTGATGGTCATCGCAAAATTGAGGCATACAGGGAAATGAAGACGTTTAAAATTAAACGGATGATTAAATGGGATTATTGGGATTCTTGGAATAAATACTCCTTGTCCCGCACCTTATCCAGTCACGGTGGTGGATGGAATAACATTTGGCATTAAATTATTCACAGTAAGTCTTGTTCCATTGCTGAGTATAGGTGGATTAAAATTCCTTAGAAGCATTATAGGTGCAACAATTTTCAGCTCTAGAATGTGTGAAGGTACTCCAGATAACTACAATGAGTTTAAAAACTCAGTTGGGTAGCTGACTGTTTGATCTTTATCATACACAGTGTCTACGGATTTGTAAACATGAAGATTGGTAGGCAATATCATTAAAAGTTGTTTACTGATGGTGGTAAATGCTTCATTTGTGGGTTTCAAGTATTGATCTTTCGGCTAGCCAAGTAGCGCCTTTAAAGTTATGAACTACGTCTGGAAATACTGCTTCTTTCATCTGTTCTTCTGTTGTTACAATTCTTCCTATGTCTTGAATTGATACGAAACCATCCTGATTCTTCACATCCAGTGTTCCATTTCCTAAATGTAGTAGAACATCGGTAAATTCTTGTGCAAAGGGATATTCATTGAGATGTACTCGCTTGTTGATCTTCCAGGCAAGTTTTTCAATTCCATTCCAAATGTATGAAGATTTTATGCAGTTTTCCATTTCATCGTCTCTTGTTCCCCGTGGAATGATAGGCAGAGTTTGTCGAAAGTCACCGGCCAAGACCAAAGTTACTCCCCGCATTCTATTATTGTTACGCCAAATATCCTTCATGGTCACATCAAGTGCTTCAAATACAGCGTTGTGCGACATTGTGCATTCATCCCATATAATGAGCTTGCAGTCTTGTAGAAGCTTTGTCTTTCCGGAGCGTCTTGAAATGTTGCAAGTTGCTGTTTCGTTGGTTGATAGATTAAGGGGTAACTTGAACGAAGAGTGAACGGTCCTTCCTCCTACCAAGTGTGTAGTCGCAATACCAGAAGAAGCCACAGCCACGGCAATTTTATTTTTCTGTCGTACTTTGGCCAAAAGAAGATTTATTAGAAAATTCTTTCCTGTACCATCAGGCGCATCCAAAAAAAATATTCCACCACGTCTGTTGAAAACTACATTCAAAATTTTATCATATGCTTCCTTTTGATCCGGAACCAGTTTCAGCTCATTCTCCTCCTGTAAGTTGCAAGTTCATCTGTATTGTAATTCATGTCACAATGCACTTCAATTAAAGTCGCTGATTCTTGTTCTGAAAGTGGTTGAGGCAGTCCATAGACTTGTAAATCCAAACCACCGAACGATTTAATCTTGTTTTGAATGAGGTTAAGTGCCATGTTGAATATGCCATCAGTGTACTCTAAGTATTTGTTCTGTTGTTGAATTCGTCCCTGATGAAGTATATCTTCAGAAAGATTTTCCTTGTGGTTCATCCATAACTACAGAGGATTTGACATCGAACATGTGTGCAGCATAACAGAAAAAAAGATCTGGTAGCATTTTACCAGAGCGAGTTGCAGCCGCTTCTTCTAAAGTCAGGTGCCAAAGTTGATCATTTTCAAACAGTCCTCTAAGCTGGCAAGCCTCTTTGAAAGTTTCACAGATGGTACCTTCAACTGTTCTCAGATGTTGAAATTACGTCGCACATTGCACTTCGTGTAGTAGCAGTCGAAGGTGAAAACATTCCGAATGACTTGGATGTACAGTGTAGACACGTCCTAATGCATCGGTTGCTTTGATCCCCGGATGTTCAGGTACATTTGTTTCTTTTTTGCGCTGGTTCCACTTTTTGGAACTGTTGTTCTATGTATAGTGCTTGGGAACTTGATTATACATTAGGGTTTGATCAAAGTCTTCTTCACCGCAAATCTTGAAAAAACTGCTGAGAGTAGTTTCTTGAGGTTTCCGAGGTTGTTCATTCGTATTTTGTTTTGTAAAATAAACCCTCTGCCCATTCTCCATGTGGTGACATAAATGAATCACTGTGGGATAGCTATCATGAGTTGAAAAGTTGAGTATTCTCCACACGGCTTCATTGCTGCTAACATATCTACCAATTTCATATTGTTGAACTTCATTACCGTCATTTTCTCTATTGGTCAGCTCGTAGACAGCCATGTCAGAACCTTTGTTTACGTACTTACAAACGTACTTGATAGACTTCACAGAATTACAATATTCGGCATTGATGTGGGCATTAAAAATCCCTGACAGAAGAGGACAGTATGGAACAATCCATGAATTATCCACTAAAACCAGTGAGCCTCGGATATGTATGTTCGCTGTTAAATCCCCATCTTCTGGAGATCTCCGACGACATAATGGATACCCATCCTGACCAGTTTTTGTTTCTTTTACCAAAACACGTGGAAATCTCTTTGTACATTTACCATTTTTTATGCATGGGGAATTAGGATTAAAGTTCCCACAGGGACCATGAACCATCTGTGATGTATCAGTTGAAAAAATAGCTGGATCTTCATCTGGATTAGGGATTTCTGCACTGATGAAATCATCTACCTTGGTCACATGAAGGGTATGTTCAAGCCACACTAAAATGTGCGTATGAGGCAGTACTCGTTTCTGCCATTCGACTGTATACATAAAACAGCGCATTTTTCCAAAAAAAATTAACTTTGTTATGAGATTCATCGGTGTCTTACGATTGAGGTGGAAGACTCTCGCCAACAAATCATGACGATCATGTGGGCTTTGACCTGGAAAGAGTTGATCTTTTATCTCCTGCCAAGAGATCCAGACGACCATAGTTCCTTACGTATGTCATCGCATCTTGTGTTCGCTCATGCATATACCTTAGTCCTCCTGTAAACTTAGAGGGTAATATGATTAACTGTACTACGTCTGCAACATTTCCATCATTTATCATAGCATCCCTCAAATGCATATACTGTTCCACTCTCAGTGTCCTCTGGTTCAGACGAATGTATCTCAGCCTTTCAGATTCGATCTTGACATACATATCAACAATATAATGGTGGAATAGATAGTTGCTGAGAATAATATTGAAAGAAGAAGACCGTACCATCATTCGAAAAGCTGCAAGTCCATAGCAGAAATTTTTTTATTGGTCATGAGTCCTGTAGTCAGGTCGGTCTGATATCCATCTTTACCTGGCAAAAATATTGATGGATACTGAAGCGCATCATAAGATCCGTGTGTTTCGACAATTCTCTGAAGAGTGCCCGACCTCTTTTCTAAAACGATGTCTGTGTTACCGTGTTGCTTTCCTCCAACAATTACTGTCACCTCAGGTGCTGTTGGAGCATTGAATCTTCTGGGATGCTCATCTACTGGAGTTTTGTCTGCCAATATCTGCCAATATCAGGAGCAATGCCTGTCACAGATGCTTTAAAATCCTTCACATATGCATTTTCACGGTGCAGCATTTCCTGTAATTGTAAGACGAGCTGCAATTTTGTTTCGGGACCATTCTGGCAACATTGATCAGCTTCCTTTTTTGCAATGGGACTTTCTTCACAGTCCATAACGATAAGTACAAAATGTGATTTACTAAAACCCCCAAAAGAAATTCACATTTAAATTACCCAAAACCCGCAACAATCCCAAAAACTGCTGTACATAAAAATTTATTACAATCAAAAGCTAAAATTAGTTTAATAATAAATTTTAAAAAACAAATATTAAAGCAATACAAAGCAATGGTATAAAGCATAGTAAGCAATGAAAAATATTTTACTGACTTAAAATTATTTAGCATGTAAGTTAAATTTCCAAATTCAAATAAAAAACTAAAATTAGTTTATTAAAGCAATACAAATAATAAAATATTTATAAATATTAAAAATAGAACCCCAAAAAATATTTAAAATCGTAGTAAGCAATGAAAAACATTATACACACTTAAAAATATTTAGTATGTAAGTTAAATTTCCAAATTCAAATCAAAAGCTAAAATTAGTTTAAAAATAAGACTGCTACAAACCCAATGCTGAAATACAAAAGTTATTAGAAAACAACGCTGAAATAAATAAGGTAAATGAAAGCTAAGAAGTGGTGAACTTCAATTCACCAACGAAAGCCAGTCTGCAAATAGGCAGCATTAATCGAATACCCAAATCGAATCACGTGACACTCGAATCACAGTTCACTTGAATTAAAAAAAATTTTTCACTTTTAATTGCCAAAAAATCAGTACATCTTCAAATGATCTATTTATGATTAAAAAGTTTGAATTAAAAGTATAAAAAATTAAAGGAAAAGAATAAAAAAATTTGACACACGTTGACACATTTCTTTTCAGTGATTGATTTTTTAGTGAGATCACGCTGTGAAAGAATCACGCTTTGTTTACAACGTATGATCGGATGATCTCAAGATTAGGATCCAAATAACTCTAAAACTATTGAAGTAAGAGATTAAGTGTACGCAGAAAAAATTATTAAAGCTCTTTCAAAATATGTAACATTTATGTACTTCAATGAAAAAAAAAATACGTCGATTTTGACATTCTCAAATATGGCCGAATATGAGCCGGTACACCCAGAGGAACAGGGCCCGACAGAATGCAACCTTGCTTTATTAAGGGGTTATTTAATTGTTATTTTATTTAACTCTTATATAAATTGTGGTTTAAGGGGACAGTGGACCTTCAAACCTAACTTTTTTTTTGTTTTGAATGGATTTGTTTGAAATTTGAATATGTGATTAGTACCATAGATATGTAAAAGGGGTTAAAATTTAAAGATGAAATATTAATAATTTATGAATTATGAATTATTAATTATATCAAAAATTGGCCTCATTAAAAATGTTCCCTGCGCATTTCTTTACCATATAATATGGTAGTTTTTATTTACAGGATACCTTATAGAAATAACAATGAAACTTAACTTATTGCTTATTTTAAGCACTCATTAAAAATATAAAGAGAAAAAAATAATAATAGTGAAAACACCCGTTTTATTACGCAAAATACCTATAAATCATCTTTTCAAGTAAAAATTTAGAAATTCTGAGCTACGAAGCATAATTTTTTTCAATAAGATTTATTTGATATACAGTTAAGTATATAAAACTTCAATTTCAAAGCAATACGATAGTTAGAAATGCGCCTGGAGCAGTTTGACTATTCGTATGACGTGAAAATTTTTATTTTGAGAAAAACGCATTTAAAGTTATTGCTATTAGTAACCACGTAATATCTAAATTAAATACAAATGCCTATAACTAGGAAAGTAATCTCAGAAATTAAAAATTCTTTTTGAAACACATTCCTACTCGTCCGTAATTTCACAATTCAATAAAATAAAAAAAATCGAATTTCTGGTCACATTTCACAATTTTGATAGTCCACTGTCCCTTTAATGTAGATTATTAATGGCTGTCTGAAACAAAAGAAGAATGACACATTCATTGCAGATTGATACAGCTATGAAAATGAAGCAGTACAAAGATTAGAATTACCAATTATAAGAAAAGAACAAATTTTGAATTTTCTATAGATCGTTGTTCTATCAGCAGTGAGACTTCATTTGTTATAGAATAATTACATTAATAATTGAATTTGAAAAATGATATTTTGCACTAGGCTGTGTGATTATTCACACAGCGTAATGCAAAGTGTGATTGTTAGTTGTTTTATCCCTTTCATGAGAGATTTAAATTATACCCTCAAGAGGTTAGAGAAGGTGTCAAAAAGTGTCCTATACTGCTCGTAAAAGAGAGAATGGGAAATGATTTTTGTAACTGTTCCACAAGAATAGTTGATGTGTAAGAAATTCCGCGTTTGAAATGATTTTCCCTCCAGAGGATTTGACCGCTGTTCTGCGCTGTGCTGAAGGGCGAAACAGGTTAATATCCGTTGGATCTACTGGAGATGTACATGTTAGCTATTATTCTTCTCTAATTTGTCGACCCCTTGGGAATGCTAAGGTCATAATGTCCAACCTAAGGGTTAAATTCATCTATAAATAGTTTGTCTTAGTGTACTTTAAAGCTGAATTCTGGAGCTTCTTGACCCCTTCTTAGTGCCTTTGAAATACACCATTAACATTTGAGGGAGTTTTGTCCTCAGTAAGTAATGTTGTAATAAAAAAAGTAATATCACTGTCAGACTCCCGTCCGACATTCTTAATTGGGACTGAATGAAGGTGAGTAATAGCACCTTCAATAAGCCCCAAAAGAAACGCAAACAGGTGACGAAATGGAATACACCTTTGGAAATGCTCGACAATAGGTGAGGTAGACAGATCATTTAGAATGATTAGTGAGCACCGTTAGCGGCGCGCTTCCAAGGGGAAAGCAGTCAGCAATGAATTTCACCATGGGTGGTCCGCGTAGCACGGAACCAAAGGGTCGGTGGTTCAAATGTGTGGAAAGAGGGAGATTGTTCGAGAAAGGGAGAAAAGAATGGATAAAAGACAGATGAGGGGAACGAGTGGGAGCAGATGAGATTTGGACTTGCGAAAAGGTCGCCACGCCCAGCAGAGAGACGGGGGTCTCGTTTGCACTTGAATAATGAATCCCGCTCCCTTTAGTGTATCGACGTTCTTCGGAACCAACTTTTGTTAATGATTATTAGCCGAGATTGTGATATTTCAATAAACTAGACATAAGTAAGAGTTATTTCTACGACTATGATTAATTCTACAAGATACTGATTTGACAGATCACGACGATACCGGTTTACAATCACTGTAGGAAAAATCTCCTGAAGTAAGTAGTAGAAAAAAGCCTGAAATTAAGGTTACCTCCTAAAGTAACGTTTAGCTCATTAAGTAATACAACTGCAGGTCTTTCTTCATTTCCTGCATCGGGACCGAAGCGTAAGGAAATGAGTCACGCTTAATGATTCCCTGATGTCAGTGTTTCAATGGAATATATTGCCAGACCTTCAGTCATAATGTTTTCCATTTAAACTAGACCATTTGTACCTCAGATGATTCACTAGAAAGGTTTAAAAGCAACGAGTTATTAATGCATTTGTGAATGAAATATACAAGGTGCGCCCATAAAGCAACCGGACAATTTTTTTATACATAAGAAATTTATTACTCACCTTCAAATAAATTGATCTCCTTCAAAATAATCGCTAAAGGAGTCTATACAATTTTTCCGACGTTTCTTAAAGTCATCGAAACACTGTTTATAGGCGTTGGAACTAACCGTTCGAAAAATACGCGTAACATTTGATTTAATATCCGACACGTTTTTAAATCTCTGTCCCTTCATGCCCATCTTAAGCTTCGGAAAAAGGAAAAAATTAGCTGGATATAAGTCGGAAGAATATGGTGGGTGATTTATCACTGTAATTGAATGCTTAGCAAGATATTGTTGTACAGAAATTGCTGTATGGGGCCTATCATTATCGTGTACAAGAAACCATTGCCCAGAATCAAACAGTTCCTTCCTAACTCGCCTTATCCTGTTTCTTAATCGAAAATGCACCTCCTTGTAAAAATACTGATTAATTGTTTGGTTTTCAGGAACAAATTCGCGGTGAATAAGTCCTTTTTAATAAAAAAAAAATGCAAAATCCATGAAAGGACAGAGATTTGAATACGTCTCGGATATTAAATCAAATGTTACGCGTATTTTGCGAACGGTGATTTCCAACGCTTGTAAACAGTGTTTCGATGACTTGGAGAAACGTCGGAAAAATTGTATAGACACCTTTGGCGATTATTTTGCAGGGGATAAATTTATATGAAGGTGAGTAATAAATTTCTTATTTATAAAAAAATTGTCCGGGTATTTTATGGGCGCACCTTGTATAATAAACAACATCGATATTTACAGTATATCCCAAAGCTCATTCTGCATAATGAGTAACGTTTCTCGCTAACACCAAATTGTTCTCGTTCGAAAGCTAGTTTACCATATGGACTCCAAATCCCATCAACCAATCATATTTTTTTCCCGAGCCTATAATTATACAGAACTTTCCTCCTTACGAAACTGTGTACACCCCGCTCGATGATGCAACTCATTAAGTCACGCTCTCCTTTGAAAGCACTCATTCAATTCTAAAGAAAAATCACCCCCTAATAGGAATTCGAGATTCCTGCACCTGAGTCTCGCGAGCTATTCAGCGCCGAATTAGTCTCGCCAAATGCCTCATTCGGTGATCCCTTATGACTATTGTTCTTGAATATAAAACAGTGAACATCACTCATATTTCGAACGAAATGCAGATACAGTCGGACCTCTATTTAACGAAGTCGCTAAATCCCGAAAAAAAGTTCGTTATATGGAAAATTCGCTAAATAGAGATTCGCCTTTTAAAATACTTTAAACTTCACAAAACATATTTTAATTTCATAAACACTAAATATTATAAATAAAAGTAATTGATTACACGTTTATTTTGTAAATTAATGTCTATTTGTTTTATATATCTTACCCATCAAACAGAAATCTGCAAGGAAAACAAGAGTAAAACAAAACATTTTCCAGTAATACACTGGATTTTCAATTAAAAAAATGATATTAAAATTAATGAATTTTAATGACATTATTGCATTTATTATAACGAGTAATTTTAAGCATGCATTACCTCATGCGTCCTTATATTTAATTACTGTTAAAGTCTGTTAATTTTGTCTGAGTTTTTTGTTTGAAAAAGTTATTTCTCTTAAAATACGTCTCTCATCATTGCAATGTCACCAAAAACCCCTTCAGGTGTATTTTTTTTCAAACTGCAACCCGCGTCGGAATGTGTTAAAAGAAAGAATGAGTTTGAAATGTTCAGAAAGATTTTGAGAAATATAGAGAAAAAATAATATTGGATCACAAGAAAAAGTTCGTTAAATAGAGAATGCACTTCGCTATTTGGAGGTTATTTTATGAAGAAATTCACAAAATGTTCTTGGTTCCAAGGAAAAGTTCGCAAAATAGAGAAATTCGCAAAATAGAGGTTCGTTAAATAGAGGTCTGACAGTATTTAGATACTTGGCTTCAAAACGATATGGAAGAGAGTTACATTGAATGCATTCTGAGATAGTGTCATGGACTAGTGATTTAAGCCTCAACAGAATAATCAGAAAACCGTTCAGATAGTTATAACTATTGCAAATGAATTTGACACGATTAAAATTCTTGAAAAATATCACTCATAATTTGTACAAATAGAATGATTTGTACACACATGGTTTTAAAAAGACGAGTTTCAGTCACCTTTGAATGTATTCTGATGCACTGAGGTTTTCTTTTCAAGAAGAAAATTTCATGACCCAATGATATAAAAGTGATTCCGTTAAGTCCGGAAAAATGTCTTAAAATATATTAAAACAAAGATAAATGAGTAACAATTTTTGTCAACAGAATTTGCATTTCTCATGTTTTGTTAAAGACTAATAATGACATACAGCATATAAATTCGAAAATCTCAGAAAAGTAGAAGAAAATTTGATTTGTAAACATTCGATGTCAATTAAAATCATAAAATAACATAAAAAATATGAAAAAAAGTAATTATTATTTATAGTATTCATGGTTTGTATTTAACTTGATTATATTTAATTCTTCAGAAATTGCTTTGTATACAGAGCTGAACGTTTTAATTAATTGTGTAAAGTTGGAGATTAAAATTCAAGTTCTTAAAAAATGATAAACAGGGCAATATATAATATTTCACTCCCAGAATATGCATATATGAAAACTTAAATCACTTATGTTTTGGCAATTCTTCAAATGAGTACAATTCACTGTATTCCATTTATAGTTGAGAGAAATACAGTCGAACCTACATATATCGAAGTGGCAAATTGCAGGAAAAAAAATTCGATATATAGAATTGAGCTTAGTTTTATCATATTTCTCCTAAAAAAAATTAAAGCTAATTTTCGTACACGAAACTCCATTTCTAATTTATATGCGAATCCCATTAAATGAAAGTTAATAACTAAAAAATTAATTAATATGAAAGACAGTGGTTAAAATGATCACAGTTACATTCTTTTAAAAAAAAACTACGAATATCTTGCTGATGAGCCAGTTTTGCGGAAAGTTCAAAGAAATGTTCGTATTTATTCAGTCCACTAAAAACTTCATCAGGGACATTTTCCGCGAATCGAAGTCCACGACGTATTGTTTCAAATGCCAAAAATTAGGAGATTTTATTCTAAAGTGGAATAAAATCTCCCAGTTTGTCTTGAAAAAAATTTTGATATATAGAGATTTTTTGGATATATAGAAACAATTTTTCTATGTAATGAACATGGAGATTCTCTAAGAGTCCGATATATAGAAAATTCCGATATAGGGAAGTTCGATATATGGAGGTTCGACTGTATATCACGTAAAAGAATGCTTCAAAATTGTAGAAAAGGGTCTAAAATATAAAAATAGACAGTTTGCAGATCAGTGACAAAGTTTACAAGAAATCGGATTCATAAACTTTAGGGAAATTCCTTCGTATTGTTCCCGGCGTTAATAAAGGGATTTTCATGGAAATTATCATGCATTGTGAACTTTACCGTTCTTCAACATTAATTAATTTACCAAAGTCATTTCTCATTTCATTACGTGTTTCAGCCAGTACCTTTTGAAGAACGAACACATTTAAAAAAAGGTGTAAGAAATAGAATCTCCCGGAAAATTGGCAAACTTTGCGTTCACCATGCTCACTGCTTAAGAATCGCTTGTCTACACGAAAATGAAACTGAAGGCTGTCGTGGAGACACGACATGTGTTCAGAAAAGGGGCGATAGAAAACGGAATTCAAAAAATCAGACAAAAGAGATGCCTTGAACAGCGGGATAATGTACTGCGTATGCGAATGGCAAGGAGAGATAACAAGTTGAGAGGGGGCAATTGAAATGAGAAAACGGTCAACAGCTGCGCTTAACGAAGGGCCCAGCTGGTGATAATGAGCTGAGGAAAATGTGAAAACGGAGTCACAGTTAGGAGAAGAAAAGGGGTAGGGCGATTTACGAGGTTGACCGGCGTTAGAAACACCACAGGAGGCCCAGGCGAGAGCGTGGGAAGTCAAAAATGTAAGAAACCCCAGACAGGTGCAAGGGCGAACGCCCCCGTCAATATGGATTGGAGAAGATGGGAATATAAAATGGGTGATCGGCCAATGAAGGGGTCCCGGATCGACCCATAGGACAGAAGGTGGCCACCAATGAGGGCCTGAATATTTAATGATGGAAGTTGAGTTCGAGAGGAAAAGTTTTTAGAGAGAGCAGAACGAGTTGAGATCTTTCACTAAGAACACATAAGCCCCGGTAGACAGCGAAGGAAGAGAGAAGATGACGGGCTGCTAACTTAATACCGGAGAGACAAGCCAAGTCCTCGGTACCCGAAAAAGCAAACCGATATGAGATAGATGCAGACCCCAATACCGGAGAGGCCGACCGACTAACCTGTCATTTAGCAAGAGAGGAGCAGCCGTTTCCCCTGGACCAACGCGCCCCCGTAGCAGATGCCTAGATGCGGAGTAAAGCACCCTGAGTCCACCGCATGCCGATGATCGCAGCTGTTACCCTGGACCAGAGCCCGATGACCCCCCAGCCATGCTAGTGATGAGGTACGGACCTTCGAAGTGACGAACGCTCTCCCAACGCGAGTGTATTCCGGAGACGCCGCAGAACGCCGCAACAGATAGTGACCGCAGTTCCGCCGGAACCGACAGCCCGCTGCCCGAAAGAGCCCTAGGTTTCTCCCAGCAAGACTTGTGATGTCGATGTGTCGTCAGAAAAGGTAGGAGAGTATTTTGACATCCTAGCAATGCCCAATGCCTACTAGAGAGCGCAGTTAATTAGATAGGGCAGATTAGGTGAAATCTTTACATTTATGCATAGAATATCTATCATAAATTAGTGCTTGTGTATATCCATATTAATTGAAGTAGTATCTTGCAATAGTTTTGTAATGTGTTTATGTATAGCAATTAAGAATGTAGGATAATATAACAATGTTAGGGAGTAGATAAAAATGTTAGTAGTTTGATATTGATGAGAATGAAGGTTAGATAAATAATCAGAATTAATGTATTGATAAGATATAGTAAGGAAGATAAATTGAAATGTATATGTAGATATATGGTGTTAATGAAATAGAAATTCGGAAATCTTTAATGAATAATGTTGTTTGTATATGTTTATGATTGGTTTAATAAATTGATTTGGAACTATACATATGAGCATCACTCTCTAATTACTTGTACTACCACTAATACTATAACTAATAATTATATTACGGTGACAAAGGCATCATGTTTATTCCACTGTACTTAAAAGAAAATTTATATTTCATCGCATTAAGGCGACAATGGACCTTCAAATTGACAAAAATATGTCCCAAAAACGATTTTTTTTCTTTCAGAAAATGATTCTGCAACTCCTCAGCTTTAAATTAAAAAAAACTATGTTGATCCGATCATCATTAACCGAGTTATAAATATTTATTCAAACGTAAACAATGGAAATGTTACGTTAAATGAAAACTTTAAATGCTATTTTTCTCAAAACAAGTTTTCATGTCGTTTCAGTAAGTTCAAAATGTTCCATGAGTCATAATTTTTCTTGAATTTTTCTAAAATTTTATGAAATGATTATTTATATATGTTAGAATAAAACTTGGTAATAAATTCATTATACTATTTTAAAACACTTTAAAATTTTTACAATCAAAAGAAAAATTTTTGACAAAATTTTGCATAAAATGACCTATTTTTATCGATTTAATTTCTAGTTTTTATAAATCAAATATTGCTACGAACTTTTATTATAACTATATAAAGCTAGCTTAAGAGAGAAAATTAGATATCTGAGACAAAAATGGATGCGCATGGAGCATTTTTAAATAGAGTAATTAACAAACTGATTTTAATTAATATCTTAATTAATTACATTCTGATTTGCTTTTAAATTTAACATTTTCATCTCTAAACAACACTGTATAAGTATATAAAATTTCATAGCATTTGGTTGATAAATAAAAAAAAAGTTTTCATGGTCCATTGTCGCCTTGATTCTATAAAATAGTGATTTTCGAAATCGCAACTTATTTATCACATTATCTTGAAGTACAAATATCGGTGAAAAGGGTGAATAGGATCTAAAAATGCATGAAAAGGAAAACCCTTAAACAATTGAATACAAATAGGAAATGTAACGTAGGGGGAAACCCTTGTACCTAGGGTCGGCTATTTTCAAATGGCAGTATCTTTACTTATAACTAACTTACAATAATAAAAATAGCTTGTATACATTACGTGCTTTATTCTCTTAAAATAAAAATCACATCAAGTGCAGAAAATTTTTTTTTGTAAATGATATTGAAAATTTAAAAAAAATTGCAAATGGCCCTAGGTACAATAACACTATTGTACCTAGGGCCAGTTATTTCCAAACACTGAAATTGTTGTTTACAATAAAAAAAACAATTTGTATGCATTATTTCTTTCATGCACAACTTCTAAAATCTTCGTAAAGAAGAAATGTTAATTGTAGGCAATGTCTTAAAGGAGGAAATGTTTATTATTTCATCACTTTCTAATGTATGTTTTTTCTCCATTGTCTTGATGATCCCACAAAAATTTTCTGTTTCAAACACAGATTTTATAACCTTTTATTTATCAATTACCTTTTTCAATATTTGTGCTTGATTTTCATTTTTCTCGGGGGTATCAGTGAGAATTCTACACTTGTCAAGTTTTCGTCCACCTCTTTTCTACCAGAGGCCATGGCCCTAGGTACAAGACAAGATTATGGCCCTAGGTACAAGATGTTGTCATTTTTGGCAAAATGGCTTCCATAGCCAAAGACCTGCAGAAACCAAACTTTGTTTTTATATCATTTTTTCCTTTAATGATTACAAAAAATATCTGCTATACATTAAAACATAAGATTGCACTTAATTTCACAAAATAAGACATCAAATTGAAGTGAAAAAATTTAGTTTTGATCATCAAATCAAGACTTCCTTTCTATTTAAATATAGCTTCTTCTTGCTTTCATTAAAAATAGCTGTTATGATTTGAAACAATGTTGTCACTCACTCCAATGAGTAAAAATGCTGTAAAATAATAATTATTAAAATAAAGTATGGTGGCCCTAGGTACACGATGGCGTTAGGTACAATGGTTTCCCCTATGCATTTCTTGTAAAAACTTATTATAAAAATTTTGGTGATGACTCTTCAAATTAATTAGGAGCATACACAGCTATATTTCTGTAATAGTACACTTATTTGTAGAGGAAAATTCCTATATATTTCGTACAAACTATAGAAAAAAGTGATTGTGTAATCTAATCTGATTAATAATTATATATTAATGATTCGTTATATTCCAAATAATAAGATTTTAAATTAATTATTGTTTTATCGAACCATAAACGCGATAATACCCTTAATCACATATTTGAACTAAATAAAGCTAGAACTTATTTATCTCTAGTTTCATTATTTCTAACAAGTCAAGTATTTCTATTTAATGAATTTTTCCATAGCTGCCTTCCAGGAAAATCCTATTGTTCATTACATACGTTTTTGTTTTCACGGGATCCTCTATTATTCTTTTTTTACTCTCTGATTCTTTAGAATTTGCCAGCGATAATAGAGTCATCGTTTCGTCAAATACGCGTATTCTAAAAGAATCTTTTTAGGGCACATTCTGCAGTGTACGGGAAAAAAAGGAAAAGTCATCGCGCTGTTTTGGATGATGAATTTCATCGCATTCATCATCGAGAAAATAAGAGTCCTGTATATCATGAGACTAGCTGAAAACCCGCACTTTGCTACGGAGTACATTCAAAGTAAATACAACGGTCAATGTATGCAATTAATGCCAAAAATAAATAAATAAATATATATATATATATGTATATAAATCGTAAGGGATAATTTTTTAGACAAAATAATGTAGGAAATATATTCAAATTAAATCTAATATAAAGAGTACTAAATAATATAGTACAGTTAATGTAGTACAATTTGTAGAACATTTCTTTATCTGTATTTTAATATTTTTTTGGGTTATGTCCAATCGTCTGCCCCATTATCAAGAAAAAAATGTTTTTTTTTGTCTGTTTAGTTTTTATGCACGTGACAATTAATTTATTTAAAGTACCAGAAAAAGAAATCACGTGATCATCATTTAATAAATTGAATTCTAAAATTTAATCTTTAAAAACTAACCAAAAATCAGGAAATAAAGATTCGAAAAAGATTTCATTATAAAGGAATTTTTATGATTTTTCTCGTGATATAAATTTTATAACCCTCAAAGTATTATTTTAATTGCAAACTTAAAAAAAGTTACAAAAACAGCTTATAAATTTAAGTTTAAAAAATCTAAGAAGAATTTTTGAAAAATCTCTCTTAGTGCACCCCTACACCATAAGAAGAATCGCCATGCAAAATTTCAGTCCTTTAGGTCCAGTGGTTTGGTCTGTGCGTTGTATGTCAGTGAGTCAGTAACGGAACTGTTTTATATATATAGATAAAATTAAGTATCCTATTTTTCATTCATTTTAACCTCGAAACAAATGCTATTGTTTAAAGCCGTTATCAAAAAGCAAAAATGAGTTGTTATGCATTATTTCGCATAGATTGAATCGCTCGTGATTAGTTTACCTGTGTAATTCAATTTTTAGTGCACAGGTAAACACGTGAATGCTACCATTGAAATATACATAAAAATTATAGGAGTGTTCATTTAAAATCATCGTTACCTTTTTATGCGAAGTAAAAGAAGATTTGTATTTCATCCCATATCTCGATTTAACTGTATAATAGAGTAGTGATTTTCGTAACCGCCTTTTATTTAACACATAAATATTGTTTTATCAACAGTTATGCCTTTAGCATAAATCATTTAAATTTTTAACAGTAACGAGAATAGGTTTCAAATACACTTACGAGTTCATGAGATTAAAAGAATAAATTTGATCATTTGACTACACTTTTTTGGATTCGATGCTGATACACTAAAATTTCTTAAGAAAATTCAACCAGGAACAGTCGATGCCGAAAAAAGGATGGTATAACAATAATCTAGCAAACTTGAAAAATATTCTGAAAATTCCTTAGGTAATTACTGACAAAATTATTCCGGTTGGAGTTATAATAGCTGCTTTAATTAGTTTGAAGTAGACCAGCGCGGAAGAATTAAAATAGATAATTGGTGGATAAGTTACTAATTAACACCAGTGAGAACGAAACGCCGAACTGTAATTATAAACGTTTTCTCATCTTGTGATATAATTATCAGCTATTTCCAGCGCTTAAACTTTTCAGATACTACGAAAATGCAGTATTTGAGTTTATTATAAATTTTTCGGCGAAGAAAAAATATTTATATGATTTTAATCATTTGAAAAGGCCCGAAATTCGAGAGCCCAGGACTCACCCTCGTCTGTAAAGGAAGAATATTCGATATAATGAATATTAAAAATATAATATTCGTTTTAATCAAGTCTAGTTTCACAAACTCTTTTTTTATATCATATTCTAGAGTGAAAGTAAAAGCTTACTTAAAAATTCAGATTAAAATTAGTATTTTTATGTGACATTCGCATCTTTATCAGACGAAAATTCTGAACTGAAAGAATATAAGCCGTGAATGAAATTGGAAAGCTGAGATCAAAACCTCAATTTTCAACAAAATTATTTTTATTATTGAACAGTTTTGAAATAATTCTGAATATTTTCGCATCTGAAATTCTCGTGAATTCACATTTACGCAACAGACATGAATCAAGTCAATGAATTTTTTAATATAAGGTGAGCCCATAAAGTAACCGGACAATTTTTTTTAAATAAGAAAAATATTACTCACCTTCAAATAAATTTATCTCCTTCAAAATAATCGCCAAAGGAGTCTATTCCAACGTTTCTTCAAGTCATCGAAACACTGTTTATAGACGTTGGAAATAATCGTTCGCAAAATACGCGTAACATTTGATTTAATATCGGAGACGTTTTCAAATCTTTGTCCTTTCATGGTCATCTTATGCTTCGGAAAAGGGACAAATCAGCTGGCGATAAGTCGGGAGAATATGGTGGGTGATTTATCACTCTAATTGAATGCTTAGCAAGATATTGTTGTACAGAAATTGCTGTACGAGGCCTAGCATTATCGAGTAAAAGAAACCATTGCCCAGAATCAAACAGTTTCTTTCTAACTCGCCTTATCCTGTTTCTTAATCGAAAAAGCACCTCCTTGTAAAAATACTGAATAATTGTTTGATTTTCAGGAACAAATTCGTGGTGAGTAAGTATTTTGTAAAAAAAAAAATTTAAGATCCATAAAAGGACAGAAATTTGAAAACGTCTCGCATATTAAATCAAATGTTACGCGTATTTTGCGAACGGTTAGATCCAACGTCTATCAACAGTGTTTCGATGACTTAAAGAAACGTTGGAAAAATCGTATAGACTCATTTGGCGATTATTTTGAAGGAGGTAAATTTATTTGAAGGTGAGTCATATTTTTCTTATTTATAAAAAAAAATGTCCGGTTACTTTATGGGCGCACCTTGTACATCCTATCTTTAAAATTTAACCTGAAAAATTATACTTTATTAGTACGAAGATAAAATCAATTAGTTAATGGACAAAATCTGCAAAAGGGAAATACTTAAATCTTTAGATGGGACATATAATTATTAAACTGTTTATGCATTAAGATGAGACTAAAAATCATGTTTGACAGTTCTTACGAGGCAGTACAAAAATTTTCTGTATGAATATTTTTCAGATAATTGCATATTTAACTGAAAAGCACCGAAACAAGACAGCCATGGGTAATGAATAATGGATTTTAATGAGTTTTCAGAAGATTAGAAACTTCCAGTTTCGTGGTAGCACGACATATTTTACGACACAACCGATTCTGAGATTTATTTTAACAAATCCCCCCCCCCCCCAGTTATAATTACGGCAGTAACATATTAAGTTAATAATACATTCCTCGGCAATGAAACAATAAGCGTTTCGGAAATACATATTGAATCCTGAAATAACATTTTCGTGCTCTTATTTCAATGAAGGGGTCATACGACTGTTAAAAGTCGAAAAAGTATGAAAATTGTATAAGATTCGACGTTGTATATCTTGAAAAGTATAATATTTAAAATCATAATTTTTTTTTGTGTTAATAGAACAATGTTTTATTAATTAATATATACCTGTTTCTTTTTTGATAGTTAAAAATAATTTTTGTTAGATGGTTATAAATAATAAGCAGTTTGCTTTCGACAAAAGTGATGTCAAAGCTAACGCACGTAAATACTCCAAAAAAATGGTGTATAAGACAAAATTTCTGCTTTTAACAAATACTGCAGAAACTAAAGTTAAATTTGAACCTAAATTTGTATATATTTACGGTATATTTCTATTTTTACTATGAAACTGAAAAAAGTGCATTTTTTTCTTAATAAATTAAATTTTATCTATGCATGAAAAATGCATTCTCTAGAGATCTGTAAACGAATTTAGGTTCAGTTTCAAGCAAATAATAATATGTACTATCTGTGAAAATTTCATGCAAAAATACGAAATAGTTCTAGAGATAACAAGTGCGTTATGTCAAAAAAAAAAAACATTTTGAGATAAATCCCTTTGAAGTATTGTCCTTTAAATCTGTTTACAATAAACATATGACACGTTTTTATTCACAACTTCCGTAATTATGGGAATTTTTTCAAGCGAATTGTCTTAAAATACACAGAAAAAGTTAATCTTTCATATATATTTTTTTCAAAAAATTTATTTTTTTGATGGTTTAACAGTCGTATGACCCCTCGTTCTGCCTGTTTTAATGTGTGCGACGACAATGGCTTTCTGACAAGCTCACATTTGCGTGAGATCTCTTTTTATCGAATCGCTCTTTTTCCCATCGCATCCGGCCCCCGGATTAATAAAATCAGCCAATTATGTAAGTGCTGCGACATTTTAAGTTTCGGTTACGTGCTCGTCTCAAACATAGACAGAAAAGAGGAGGAAGGAAAAAAAAAATATCATAATATAACCGAAGTGAATTATCGATTGTGGAAACCCCCGCCCTCCCCTGATGCAGCGCAAAAGGGGTCGGCGGCAGGGAAAAAATTCAATTTACTTGATGCGGCCCGTTCGTGATCTACATAATTGCTGCAAGTTGAAATTCAATAGGCTGTAGGTAATACCATTAGAGGATGGAATTTCAGTGGAGTGCGTTTTTGCTTTCTTGGCGAGTTTTGCTTTATTTTATTTTTACCCTGCTTGAATGTCGTTACGAGTAGCAGACCTTCAACCTTTTTCACTGAGGGGGTTCCTTTCGAAAAATCCCAAGTGCTATCCTTTTAGGCTTGTGTTTCTTTGCGGGGGACATCTGAACAACGAGGAGGTTTTTTTCCCTTCTACTCGTTTCATTTCTTTGCCTTTTTTTAAAAAATCTTTCTATTTCTTATTACAAGTGTTAAAACTTAAGCGAGTGAAGCATTATTAATTTGAATAAAGCTAATTAAAATGTGACGAAGTAATGTTAGATTTAAAATACAAGGTGCACCCATAAAGTAACCGGACATTTTTTTATATATAAGAAAATAATTACTCACCTTCAAATAAATTTATCTCCTTCAAAATAATCGCCAAAGGAGTCTATACAATTTTTCCGACGTTTCTTCAAGTCATCTAAACACTGTTTATAGGCGTTGGAACTAACCGTTCGCAAAATACGCGTAACATTTGATTTAATATCCGAGACGTTTTCGAATCTCTGTCCTTTCCTGGCCCTCTTAAGCTTCGGAAAAAGGAAAGAAATCAGCTGGCGGGAGAATAGGGTGGGTGATTTATCACTGTAATTGAATGCTTAGCAAGATATTGTTGTACAGAAATTGCTGCATGGACCGAGCATTATCGTGTAAAAGAAACCATTGCCCAGAATCAAAACAGTTCCTTCCTATCTCGCCTTATCCCGTTTCGTAATCGAAAAAGCCCCTCTTTGTAAAAACACTGATTAATTGTTTCATTTTCAGGAACAAATTAGTGGTGAGTACGTCCATTGTAATCAAAAAAGGCAAAATCTATGAAAGGACAGAGATGTGAAAACGTCTCAGATTTTAAATCAAATGTTACGCGTATTTTGCGAACGGTTAGTCCCAACGCCCATAAACAAAGTTTCGATGACTTGAAGAAACGTTGAAAAAAAGTGTATAGGCTGCTTTGGCGATTATTTTGAAGGAGATACATTTTTTTGAAGGTAATATTTTTGTTATTTAAAAAAAATGTCCGGTTATATGGGCTCACCTTGCAACATTTATGGGCGCACCTTGTATTCAAGTTGGCTATAAAATTTTGCAACATTAAAGTTTACGTTGGACAATGTTGCATGTAAAAATATGCATAGGAAACCTTGTTATGCCTATATATGCCTTCTCGTTACTGGATTAAAAGTTTTATTTTTTTATCATTTGTTTGGGGGTATTCATTATGGAGATGTAAATATAACTGAAATTTATTTTATGCAACTTTATACTGTCGCTTTAAATAACGCAAAGAGAGTTAAAACTGATATCGGATAAGAAGTATTGAAACTTCTTATCCGATCATCAGTGATGTATTATTAACTAGAATAAAGCTAATTAGGATCTGACGAAGTATTATAAAATTTAAAATACTCTAGTAGGCTATTAATTATTTTCCAAACAAAATTTTTGTTAGAATATGTTGCCTATGAATAATGCATTTAAAAGTTGCTTTTGTATACATAAATATGGTTTCTTGTTACTCAGGTAAAACTGTTTTTTATCTATTTAAGGCATTCGTTAAGAAGTAATAAAACTAAAATTTGTTTAATGCAACATTATAATATTAAAAATTGAACTTTGTCTTGATTATGTAAATAAGGCTACTGCTTTCTGAACCAAATGTGAAATTATTCAAATAAAATTAGTGCAAATGTCTGCAATATGAAATTTTTCATTCGTGAGAGTAAAGAAAAGAATTTCATTAGGCCAACTCAAAAGGGGGATATAAAAACATGTTTACCTTAAAGAAAGTATAAAAACATTTACGCTACAAATTTACATTACAAATAATGTGTAACTTCAAGATTCAACCATGAGTATATGAGAAGTAAAATCGTGTTATCTATTTATATTCGGGTGATTGTTTGCAATGGACATACTTTGTTTGAAATAGCAGAGAAAAACATCAAATTATTAAACCTATTTTAATAAGCAAAAATCGTTACTAAATTACCTAAAGCTGAAAAAACATACCTATGTAAAAGATTCAATGACTGTAAAGAGCATATTTTAAAAGTACAAAAGATTCCAAAATTAAGCTTATGGTATTTAATTTATCTTCTTTCATGATGTAGGAAAGCTACATATTTCTTAGTGAGGAAAAATTGCTGCACATAAAAGTACCACTTCGAAAAATTTATTGAAAATCTTAAATAGCGCCAAACAGAAAAAATTTTCCCATACTTCCCATAAATTATTATTACATTAAATTATTATTAAACTTTATCTCGCAAAAGTCATCGTACACTTGTAAAAAATCTCTGCATATTAGAAAATATTCTAATTTTTCGTTAAATTAATATTTAGTAGGATATCCTTTAGCATCCACAACATCTTTTAAACGTCTGGGAATAGATTGCTTTAGTTCTTTTGTAATTTTTGCATCAATGTTCATCCATTCTTCCATCATAATTGTTTTTAGTTCGCTTTTCGTGTGAATGTCGTGTTTTCGTACTCGAACCTCCAGTTCTCTCCAAATATGTTCTATTGGGTTTATATCTGGCGATTGAGGTGGTGTTTTCAAAACTTGTAGACAATTATAGAGACACCAGATGCGAACGTTGAGAGCCGTGTGCTGAGGATCGTTATCTTGATAAAAAACAAATTTGTTTCCAATACCCAAATTTTGAGCTGATAATTTTAAATTGTCTCTTAAAATATTTATAAAACAGCATGATTCATTATGCCATCAATAAATACCAAATTTGCTAGTCCTGATGCTGACATGCACCCCCACACAAGCACACCTCCACCGGCATGCTTAACTGTTCCTACTAAGTTCTTGGGATTAAGTTCCTCGTTTTTTTCTTCTCCATACAATTATATGCCCATCAGCACCAAAAATGTTCATCGGCAAATAAGACATTATTCAATAGGTTTGGGGCTTATTTATCATTGATAGTGCGAAGGGAAGCCTAAACTTTCTGTTTTTCTCACTCACAAAAAATTTTCTATGGGCATCACGCCCATGTAATCCAGCTGTTCTGAGAACTCGTACAAAAAATGGTGAAATTGAAGTAGAAAATGTTTCATTGAATTCTGCAGAAACTTTTACAGCACTCAAATGTGAATTTTTCACAAATTTTCTAATTATAAATCTCTGATCACGTTTTGTTAACTTTGTCGGACGGCCTTTTCTTACCTTGTTTTCGATTCAATTTTCTTCTTTAAAGCGTTTTTCGCATACTGCCCAGTAGAATGTGATAAATTAAGTAATTTAGCAATATTCCGAACTGATTTACCACTACAATGCTGAAAAATAATCCATTTTCGAATGCTGTTTGTTGTTTCTTTACGACTACGAGCCATTTTTAAATAATAAATAAAATATTACGGAGTAGGCAAGCAAAAATTAAAGCCAAACGATATTTTAAATGCCACCACATTTCAAAATTAAAAATAAAGCGCCAGACGATAATTTTATTTATTAATTTATCCAAAAATATTTCAGTGTACGATGAATTTTGTGAGATAAAGTTTTTGTTACTTTTTGATTACTGGTTTCTTAAAAATAAAGTTTTACTATGTTTTCAAAATATTTCATGTAGTTTTGTTAAGAATAGATTACAGATCTTATTATTAAATACCCATTCTGGAATATTCATTTTAATTGATGGATAGACCACTATTTCATTGAAATTCGTAAGTGTACGAACACTCTTGGGAGCCACTGTATATATATACAGTATGCCCACTAAAGTCCCTTCCCACCCTCTTAACTTCGGAACGGCTGCTGCTATATTCATAAAAGTGGTGTCTAGGTATAGTAAAGTAGTCATGCGCTACTGAATAAAACCAGCTACCGCGCCACCTGGTGGAAAACTGCGGAGTTAGCAATCCTATCTCGAAAACGGAACGAGATAGGGGAAAAAAGTGATTTACAAAGTTGTAGAAAATCATCGATTTAGTACAAATAGATATCTTGGGGACATTAATAGATAAAATAGAACGGTGAAAACGCGCATTTGTTTTTTTCGTGATTTCCTACATTGTGACGTGACAAAACGATCTGAGAAAGAAAAAAAAGAACTAGTTTTAACAATATACCTTTATTTGAGATGTTCAAACTTCTCACCGTCATTGCGGTGTCGTGTTTTGCCCGAAAGATAATCATTTCTCCTTCCGTTGAAGTTTCGTGACGTCACAGTGTAGGAAATCACGAAAAAACAAATGCGCTTTTTAACCATTCTATTCTTCGCATTAATGTCCACAAGGTGTCTTTTCTTACTAAATCGATAATGCTCTACAACTTTGTGAGTCACTTTTTCCCTCTATCTCATTCCGTTTTCGAGATAGGAATGCTAACTCCGCTGTTTTCCACCAGGTGGCGCGGTAGGTGGTTTTATTCAGTAGCGCATGGCTACTTTACTATACCTAGACACCCCTTTTGTGAATATAGCAGCAGCCGTTCCGAAGTTAAGAGGGTGGGAAGGGACTTTAGTGGGCATACTGTGTATATATATATATATATATATATATAGCACATTTATGCAAATGATTGTATAATTTTGAATTATTTAATATCTTTTTCTTTGGACAGTTTATAGAAATTTGCAACTTTTCATACATATATAATTCAGAAATCGCTCTTGTAAGTAGCCAATCAAATAAGTATTAAAGCAGAATAAGGCTTTTTTTTCAAATATTTTTGGCATTATGCTAGTATTTTTCGAAATGCATCGTGCGCATTTTATATCATTTAAAACCCTTATTTTTTTTAACATAAGCAGTACTATGCATTGGATTTTTTATTTGAAAGTATCGAATGTCTTGCATGTATATATTTTTTAATATGCCTGAAAAAAAGTTTTTGCATATTTTTACTTCATTTCATGATCTATAAATTTGGCAGATATTTGTAGTTCAAAGAATTGCCTGCTAGTTTACAGACAAACATTTCAGTCAACAATCTTGAGCTATCAAGAAATCGCAATACAATTAATGCGCAAACCCACAAAATACTTAGGTGTGAATATCTAAGTGTCTTCAAGGTCGTAAAGAAGAATATTAATTATTCTCCTTCTGTATATAGAGTGAAAAGTTCCTCGCCCATTTATTATCTCAAAAGGATACTACCTGCAGTTTACGACTCATTGAAACATGCGCTGGATTTGACAATGGAGCGGGTACATTTATCTGAGGGAGGATTACTCAATGGGTCTTCTTTTTGCCCTCCCAGCAATCAGCCAAAATCAATAAAGTGGGTAAGGGAGAAAAGTGGCCCAACAGCAATCCACGCTTGCAATCTGTGATAACGCATGGTCATGTAAAAGATTGGGAGCCAGTTTTCAGCCGATTAGAAAATCTCATGCGCTTTGGATGACACAAATTAGGATAGATGTCCCATACACTCAGCAGTTTGGATTATACGTTAGGTACAGATTTCTAGAGCTGTGGGGTGCTCCTAAAATTGATGATACTGCATATCCAAGTTAGTTTTTTTTACAACTTACGTACGATTTACAGAATAGTAGGACAGACATTTGAATTTCCTAGATAAAACCACGAAAAAGTCGTAAATGAATGTCTATTCGTCTGTCCATTTGTAGAATTGGAAATAATGGGAATTTTCTAACAGATCCGGGATAAATAACTTAAATTAAACTGTATAAAATATGTATTTATCCATACACACGCACATACCAGTGGTTGTGTGTTTGTCTTAATGTACTTGGGGTAAAAATTTTGTCAAATTTTATGAAAGTTTTTATTTTAGTAGTTGCATTAATGTTCTCGTGAGATACTTTGAATTCCTTCATTTAAAACTGTTATTTAACTTTTTATCAGAATTTCGTTTTTCAGGAATCTATTTCAAATTGCTTATTTTTGAACGGTCCTTGTTAGAAAGTCTCTTACGCATATTTCTTTCAGTAGTTGTTTTTCGTCCTTTATTGCGTTGTTCATTTTGAACTCAAGAAGCTCAGTTTTAAACCGAAGTGTTTGACCTAATACTATGATTTAATTATATTAATGGGACTTTTTAATTCCACCTAGTTACTTTTTTCTTGTATACATATATGCATGTAATCATCAGAATATTTTCAGATGTATGGTAAGATAATTAATCATCTGAGAAAGTAACTCGTAGAATTTGCACTTCATGGATCAATCATTGTATTTACCAAAGATTTGTATAAAGGCCGGTACTACCACGAGAAAGTTTTACGGGGAGTGATCACTTTTACGTACCTTCAAAAGTATCATTTTTCGACATTTCTTCGATTCCTTTTGCAGACTGATGATCAGATCGGGAGTTAGCTCAGTTTAAGCGAAAAGAGTGGATGCAACGTTAACAGTCCCCAACATTTAACAGTGTAAAGGAAGGGGAAATATTCCAAATTTCTATTTTACACTTCTAATTTTATGCAATCTATTTTAATAGAATGCATAAAATTAGAAGTGTAAAATAGAAGTTTGGAATATACTTCTACTTTTATACTATTTTATACTTCTCATTTTATACTATTTTATACTTCTAATTTTATACTATTTTATACTTCTAATTTTATACTATTTTATACTTCTAATTCTATACTATTTTATACTTCTAATTCTATACTATTTTATAATTTAATTATTACTTTATATATCGATAGAATTGAGCCAAAAAATTATTGGTAAACGTCTTATTTGTGCTTTGAAGAAGAATTAGTTTGCTTTTCTTTGACCGTAACTTTTTGAGTTCGGTTTATGAATTTGTACTTACTGCAATGGTTTGCAAGTGGCGAACCAATTGAAAAGGTGAAGTGAAATGTTTGCCAATTGGAAATGGATTTGCTTGTGGTTTAATATGCCGTTACGCAGCGAACATATTATGATGGTGTACCTCAAGTTGTAATGTGGATGTAAGTACTTGTTTGTACATCTCCGGAATTTCTATAAGTATCCTTATTTCTGCAGAGAACCACGGGGATTCATATTTTTTGCCTTAGAATGTGTGTGAGTAGAGACTTTAACTGCACTGTCAACTACAAGATTCGGTAGCTCAGATACCGTGCACAATTTATTTAGAATTATATTTTGTCCCCAGAGTAAGTTGACGCAAATATTAAATTGCAAAAACTGTACCACAAGACGCCTTTCCCAAGGGATTCTTTTAACAAGACTGAATGTTTAACATTTTGTCTTGGAATGGGTGCACAAGATGAGTTAATTGCGAAAAATGCCACGCGACTGAAAGTACAAGGTAGGTTTCTTTTATTTTTAAAAATACTTCGTCATTTTATTTGACCATACTTATTGACACTCTCTGCATATTAAGCATGTATAAAATTGTAACTCCATTCGTGTCCACAACTCCGGTCTTTCAGATTACTTATGAAAGTGATGAAGTGATCTTCATCTCGAGGGGGGGGGGAGGACTCAACATGAAATATTTCAAATAAGAAGTTAAATAATACTAGTACAATCTAAATCAATGAATACTTTAGCATAGCAAAAGAGCCAGCATGGGTTCCCATAAGATTAGTTTATAATTACGATTGTGAGAAACATATTACTCAATATACCTTGAAAACGTAGTATATAAGATCTGGGGGTAATGGCTACACCCTTAAGGGGAGTGGTCACTTTTAAGTACCTTCAAAAGTATCATTTTCAGACTTTTCTTCGATTGTATGTACTACTCATTATTTTTCCTTGATTTACATGTAATTCTTTGAGTAAATGCCTATAATACTGTTCATTGTATATGTAATATCTCAAGGTAATTAAAAAATATACAATTATTTTTTATGCATAAAAATTTACTAATTTTTTTTTAAATCGAACATTTTGCAGTCAACTACTACGCGCATTCTGTAAAAATAAATTATTAAGGTACAGAAATAATTGTTTACTATATATGATTACAATACTTCAGGCAACAAAATCCACCAGCATTTTTTAACCTTAACATATTTTATTTTTGCAAAGAATTTTTTGATAAGCTTTTACTCAGACATTTTTGAAATTTCTAATTAAAAATAGCACATACTAAAATGTTTTGATATATTTTAGAATAATGTTAGTAGATATTGTTGCCTGAAGTATTGTAATCACATATAGTAAACAATTCTTACTGTACCTTAATAATTTATTTTGACAGAATGCGCACAGTATTTGACTGCAAAATGTTCGATTAAAAAAAAAATTATTATATTTTTATGCATAATAAATTATTTTATATTTTTATGCATAATAAATTATTTTATATTTTTTATGCATAATAAATTATTTTATAATTTTTATTTAAAAAAATTATTAAATTTTTATGCATAAAAATTATTTTATGTTTTTAAATTACCTTGAAGTATTCCATATACAGTAAACAGTATTATAGGCAGTTTCTCAAAAACTTTCATGTAAATCAAGCAAAAATCATGAGAAATACATACAATCGAACATAGGTCTAAAAATGGTACTTTTAAATGTACGTAAAAGTGACCACTCCCCTTAAGCTAGCGTAAAAAAAGGCCAAAAATTTTAATTCAAACATTTTTTACGAACTTTTGAAAATTTGGAAGTTTGTAACCTAAAAAAAGCTCATTTAGCTTGTAAGCGGGCGTCCATTAATTACGTGAGGCTTTTAGGGGGAGGAGGGTGTCGAGCCGAATCTCACCCAGTCTCACGTGGGGGAGAGGGGGGTTCTCGGCAAATATCACGTAATTTTTTTTGCCGTAAGAAACAGTTGACAAAATTGCGAGAAAACTGGACTACATTAAGTAAAACATGTTTCTACACTTAAATATGGCTAAATCCTACACAATAGTTCCAGTAGTCACTCTCGAGACCACACATCAGTCCCCGTGGACTGAATTAGAATGAATATTCTTTTACGAATTTTAGTAGTTCCTATTTAAGTATTTTATTGTTCGATTTTCTCACTGCGATTCTAGACTACGAATATGTATTCTCACTGTATTCCCGACTACTCTTATTCTTAGTAGTCTTAAATACTAGTCTTAACTAGTCTTAAATAAAAATAATTAAGCAAATTCTGTTCTTTGAAATAAATCCAACGCAATCAAGCACAGATTAAAGTATTTACACTAAAAATACGCATTGTGAAAAATCTCACGTGAGATTAGGGGGGGGGTCGAAAAATCGCCTCACGTAATTAATGGACGCCCCCTAAAACCCACTTGATGTCTACCAGCACAGACGTTTTCGACAACATCCCTCTCTCATCCACGTTTTTAAGTACGGAATTCGAACCCAGAGGGAAAAATTAGACGAAGTGAAAAAAAGGGCGGGAAAATAGGGCAACTCTGAATTTTGGTGCGAAAAAGCAGCTGTTTTCTATGCTAACCGCGAACTGTTGATTTTTCTCATTTCCAGGCACGATACCGCAGCCGATAGTACAGGGAGTACGTATTTTTGTTGCGTTCACAAATTTAGATAACCCAAACACCGACAATGTTTGGAGTAGAAGTGAATTCGGTAATAATTTCCTGAACCTGAAGTGTTAGGCCTCTTTCAGACGAGGCACATTTCTTGGTCCAACTGACTTGCCTTGTTTATTTTTATGTAGTTGACTGCCGTGTGAGGTTCTTTTCACACGAGGCGCGGCGCCCAATTCAAGGCGAAACCTTCTCTTCTGGCTACGCTTCGTCAGCAGCTACACGGAAGCGAAAACGCGACTGAAAAATGATGTGGAAGAAGACAGTTTACTACATTAAATTATGTGTATATATTCTATCCATAGGTCATACTTTAATCTACACCTAAAATAATTACAATATTTCCCATAAAAATATTTTTCAGGCAAATGTATTGTAATCTACAAAAAATATCAAAGGAAAAAAAAATTGCTGTAAAAAATCAGTGATATGTACTTAACTAAATTTAGATAGAATTTGTATAAACATAGAAGATATACATGTATACAAAATTTTAGCAATTTCGGACGATTAGTTTTGAAGAAATAGTGCGCACAAGTTTCAAAATAAGTTTTTAGAAAAAACCATTTAAAGTTTAAATTTTCTATAAATTACTTTACTATTAGCTTTATACATTTGGCCATAAAATCGTTTGTAATATCGACTTCATTTTTTTTTTCATAAGATTCCTTTTATTCCATTCTTCATAATTAAATCATAATAAAAAATTGAGTTTTTTTAAAGTTTTAAGGTGATTTCCCTCCTTACATTTTTAAATTTCAAAAACTTTAACTTAAATATTATACCTTTGTTCTACCGATACCTTTCTTTTACACCAATTTTATAACACAATATTGGTCTTTGATTTATAATGATGTAGGGCAATATAGAATTAAGAAAGCATCATAACCTGGCACTCAGGTTTTTACTTACAAAAATACAAAATGTATTATTTTTATATTTGCTCTGCTAATTTTTTAAATCGCATTTCTTTTATTTGTAGGACCAATATACCTCATTCTTACTTTAAAAAAAATTTATAATAATTAAATTGCACACCTGAAAGATTGCAAAATCCTCCCTCATATGAAAACTATTCAAATTGTAAGCATAAGGCGATGTTCACATTTGCGAATCTAGATAAATTTAATTAAATAATGGGTAAATTCGCGCAATTTGGTGCTCCCACATATATTTTTAAGTGTAACAGTCATAACCTGTACTAATCGATGTAATGCTGTTTGATAAGTAATGTAAAGAGAGTGACGTATGTCACCATAGAAACATCAAATAAACAACCAATGATAAAGAATATATTTCGTTGAAATGACCAAATAAATATTTCTGTTCCTTTTTTTAATGATAATGCGGCTTCTAAATAAATTTTTAAAAAAATTCTAAAAAGGTTAAAAATTTTGTTTTAATTTTGGAGTTTTTAACCACCATTAACAAAAGAACAAATGAACTTTTAAATTTGAATGGTACCGACTACTTTATTGAGCAGGCATCTGTATTTATTTATATCGATATTTGCAAGGGGACTGGGACGTCTGCGACAACTAAGAAGTTGGAAATTTGGGCTATTCTTTTAAAGCCAATATCTTACACAAATATGCATGTATCATTATGATTTTTTTACGTTAATTTAGTAAGACCTTTATAAATATTTTGAGATAAAAAAAATTTCTTTTTGGATTGAAAGGTAAATTTAAAATAACAATATAAACAAACATACTTTTCCCCCTTAAATTTTTGAAGTATTCACTTTGTAACACTTTCAAAAATTTAGCAAAAATCTTACCTTGAAATCTTGTATGATGATTAAACACAGTTTATTTTATATAGTTAACCCATTTAAATCTTTGCTACACTATTTTAAAAATTTATAAATTTCAATTATCAGAAATCTGCAAATTTTTGTCATACATTTTCACCATTTACAAAAATATCTTAAGGTTTTAAAAATAAAAATATAGGTTATATTGATACAAGAGCACTTATTCTATTGACGTTTAAAATTACAGAGATGTACTTGCAACATATTTTGCAGAAAGTGTACCATTACATGAAAAAATCACATTTTGAGAAAAACGCAAAAAATACTTTCCCATTATATGGGATTTAAATGTATGTTTACATTTTTAAGTTGCTAATAATTGTTGTTAGAGTGTCAAAAAGTACATAAATTATAAATATTTGTAATCTGCAGAATCTGCTCTAATTTTTAAGCCACAAATTCAAAAAAAAAATTTTTTGAAGTCGGAATAAAATTTGCGTGCCAATTCCCTCCAAGCTTCCCCCCTTTTAATTTTATCGCAATATTCATCACACCTCATGTCCCATATCGCGGGACTAATACGAATTTCTTCGATGAATTGTTCCACATTCAAACTTGCAATTGAAACGCTTTCCATACTGAACTGAGCTCATGCAGCTAGGCGGCTGGTGTGAAGAGCGTACCTTCAGTAATGTCTTTTGTGTTGAGTCTACTCAACTCATCGGGATGAGAGCCCCAGCGGCACAAGTGCCAGATGTCAAAATGTCTGGGCACTGAATTCACTCCGTGTGAAAAGGTTCAGGCGATTCTCATACATTTTCTATGGTGGCTACACTCCTTGACAGCCGCCCGGAAATCAGTTTGATCAACTATGTGCCTCGTCTGAAAACGGCCTTATGGTGTCGTGATTTCAGCTAAAAATGAATAGGGTAGGTGGGGGCAAAGGTTTGCAATTTTGAGTTTTGGGTTTCTTACGGGTCTCCGTTAGATCCTATCGCCCCAAAAAGTTACTTGTATTGTAGTTGGGTATCCCCTCTACCTTCTATAAAATAATGAATTTTTTCCCGAAATATTTAGTCACCGAATTTTTAATTTTACCAAAACACCTGTTTGCGAACCTTTGCCCCAATCGATGGGGCAAAGGTTCGCACTGTAAACCTTTACCCCACTCGTTGGTTTCTTACTGGATAGGCATCGAAAATCACAAAAAGAGTTGTCTAAATAATTTTATTTCACATTTTGTAATCTTTTTAAAGGTGTTACATATATGGAAAATCACAAATTGAACAGGTTAATCTCAATAAATTTTTTCTTAAACTAAATAACTTCAAAATGAAATATCAACTATTAACACAGAAAGATGAATCTAACAAAGAAATTCACAAAATGAAAAGGGGTTAATCTCAATAATTTTTTTCTTAAACTAAAGAACTTCCAACTAAAATATCGACTATTAACACTATCGTTATATCATATCTTGGGCTTTACTCATTCTTTTAAAACCCGTAAAAATTAAGCAAATTAAGGGGATGGGGGACATTACAAAGCAATTTTTGAAAATTTTACCTCAGAGATATGAAATTGGGCATAAATATTCCTTAAAGTAAAACTATTTCAAACACCTTATAAAATTTTATAAATATTTAAAATTTTATTTTTTATATTTAAAAAATTGAAATTTTTATTATGTTTTTTAAAATGCTCCTTGCGATCAAATTTTTAGTCTTATCCTTAATTTTGCATTTAGATTGCTTATACATTTTGATCAGGATTATATTTTGATTTGTGCTTTCGTTGAATAATTAATTTTTAGGAAATAATTTTATGCTTGTACTCTGAATTCTCGTGAAATTTTTGTACTTTTCCACGCTTAAGTTAAAATTTGATAATCTGAATGATGTCGAAACCTGAAATGGATACATAACTTTATTTTAATGTATAAGAGGAGTCTTTGTAATAAAGTTTATAAAATTTCGTCAAAAATTGTGACGCAAGGAGCATTTCAAAGACTTGCAAAACTGGAAATTACTCATTTAGAGCTTTTTTCCCTAACCAGACCTTCGAAGCTTATAATGTCTTGTAACAACATTTAATTCTTTTATCTTCTAAAATAGGTCTTTGTTCAGAGCTATTTTATTTTTGTGTTGTACTAACTTATTTTATTTTTAATTTATGGATTTTCAAGCATTTTACAAAAAAATTTCTGATTTAAAAACAGGCAGTTTTTATCAAAAACCATATTTTTTTTTCAAATTACAAAAATGTGAATTCCCATTAATAATAAAAGACGTTGTTAATAAGGATTCCTAATGAAAAGAGGACATGAAACAAATGTTAATAGTTAGAGCGGCAAAGGTTTGCAGATGGGGCAAAGGTTTGCACTGCGAACCTTTACCCCATGACTCCTGCAAACCTTTACCCCATTTCGTGCTGGTTCTGTTTCTGCAGAATGGACGCCACTGTATTTGAGTTAACCCAAAACTTAAGGTAGGATTTGAAAGGTTATTTACCACCCTAAGATGCGAAAATAAGCCCAAAACAGTTCGTGAGTTTGAGTGATGCTCAAAATTACTCAAAAGTTGCAAAAAATTACATTAAAAGAGACGAAAATAAACTTACCTCATTTTCTCTGCAAAAGGGGGTCTTAACTCCAACATTTTTTACGAGGCAACTGACTGGAAGTAGAGGAATGCATTGCCTACCCTATTCTTCCTAAAACTCTTCCCGGTCATTTTAAAATGTATGTGCGAACCTTTGCCCCCACCTACCCTATGCTCGAGTTACCTTTGTTCCTAATACGTAAATGCAAGGTGCGCCCATAAAGTAACCGGAAGGTTTTTTATAAATAAGAAAAATATTACTCACTTTCAAATAAATGTATCTCCTTCAAAATAATCACCAAATGAGCCTATACAATTTTTCCAACGTTTCTTAAAGTCACCGAAACATTGTTTATAGACGTTGGAACTAACCGCTCGCAAAATACGCGTAACATTTGATTTGATATCCGAGACGTTTTCAAATCTCTGTCCTTCAGTGGCCACTGGCGATAAGTCGGGAGAATATAGTGGGTGATTTATCATTGTAATTGAATGCTTAGCAAGATATTGCTGTACAGAAATTGCTGTATGGGGCCTAGCATTATCGTGTAAAAGAAACCATTGCCCAAAATCAAAGAGTTCCTTCTTAACTCGCCTTATCCTAATTCTTAATCGAAAAGTACCTCCTGTAAAAATACTTATTAATTGTTAGATTTTCAGGAATAAATTCGTGGTGATTAAGTCCTTTGTAATGAAAAAATGCAAAATCCATGAAAAGACAGCGATTTGAAAACGTCTCGGATATTAAATCAAATATTACGCGTATTTTGCGAACGGTTAGTTCCAACGCCTATAACCAGTGTTCCGATGACTTGAAGAAACGTTGGAAAAATTGTACAGACTCCTTTGGCAATTATTTTGAAAGGGATGAATTTTTTTTTAAGTGAGTCATATTTTTCTTATTTATAAAAAAATTGTCCGGTTACGTTATGGGCGCACCTTGTATAATGTGTCACTGCTCTTTTGTCTATTTTATCAAGCATTTAGCTATACCTACATATTTTATTATTAAACTTTATGTAGAATATATACCTAAATGAGGGCCAAAATATGGGATGATTTGACCTAGTCCCGCCAAGTACTGCTGAACGGACTGACGTGCTACCGGAAGAACTTTAGACTGAAACGGACGCTGTGATCAAAAGAGGCCCATGTAAATAAGTGCTTCTGGAAAGTCCTTTCAGCAGGACTTTTGACTGTATGTTCTATGGTTAATCATCTAAACATCTAAACTATCATTTCTATGCCTAAATACTTAAATCTATCACTTTTCAATTTCTGTTACAGAAATTGTGTACTTTTTTTCCTGAAAGTACATCATTAAAGTGAAATTTTATCAAAGAAACTTTTAACATTTAGTAAAATTGTACTCGCAGTATTAAAATCATACTGAAGGAATTCAGATAGTAATAATTATTTGTGTGTTCAATGACATTAAATACTAATGGCATCCGATACTCATCAACATCGCAAAAAAATACGCGCCGTTTTCCCTTAATGCATTTTGTGTGTATGAAATTACAATTCAGCATGCCAAAATGAGAGAAAAATCATTTTATCATTGTAGCTAGCATAAGTAATTTTCATTTATTCAAAATTACTTTTTCCAGATCTTAGCTGTTGTAGCATAAAAATAAGCGTGTTAATATATAAAACAAATGATTAATACTTAGTTATCTTTTCCAATAATTTGCTTCAATGAATCAAGGTTAGTATAGGTTTGATAAAAATGTGCTTTTTGTCTTTTCTAAATATAGTCATTGAAAATAGGAAGTTGATAATAATAAATTGGTTTTGTTACTCCAAATAACAATTAAAATTTAGATATTCCCTGAGACGTTAATATTGAAAATCTCTTATTAGGTGCATATATTTTTCGTTTCATTACACATTTAAAGAAAAAAAAGAAAAATATTAAGATCTTAAAAAAAAAATTCTACTTGTTCAGGTTTTAAAATTAGTGAAGTTAGTAGTAAATATAAATATTTTGCTAAACATATAATCTACCTCCTTCTTTTATACTTTTAGATTTCAAATATTTACTATGTTTTTTTTATGTTCTTTGAAAGAAAGATATTCTTCAGACAATAATAAAAAATGTCTAATTAGATTTTAACTTTAAGATTTTAAACAACTGATGGTGGCGTGTGTACTGTCGCATATTTGCTTTCTTTCAAAATAAACAAACATTTTCCTCTGTCATGGGAAAACGTTACACCTTTTCTAAACAAATTTACTTCAATTCCGTAAAAGAAGGTCAAGTGTAGAGCTATAGAGTGATTTTTAAACATCTCTTTGAGAGAAGATTTTTTGATATATTTTAATATATTTAGAACATCTGTACAACCTGGATATAAAAACCATCACTGTTTCGTTAAATCATCGATCAAACCATTGTAAATTGAGCTGGAAAGACTCCGTAAAAATTATCTCTCTATGTACAGTCTTCAAATATTTTAAAACCTTTTCCCTCTTATGAAATAAGACTAATAAAATGCAATCGTTTTAAATATTAATTCAAATATCAAAGGGTGAATAAACAAACCTACATATATTTATTAACTATGTTTAACTTTAAGGTCATTTATGGAAAGATAAGCAATCTAAAAGCTTCTTAATGAAAATTTCTACATATGCAGAGAAAATAAATTTATACATTGACATTTCGGCCTTGAAAACACATGTCAGCAAACTTTAAGTCATAGAAAAGTGTTTGCAATGTAATGACTGAATTTAATAATATTTGGTGCGCTGATTTCAGATATGACATCGATTTTTCTCAATCACGTCCAGAAATGGGCTTGAATATATTGTCGCGTAGATGGTAGTCGTATGGATTGAACACACACGTAGAGGGAATACAACGCTGTTTATTAGCACACAACACTTAGCTGATAGCACTCAGAACTGAACTCACAGGTTGAGCTACTTGCTCTTTTATCCATCAACAGAATATTCTGGAACGCCGTTCCAGGAAATTAAAGAATGTTCTAGCAACTTCTAGAACTAACAGAAATAGAATTAAATTAAATTAGATTAAATTAAATTAAAATAATGTAGAGCTTCGAACCGGGAACCTCTTGCTCAGCAGTCCGGTGCGTTGACCATTCAGCAACAGCGTCTTTGACGGGAAAGGCTTTAAGCGGCATTTCTCCCTCTTTAGAAGAACAGCGTCCCGCTGTCCTAGGTTGCCTAACTGCTAGCAACTTTTGATCTGGAACGTGTCTGTGGTCCGGTGTAATCATTCTTTACATTGGTAGGCGGATCCGCTTCACAATGGCCGTCTTCAGATGTTGAAGAATCACCATTCGGATGTTGTGCTTGTAATTCAGGGTCGTAGTAAGGCTTCATTCTAAGGACATGGACGGTGTCTATCGTTTTCCGGCGTCTTGATGTTGGCTCATAGTCTTGGACTTCGTAGGTTACGTCAGATAATCGTCGTAACACCTGGTATGGTCCGAAGTATTTTTTAAGCAGTTTCTCGGACAAGCCTACTTTCCGAACAGGCGTGAAAATCCATACTAAATCTCCAGGTGAATAGGACACCACCCTGTGCTTGGAATTATAACGCCGACGGTCCTTTTCTTGCGCCTCTAGGGTTCGTAGTCTGGCTAACTGCCTTGCCTCTTCGGTTTTCACGACAAGATGCTTAGTATAGTCGTTCTCCACGTCAGGGCAGGAGGGGAAAAGAGTGTCGAGCGTTGTTTCGGCTTCTCGGCCATGAAGTAAATAGAAAGGTGTGAATCCGGTTACATCCTGTTTAGCGGTGTTGTAAGCGAAGGTCACAAACGGCAGTATCTCGTCCCAGTTTCTCTGTTCTACGTCTACGTACATGGATAACATGTCGCCTAGTGTTTTGTTGAATCGCTCAGTAAGGCCATTGGTCTGGGGATGGTAGGCTGTCGTCATTCGATGACTAATGTTACACAACCGGATGATATCTAAAACAAGTCTTGATTGAAACACTTGCCCTCGATCGGTGATGATAACTCGGGGCGCTCCATGTTTTAGAAGTATATCTTAGACGAGGAACTTCGCTAATTCCGCAGCTTCAGCAGTTTTCAGGGCTTTTGTAATAGCATAGCGACTCAAATAGTCGGTGCAGACTACGATCCATTTATTTCCAGTGGTCGAATTTGGAAAACGCCCAAGGAGATCTATCCCAATGCGATGAAATGGCGCAACAGCAGGCGGTATAGGCATTAGATGACCCGGTGGCTTTTGTGGAACGGCTTTTCTACACTGGCATTCCCGGCAGTGCATGACATATCGTCGCACATTTCGGTAGAGCCCTGGCCAGTGAAACCGCTTCCTTATTCTGTCGTACGTTTTGACGAATCCTAGATGTCCGGCCGTGGGTGCGTCATGGAAACATTGAAGAATGTCTTGACGTAGATGCTTTGGAATGACAGGAAGCCATTTCTTGCCGGTTGGATCGAAATTCTTTTTACATAGTACGTCTTCAATCAGCTCAAATTCTCCTTTCACTGTTTCGCCATTTCCTAGAGTCCGTATTAACTCCGCAAGTCTTGGATCTTTTGTTTGTTCGTCAGCAACGTTAGCAAAATCTATAGCGGCGATGACTTCCGATGGTATATTGTCTTCTTCCAATGGATTTCGGGACAAACTATCAGCGTCCTTGTGTTTTTTCCGCTCTTGTAAACAATCGAGATGTCATACTCTTGTAGTCGCAAGGCCCACCTCGCAAGTCTTCCTGAGGGATCCTTTAGATTAGTTAGCCAACACAGCGAATGGTGGTCTGTTACGATTGAAAAGTGTTTGCCGAAGAGGTATGGTCTAAACTTGTAAACAGCCCATACGGCGGCAAGGCATTCCCTTTCAGTCGTGGAATAATTTTTCTCTGCTTTGGTTAGTGTCCGCGAAGCATAGACAATAACTGTTTCTTTTCCATTCTGTAGTTGAACCAAGACTGCTCCAATACCATAGCCGCTGGCGTCCGTTCGCAATTCTGTTTCGGCGTTTTCGTCGTAAAGTCCCAGTATAGGGTCAGATATCAGTGCTTCCTTTAGCCGGTCAAAAGCATCCGACTGCTCACGTCCCCAACGAAATTTAGAGTCACCTTTCAGCAACATTTGTAAGGGTTGAGCTTGATGACAAAAATCCTTGATGAAGCGGCGGTAATAAGAACAGAGTCCTAGGAAACATCTGACGTCGTGCACACTTTTGGGTGTGGGAAAACACTTCACGGCCTTTACTTTATCTGGATCGGGGCGGACACCTCCTTCCGACACTAGATGTCCCAAAATCTTAATTTGTTCAGCCCCGAAGAGACATTTATTTGGATTTAGGACAAGCCCAGCTTCTTGGATGCATTTTAGTACGACATTCAGACGTTTAAGATGGTCGTCGAAGGTCTCAGAAAACACGACAATGTCGTCTACATAACAGAGACACATGGTCCATTTTAGGTGTCGTAGCGAGTTATCCATCATTCTTTCAAAGGTTGCCGGCGCATTGCACAGACCAAAGGGCATGACCTTGAACTCGTAAAGTCCTTCTGGTGTGATAAAAGCTGTCTTTTCGAGATCTGCCTCGTCCACTTCAATCTGCCAGTAGCCAGAATAGAGATCGATCGACGAAAAGAACTTGGCTCCTTTTAAGCTGTCTAATGTGTCGTCAATACGTGGCAGAGGGTAGGCATCTTTTTTCGTAATTTTGTTGAGCCGACGATAATCGACGCTAAATCGCCAACTTCCATCCTTTTCTTCACGAGGACAACTGGGGACGACCATGGGCTCTCCGACGGTTGAATAACATCTCTGTCTAGCATCTTTTCTACTTCCTCTTGAATAATTCGACGCTCCGCAGGAGATACTCTGTAAGCCCTTTGGCTAATCGGTAGATGATTGCCAGTGATTATACGATGTTTCACATTTACTTCTGGCTTTTCTTGATTGATCAAAAATTTCAGGAAACTCAGAAAGTAATTCTAAGAGTCGCTGTTTTCGTTCTACCGTGAGATCTTGGGCTAGCATTTGGGAATAGTCTACCGGAGAAGGGCTCGATTTCAACTTGGCGGCTGAGCAGATATGCGCATTGGAGATGCAGTTCAGATACCTCTCGTCTAGAGTCTCTGCATAGCCCACACACATGCCTTTGGGAATGAACCTAGCTTCTGGTTGAGCATTCGTGACCCAGAGTTCGGCTGTACCGTCGTAAAACGTCAGGATCGTTGAGGGCACCGCAACTTCTTTGTCCAGCAGCAGTAGTCGATTTCCCTCCACTATGACGTCTGTGATCGCATTAATTTTGGGATTCGTGACAATTACTTTAGAAATAGAGTGCGGAGGTACGACGCAGTCTTGAAGGGTGTTCACTCGCCATGTCTCAGCAGATTCAGGATCTGACATCATTTCGTCAAACACTAGTTCCGATCGGCCACAGTCGACGACTGCTCTCGAGGCTTCGAGAAAATCCCAACCAAGTATAACATTGTGACTGCAGTTCGGCATAACTGTAAACTCAAAGGGACGTATTAGACCATTGATGTTTAAGCGAAGAACACATTTCCCTATTGGACGGACGTGACTTCCGTCGGCGACCTTGAGCATTATGCTTCCGTTGATTGGGAACATAATCTTTCGCAGCTGACGTCTATATTGGTCTGAGATGACAGAAAATGATGCGCCGGAGTCCACGAGTGCACGCACTGGTTGACTGTCAATGTTTAGTTCTAGATAATTCTTCGTCATCTTTGCGGCAGAGGGAGGATTTTGTTTTTCAGCGGCCCCACCTCCAAGGAAGGTCGCACTGCTTAGTTTTCCTCATTTCTTCGGCCAGGTGAGACACTGGAACGTCCATACGGCGATGGGGATCTGAAGCGACGAGTAGGCGATCGACCTCGGTTAGGGCTAGGCGACAGACTTCTTTCAAACGTTCGGCTGGATTCGTCGGCGGTGTTCTGGGAGATCATGCGTCGCTGGGCTGTGTTTCCTCTATCAGCTCTGTAAGCATTAAAAATTGCTCTTCTATCCCGGCAATAGCGAAAGACATGTCCGGGGCGGCCACAGTGAAAGCAGACGGGACGATTGTCGGTCGTACGCCACACGTCGGTTTTTCGGGGTAATTGTTCCTGTGCCGGCTCCGGCCTGTTATACGTCGAGTGGATGCTGCGGTTGTATGTGGGAGTCGACCTTCGGAAGCTTCCACTAGATATGGGAGCCAAGGATTTCTCAACCTCATCTCGCACAATTGCTTCTATGGTTTGTACGCCTGTTTGGGGCTCTTCAATTTGGGGTGTAGTTAATCGCTGTATCTCTTCACGGACAATTTTACGGATCAGTGAGGTTAGATCCTATTCCTCGTCGACGGAGGCAATTGGGACAACATTCGGCAAGCGACTGAATTTCTGACGTCCTATTCGCTTTTGCTGCATTTCCTCAATGTACTGACACCATTTACTGAAATCGACTGTCGTTTTTATCTCCTTAGTTAATAAGGCCTGGTACACCTCTTCTGCGATGCCGTTCATTAAGTGGGACACTTTATCGTCTTCTGACATGGCCGGGTCAATTTGGTTGCAGAGTCCTAAAACGTCTTGGATATAAGATTGTGTAGCTTCCCCAGCTCTCTGCGCTCGGCATTTTAAGCAATCCTTAGCTCGCCGTATATATAGCTGAGAGTCACCAAAAGTTTTTTCAGTTCTCTTTCGAAGTCGTCCCATGAATTCAGCAGATCTTCGTTATTTTCAAACCATATTTTGGCGGTCCCATCAAGGAAAAAGTAAACGTTCGCAAGACATAGAGTATCATCCCATTGATTAAATTTTGATACTCTAAGGTATTCTTTTAACCACTTGGTTGGATCTTGTCCAGGATCGCCTCTAAAAATTGTCGGCTTTCTCGGTTCCCTAATTAGTGCTGGAGACAGCAGGACGGTTTGTGGCTTGACTTCTCCTTCAGGCATTGCCGGGAATCGCTTTCGTGGAGCGGCTACGTAAAGACCGTATTCCGGAGGAAGATTTAAAAGTCTACGGCTTCTTCGTATTTCTTCTGCTTCCAGACTGAACTGAGTACCCGGCGCCTCCACCAAAGATGTCGTGTAGATGGTAGTCGTATGGATTGAACACACACGTAGAGGGAATACAACGCTGTTTATTAGCACACAACACTTAGCTGATAGCACTCAGAACTGAACTCACAGGTTAAGCTACTTGCTCTTTTATCCATCAACAGAATATTCTGGAACGCCGTTCCAGGAAATTAAAGAATGGTCTAGCAACTTCTAGAACTAACAGAAATAGAATTAGAATTAAATTAAATTAAATTAAAATAATGTAGAGCTTCGAACCGGGAACCTCTTGCTCAGCAGTCCGGTGCGTTGACCATTCAGCAACAGCGTCTTTGACGGGAAAGGCTTTAAGCGGCAATATGGGCAAGAAAGCCTACTCTACGTATTCTGGGGAGAAGGTCTTTTCAAACCTTCTAGATGATGATGATATTTCAGAATCGTCCTCAACAGAAGCTAATGATAATCCATAATTCGCCATTATCCCTCCAGATCCGGATGATTTGACGGATGAAGACGCTATTGATGATATTTTATGTGAAAATGTCGAATCACCTAAAGACATTGCAGGTGAAATCGACATTTTTTTCTAATAAATGTAAAAGTAAGCAATATAGTAAGAAAAAGGAGCATATTGTATGGGGAAAATGGATACTCTACATGGATGTAATGCATTCTAAAATAAGAGTTCTAGAGTTTCAGAGATCTATATCTTTGAGAGAGCCATTTCTTTGATAAAAAGGCTTGAAGAAATGCAATTGAATTCTATTTTACCTGAAACTTCACATATTAGAAGACTATCTTCAATTCAAAATCTAATTCTCAACGAAACTCGAAAAGACCGCATGGTCCATATAATTACTAAAAATAGTGAAAATAAATAAAAAATGTAAACACTGCAAAAGTTAAACAATTACTGTATGTAATAAGTGCACTGTACCTCTTCATGCGAAAAGTTTCAAAGATTTTAAAAAAAAAATTTTAATTTTTATAATTTTACCTTTTTATTTTTTTAAAATTTTTATACCGCTTTGGACTGATGTTGCTAAAACGCAACATTTTGTAACTCTCGTAAAAATAAATTTAATTTTATGGAAACAACTTATTTGTGTAATTAATGTTCTAAGAAGTGTTAAAAACTGTTTGGTGCATTTCCAATAAAGTAAACATGGAGCTGTCCTAAATGGATTAATGCTTTCTTTTTCTTTTTCTCTGAAAGCTCGTTTTGGCACTTAGTCTGTGCACGGGACTTCTCTGTGTAGTATCCAAGAGTAGTCCGCCATCATATTGATGTTCCTTGGTATCTCCTTGATATCTTGGTGAAATATTTCACCCTGTTCTTCACTAACTGCACCAAGATTTTGGGGAAAGTAGTCCAAATGCGAATTTAAAAAATGTACTTTCAAACTCATTGAACAACCCAAGTCTTTGAATTTCATTAACATGTTTTCCACGATAGATTTATAGTTGGGATCCTTAACGTTCTCGAGGAATTCTGTGGAACTTCCTCGAAAGATCTCTTTCACTCGAAAGCATTTTACTTTCAAACACTTCTTCTTTAAAAAGATTCCGAATATCTGGACCTTTGAAAACACCTTTATTTTTGCTTCCTACAGTCGTGAAAAATTGTTTCCTAGGTATTTAAAGCACTCTCCTTCTTTTGATAGAGCTTTAAGAAATTGTTTCATCAAGCCAAGCTTGGTGTGAAGTGGAGGCAACAGGACTTTCCTGGGATCAACCAAACTTTCCTTTACTATATTTTTGTTTCCAAATGTTAATGCTTTCCTTTACTACACATATTAACTTGAAAATTGTTCCTTTTTTTCCGTTATTTTAGCACCAGAGATGGAAAAATCTCCAGTTTTCTCCAGTATTGACGACTTATGATACTATATGTTCATCCCCTTCCTTAATTAACACAATCGATTGGTGGCTACAAAAATCAAAATTTTCAATTTGGGAAAATTTAAATTTTTTTCAATTTTCAATTTTTTGAAAACATATCACGTCATAAATTTATTTTACAATTTTTCTTGAAATCATCGTCCAAAAATCATGAGCATCAGCTATTGGTTTCTGAACACTTTTTTGGTTGCAGGCCTGTGAAATTCACTATAATTGAGACGTAAGAATGAACTTCAAAATAAATGAACATGTCGTCATATAGAAAATATTTTTATGTAAAATCAGATGAATAAAAAATAAATACCGGTTGCTCATATAAAGTTTAATCTAGTTTCATTCATTTTTTCCATTTAATAATTTTAATGCTCTTTCTTACGGGATGATATTTCATGTAAAAAACTATTGTATTTACATGTATTAGTGCTGCTAAATCTGGACCTTAACTGTATTTTATAAAGTTAAATAATATATTTCCTAATTTATAAAAATTTTCATAACTAATATGTATTTTCTTGATTGCAGCATAAAAATTTTCTTGCTCTGTTTTAGTATAATTTTTAATTTCTCAGTTAATAAACTATAATTATAAAAATACTTAAATTTTATTTTGCTCGAGTCTCAAGAGGTTAATGCTGTTCCGTTAGAATTCAATTCCAGATTGGCACATGAAAATATATCTTTTTGTAATGCAGGTATGTTCATATCATACCCGGTGGTGGTGGTCTGTTAATACGAATAGCAAATTTTTCTTTTTGTGGGGTAGGCGGAGTCTGCAAATTAGCAGTGCCTCTTATGATAATTCTCCCTCTCACACAATCAATTAAAAGTCGTCTTTCTGGTGGCCAGATAGCCTGAGCGTAGCTGGCCGAAGCCCGGCTCAGTTTATAATAAATTGTAAAGATAATGTTTATGCAGATGATTTCAAGAAAGAATCATTACACAAGGTGCGCCCATAAAGTAACCAGACAATTTTTTTATAAATAAGAAAAATATTACTCGCCCCTCAAATAAATTTACCTCCTTCAAAATAATCGCCAAAGGTTTCTATACAATTTTTCCAACGTTTCTTCAAGTCATCGAAAAACTGTTTATAGGCGTTGGAACTAACAGTTCGCAAAATACGCGTAACATTTGATTTAATATCCGAGACGTTTTAAAATCTCTGTCCTTTCACGGCCATCTTAAGCTCCGGAAAAGGAAAAAATCTGTTGGCTATAAGAATATGTTGGGTGATTTATCACTGAAGTTGAATGCTTTGCAAGATATTGCTGTAGACTAATTGCTGCATGGGGTCTAGCATTATCGCGTAAAAGAAACCATTGCCCAGAATCAAGCAGTTCCTTCCTAACTCGCGTTATCCTGTTTCTTAATCGAAAATGCACCTCCTTGTAAAAATACTGATTAATTGTTGATTTTCAGGAACAAATTCGTGGTGAATAAGTCCTTTGTAATCGCAAAATGCAAAATCCATGAAAGGACAGAGATTTGAAAACGTCTCGGATATTAAATCAAATGTTATGCGTATTTTGCGAACGGTTAGACGCCTCTAAACAGTGTTTCGATGACTTGAAGAAAAGCTGGAAAAATTGTATAGACTCCTTTGTCGATTATTTTGAAGGAGATAAATGTATTTGAAAGTGAGTAATATTTTTCTTATTTATGAAAAAATGTCCGGTTACTTTATGAGCTCACCTTGTAGTTTTCATCAAACTCCATTAATTATTAGGTGCTCTTTTCACCTCTCTAAATAATTGTGTGATATATAAATGATAGTACAGAAGTGACTTCATTTTTGGCATCAAAATACAAGGTCCTTGTGACTAGCAGTGAATGATACTCTTTGGAATCTCATAATTATAGGTTAAAGCAGGCGCTCGACAGTCGCATCTAAAAAAAGTCGTATATTATCATTTCTACAAAATGGATTGCGTTATGTATTCTAAGTTAGATGCCCATCGACTTGTATTCAAAGACAGGTTATGGAATTCGACGCTAGTTGGGATAAAAATTCAGAGGTATTTGTACCCTACGTTATAGAATTGGAATCCAATTGACTTGTATTTAAAGATAAGTTGAAGGAATTCCATGCTAATTTGGGTGCATTTAAGTAATCTCTTCATTGAAAAGCTGTACTCTGGGAGGAATGTAAATGTCAGTGGAGGGGAAATATAAGATTTAAGGGGACTCGCTACTCTAAAATCTTTAAAACATTTGATTTTTTGAAAAAAATATATGTTAAAACCTAATCATTGCTGAACAAAATAAAGCAAACCACATGAAAATATTTCGCTTAGTTCCGGAGATATTGATATTATAATATTTAATTACTGATCAAGTTTATGGTAAGAAAAATTTTAAACTCATTATTTCTCAAAATGTAATTTTGCATCATTCCGCAACTGATATCTCAAAAACTTTTAAACATAATTCCATGAAATTTTTATCACTGCATAATCGTGTTTTTATTGCGTCTGAACTAGAATTATTGCAATCACTACACATTTTGTTATTTTTTCAACGGTAAATTAATGCAAAAATTGAAGCAAAGTTTATGTATATTTTGAGCAGTTTTAAAAAAATTTAAAAAATATTTTAATGTTGAATGTTTTATATTCAATTATATTTTAAATTATTTATTTTAAATATAAAACAGGAATTATACATTTAAGTGTAAAATTAATTTCATAGTTCTGCGCGCATGTCAGTATGCAATAAAAATACTGAAAAAGCAAGGTATATCTAAAGCATTAAAAAAAAAATTCATTATTTTTAGATTTAAAAATTTGTTTATTAAAATAAATATATCAATTTATGATATACATAAAATTTGGAAAAATTGGGAGCAAATTGAAATATTTAGAATCAAAAAATATGAAAATATGCCTTATTTCCTTGAATTAATGGTCGTGAGTCCCCTTAATACAGATTGGTGAAGAGAAAGACAGTTACCTATATTCTAACACGTATTACGGAAGAAAATATGGATTTCGATGTAAAGTATAGACTCCAGTAACTCGGCTTTGTCGTAGGGTGGGGGCTGGGCCTCAACGCCCCCTATATTATGTCTTGGACCAACAGTGCCCCCCCCCCGGGACTTGTCAGCGCCTACCAGGGGGCGGTATCTCTCCCGTACGGAAGCGCACGGGTCTAAACAGTAGTGTGACAGTTTGTATACTTTTTCGGTCAACCTGTCGCACTTCTCTACAAGTTGTAATTTTCTCTCAAAAATATTGTCTATCGTTTCTAAGCAAAATAGTATGTTAGAACTTTCGCAGACGCAAGTTTGCTCTGCCGATTTTGGCGATTTTGTGAATGGTGTGGTAACCGTGCGATTTTAGCGTAATTTTTTGGTTGCCAAGTTAAGGCGATTTAGGCGCCAACATTGTGGCTCCTGTAAATTCGTGCCTTTTTTTATTATTTCGTGACGATTATTTCGTGACGAATGTATCACGTGATTTATTTTGACCAATTATGGGTATTTAATCGTTTTTTGTTGTTGCTCGGATTAGTTTGAAAGTTTATATATATACATAGATAGAGGGATAGAGACATAGAAACATGCAAAAATATATATATAGAAAATATTGCCGTAAAAGTCGAATAACCAATGCCGAAAAAGTGTAACAATTTCCCGGCAGATTCTACAAGAAATATGCGTACATCAGGAGCTTAGTCTGAGGTCCCAATCATTTATTTATATAGGTACTGGACAGTTTATTAGGAAAATTTTTCGTCAGGTTGGTGCCAAAAACTTTTGACGTCAACTTTTCGTCAAGTTGGCGTCAAAATTTTTGTCGCCAATTTGTTGCCAAGGGCGGTGCGTCTGAGAAAGCTGTACCAATAGTAGGACTGTTACGTGCCAGTTGCCTTGATTGCTGCAAAACATAGCCTCTGTACTGTCTAGGCATTTATTCAAGGATTGGCGTAAACCTCGGCTAAAAAGAAAGGGTTCCCTCTTAACCCCTTAACCGGTTTGGCCGTACGCTGTACGGGCATCGATATTCTACCTTATCCTCTTTTCATTTGCACGTATGTTTAGTTTGTAAAGACACGTGCAAACGAAATAACTAATACAAAGCCTAGTACAAACAATTTTAACAGATACTTTAACAGATATATTTTAACAGATATTTTTTAACCCGGTTTTTCTTTATTAAACGGAAACTCGGGAATTTTTGTTCTACTGCTTGCAGCGTTTGTGAATTCAAACCACTACATTTTTTAAAATTTATGTATGAAATAAACGGCGTAAATACTTTCGTGTTAGATGATGGCCTGAATTCTGATTCAGATTCGGAACTGTCTTCTAATAATCTGGATTATTCTTCAGATCATTATTTCTGCCCTGATTGTGACGTAGGACTTTGTATTACACCATGCTTCAAATTGTAAAACACAAAAAAATATACTTCTGAACAATTTGCAAAAGTGTAAACTTCAAATTTTAAAGTAAGTATGAAAGAAATTTTTGTAAGATCTGTTAAACATTCTTCGTTGCATGCAGAGTTTTCTTGCAAAATAGCAGACATTAGAGGGGTTTTGTCTTGGAAAAAGCTAACATTTAAGGGTTTTTGTGTTCAAAAAATTTAAAATAAAAATAGTGTAAAAGCATTAAAAGTGAAATTTCGTAGAAAATTTTTTCGTTTTCTTATTCCATTAAGTATGGTGATTAATTATAGGCAACAAAAAAAAAAATGCCTTTTTTTGGCAACATTTCTAGTAAAAAAATTGACCAGTTAAGGTGTTAAAGTGCGTATACAGCGAACAACGACGAAAGAAGGGTAACGATCAAATGAGGACAAACAAAGCGGAGTCAGGTATGAAATTCGGCCGCATTAACAAACCGAATGCGTTCCTTTTCGTGTGGTCACTTATTGTATGAGAAGTTTATAGAGTCCCACCCAAAAGACTAATAAGTTTTAATAGTTAAAGTCTTAAGCATGTTGCAGACTCACGAAACTCTTGAATGAAGAATAAGGAGTCGTATTATCACAATCAAAACTGGTCGTGTTAGTGAAATTCTTAAAGTATTCACCTTTAAACATGGTCAGTTTTATTTAAAATGTACTGTTTTATTTAAAGTTACTTATTCTACATTTAAGTATGAATTATAATCCGAAATGTTAAGACATTTTCTAATAGGAATACGTAATCTAATAAATGGAATGTGCCGACCCTTGTTTAATAGGTTATGAGAACACTCGAAAGAAAGTATCCATTGTGTCTCTTTTAAGATCAGTTTGTTTCGAACTTTCTGAAAGTAGTTTTGCATGAAGAATATTTAGCTTCATTATATATTAAAACGGTAGAGATGAAAACTTTCTTGGCACTATCATTCAACTTGAATTGAAAAGAGGCCCGTAGACATGAAATTGAAAGTCTTCATTTACAGTATTCTAATTAAATATAGGCAGCATTAAATATTTACGTTTGGTTTAATATCAAATGCGGGAAATCCGTGACTTAATGATGAAAAATAATTATACTTATTCAATGCCTGTTCTGAATCCACTTAAAATTGTTATATTCGTTTTTATATAAATTATGCAAAGAATCAAATTAATATAGCTAATATTCAAGAAAAGTAAAAAAAATAATTAATTCAGGTGGTCTCTTCTAACAAAACTACCGCGGGTTATTAACGTAGGATTACTTATCGTTGCTTGCCTCTTTTGTATGGATATATGTATGTATGTGTTATGTATATATGAATCTATATACAGTGACCATCGCTTATAATGATCAGTGGTTATAAGAATCAACCGTTTATAAGAATCAATATCGCGAAAACAAAAAAAAAATGTATTATTTCCATGTTAAAACCGGTGGATTGATTCTTTAAAGTGAAAATTTTAAGAATCAGCTTACAGTCTTCGCTTTCCTTTCATTTTTCCAAAAAAGCCACTTAAACCCTCAAAAGGCAAGTTCTTTTTATTTATGTTTTTTAAAGAAAGAGTGATAAGATGGGATGGAATACAGTTGTAAAATGCGTTCCTTTCTTTGTTAGACATAACATAATAGTTTCCCCTTAAACGCTTTAGAATATCACTGTCCTATTAGCTTGACCCATGGGCAACTTTACCCGTCTGGGTCGATTTCACTTTTCTCCACTGGCAAACAAAGGCAGGGACTCTTTTTTCCCACCTCCCACATCCTGGTTGCGGCTTCCTGGACCCTGAAAAATATAAATCTTCGGCGAAGTGTCCACTATGACTTAGGCAAACGTAACATTAGTAGATTCGGCACGTTATCAAACCGTGAAACGTAAGCTAGAAGGTGAACCTTCGTCTGAGACTATTGGTATTGAAAGAGGTATAAACAGCATCATGAAAACTCCATTACGTCAAACTACCATAGAAAACTTTTACTTGCTCCCTTCCTGTAGTTGAAATGTTAAAACTGTTAAGCAGGTATGTTGTAACAAATATTGGATTTTTTCTTCTCTTACTATAATTATGTGTATCTACTTACGAGTCTAGAAATTAAGTTGTATTTTTAAAATTATAAAAAATAATTTTAATAAAAGATAATTAACGTAAATTAAAGAGTATTTTATGGTAAATTTTCTAATAAATGTATATATAGGTGTGTGAGTGCCTGTCCAAACACCTAAATTTCGGCTATAAGAATCGACCGCTTATAAGAATCAAAAACAGTAATAACAAACGTGATTCTTATAAGCGCAAATCACTGTATATGTACGTATTGTAAATTTTTGACGCATTTTGGTACTTTCCTGTTTAACTCTTTACTGCTTACCCAAGTAATGCAGACTGGGTTTGGCGCGCTGCTAAATCTATAACTCGCGACGCAGGACATCTGAAATTTTGCTTTCCGTAGGACCGTTATGGAGGAACGTAATCCTACGATAAAAGGTTTTTAAAATATTATTTGAATATATTTAAATTTTCCTTCATTCGCATACATAAAAGTTAAGCGTAGTGAACCCATCTTTTGTGTTTCGTCTTTAGGTTTTAACTGTTTAAATGAAATATTCTTTTCCTAAAAAATAGCTATAGTGTATTTTGATAAATGCCAATATTGTAGATAAACAAATAATATTTTTGCTACATACTTATACCTCTAAGTATTTCAAAATATATGGACTTAACCAACGTATAACACCTGTTTTATGATGCAAATTGAAATTAACGCCGATTGTTGATGGTTTACAACAATGGTCAGTAAATCGAAGCTTAATTAATGAGATTTTAGAGTTAGTTAAGCATAGAAATCAAGCTTAAATTTAATAAATAAAAACAAATGTGAGATTTAAAAAATGGAGATTTTTATTATAATTTTTTAATTTTTTTTTTGAAAAATCAAATTACATCAGAAATTATTTTTCGAAATGAAACAGAAGAAATCTAATAAGTCCCAAATATGTTTTAGGAAATTTCTTTTCAATATACACTTAGGCATGAAAAATTAAACAGTTAAATTACGGATTAACGCTATGAATTTTTGAATTGCCCTAGTACAGAATGTCTTTAAAATTAGCTAGTGTTTTAGCTTTTGTTGAATGCTAATAACACTTCTACTTTGCTGTTGATTGCTTTATGATTTAAACCATCAGATTAAACTGCTAGATCGCGTGTGAGAAAAATTATTTTCAAAAATCTCTTTCTGCAGTAAATCTTTCTATTTAACTTTTGAGATATTCTCCTGGAAATTTAATCATGGTCACTTTACACCCACTCTAGATAAATAAATATTCAAGTCAAACAAAAAGGAAACATTTTTAAAGTGAATAATTCTTTTAAAAAAATCAGTACGCAGAAAAATTTGGAAAGATAAATTGTTGTCTCTTCGCTGGAATGCAGCATTTCATTATTTTGACGTAATAGCTTGAGCATCCGAAAATAAAACATAATCAAAAGAGGAGTGATTCTAAAAAGTGAAGGAATAAGTCCCAGTCCCCCAACCTTAAACCAAAATGATCATCATTAGCTCTAAATCGATAAAGATATTTTTCACACAGCAAGGCTGAACTTAACAGATTAAGCAAAGTGAGTTTGAAACTTAGAATGATTTATGGATGACAATTAGCGCCTTTGCTCTCATAATTATCTCTTCCCTCCAGGTGTATTGCTTTGCATCAAAGGTAAGTAATTATCATTTTTTAGAGTGTTTGCATTTTTGCAGGCATAACTTAAGAAACCGTTAATGAATTATAGCTTCCTCCGTTGTGATCTATAGGGGCGAAAAAAATTTGTTCTTAGAAGAAAACCTATTTTAACGCGCTTCTGCTTATGGGACTTGCTACTTATTGCTATGCTGTCAAAGGAAAAATTAAATTAAGGCAGTGGCTTTTCTTTCTTATTTATTAGTGGATACAGGGGGAGAATTTTTCCCCTTTTAGACATAACAGCACATTCAAAGAACCGCTTTTTCTAACGACTAAATAGCCTACTTATTATGGAATAGAATTCCTCTCCTGAGTTCAAGTTCGAAAGCAAAATTTTCACTCTATTTCAGTGGTTCCCGACCTTGGTTACGCATACCAGTACCGGTACGCGGACAAGGAGCTACCGGTACGCGAATGATTTTGCAATTTAAAACAAAAATCTATTAAAATTCTCTATTACGAAAAAAGAAAAGAAATGACTATAATAAATAATAATCCATGCGTTTTACTATTTTAGTTTGGAATTTCTAATCCGTTATTTGTGTTGTGGTACTTTATTGGGATTTACCTAATCTCAAAAGATGCCGTCTACACCCGAATGTGTTATCTATGACCGCCCCATAAAAATTTGGCACTCGCCTGCGAATTATAACTGTGTCTATAACTGTGTTTGCGAATTATAACTGTGTCTGAGTTCTACTAAAAATTGTGTTTTGTGTTTCAAACATCTTTAATTGCATATTATCAATCAATAGTAATTGTATTATTAATAAATATTAAGAAGCTGTTAAGGTAAGTGTATTAAACTCGGGAGATTTATTTAAAATGATTTTTTATGTATCCTAATTTATTTTGTTCTCCATTGGATTTTATTCCCCATTTCAAAATTTTTGGTCTACCGCTACGTCATCAAATTGTTTACAACGTGCAGGTACGGTACTATAAAAAGGTTTGGAACCCCTGGTCGATTTTATTGAATCTAATATTATGAAGAAAGAAACTGTATCCCCTTTTTCGGAATGAAGAACAACAGACATTTTAAAATTTCCCTTTAGACTTTCTAAACTTGTAATACTTTTAATCTGAAATGTACGCTTTTGTAAGCATAAATATAAATATCTGCATTTATTCCCCATAACAAACTGCTATTACGCCTGGTAACGAAAAATAGACATTTTAAGCATATAGCAGGCTTGTCCTCAGTATGGATCCTACTGCATGTTCAGGTGGCCGAAACCGGAATTCTTTTATGACTATTTCATCAGTGATAGGCCCGCAGAATCGAGTTCTTGAGAACAGGGTCTCATTTCATGCAAGCAGATTAGAAACCAAATTTCTCCGGCAAGACCACGGTGGGTGTGATCTTAATTGCAATTGACCACGTTAGATGAGAAGAAAATCGTATTTATAATTCCCCTTCTTTCCAGTGCACTTCTTGGTTATGGGTCCATGACTTTTCGGGACGCTGAGAATGTCTGTCATTTGATTTATTCATCCTTCCTACGAAAATTCCCAGAAACAAGAGGACTCTAATTACTGAATGGGTCATATTAGGTCGGTAAGGAAAGACTGCACGTAGGATCAACCAAAATTCTACAATAAACAGTTTGAGGGAAAAGTTTTTCATCCTTTCATTTTTTTTTTGCAAACGATGCATATTCTTCAATTGAGGCAAAACTATTCTATAAGTAAAGATCGCGGAATTTCTTCGTAGTATGTTATATCGAAATATTTTTTTTTTGCATTTTAGACCTTCCGTTTATGTATGCACTAGCCGGGCTTCGGCCAGCTACATTCAGGCCATCCGTTCACCAGACAGACGGCTATTATTCGATTCAACGCAATAATTCATCAAACTAAAAACAATCCCAGGCCTGCACTTCAAAGTGACGCCAAAAACGCTCTATAGGAATGCACACAACTCATAATGGCGATACATTTGCCAAAAAAAAATAGCAACGCCAACACGGTTGCCACAACAACTACGTTCGCCAATACTCTGCCAAGAATACGAGGGTTGCTACAGCGCAAGGGCTCTCGTAAGAGCTCTTTGGAAGAATCAAAGTCTCTGAGCATGCGCATTTGTGCACATTTCAAAGAGCCGTTACGCAACGCAGATGCTCGTGTTGACGTCAGATGATCTCAAGATTAGAATGCAAATAACTCTAAAACTATTGAAGTAACAGATTAAGTGTACACAGAAAAAATGATCAGTTTTTAAAGCTCTTTCCATATATGTAACATTTATGTACTTTCATGAGAAAACAAATACACCGATTTTCGACCAAAATGGCCGCCAAAATCGCAGTAGTCCATGCTTTCTCACTCAGGATGAGTGATCTCCGGAAACGTGATGTCACGTGATGCCGACAGACTCCACGACATTCTCCACTGTTACTTTATTTATATAGATTTAGGTAGTCTGTAACCTGGAGTGGCGGCATACATAATATCTAACGACGGAGAACGAAGAGTAACGAACTAATTGGGCCAAATTTCAAATAGCAAATTCGGCTTAAAGTTTGAAACTCGGCTGGCCGTCGTAATCAACTAACCGAAATCGTGTGCAACCTTTCGCTAATTTTTTTGTCTAGAAAATTGGAACGATTGAATGCGTTCGAACGAAAGACAATGACCCCATTGTCTTTCGTTCCATGCTACACTATCTACCAACAAGTATTTGGACACCCATGCAAATGGCGATATCTGCAGTCCAGATATACGTCACGCCCTCCATCGTTGAATATTGTGAGAGAAACATTTGCATTAGTAGCATGCAAGATGCCACGCAATGCAGAATTACCTGATTTCGAGAAAGGTGTAATCATCTCGTATCACAGAAATTTCCGATCTTTAAGGGACATATCTATATCTAGCGAGCTGAATTATCCAAAATCGACAATGGCCTATAGCAGTGGTTCCCAACCTTTTTCAGCTGGCGGCCCACCTTTCCTTATCGGAATACCTCCACGGTCCATCGGTCCATGGTGGCGTAAAAAACCTTATTTGTATCGTATCCCTTCCTTATGTATATATAATTTACCACCAAATTTTGCAATATATATATATATATGCTTTTTTGAAGGTACAGATTGATTATTGATAAACAATTTGTGTTCTGATTTGAAAATGGTTGACAAAATATAAGCACTTTTTCTTATGTTTTCTGATGGTTTTAAGATCGAGTCGCGACCCACCTGTAACATTTCCGCGACCCACCGGTTGGGAAAAGCTAGCCTACAGGATTCAGAAGTGGAAGGGGAGTGATGATTGTGGGCCTCGAGTCGGCAGTCCCAGGAAACTGGGAGATAGAGACCGATAGGTGCGGTCCAGATAAATTCGAAACAACCGCACCCTACCGATGGACCCCATACTCGATGGATCAGAAGTTTCAACAGGCATCCTGGAGTGTTGTTTCAATGAACACTATCCGTAAGGAAACATATCTCCTTGGTTATCGTGGTCACGCTGCGCTATTGATTACAGTCCGACCACGCTGCTCGGTTGATGTGGTGCAAAACACGTCGAAAGTGGACCGTAGAACAGTGGAAATGGGTTCTCTGGAGTGACGAATCAAGGTTCACCCTCTACCGTTCAGATTGGGTCTGGTGCATGCCTAGAGAATGCCTCCTGCCAGAATACATTGTGCCCACAATAAAGTTCGGTGGAGGTGGAATGTTTGTCTGGGGGTGTTTCTCCTGGTATGGACTGAGATGTTTGGTCCCAATTCATGGTAAGCTCAACGCCGACGTCTATTTTGGACGACAGTGTGCTTCCTACGTTGTGGCAGTTTTACGGGTTGGACCCATGTTACTTGATGTGCGACAACGCCAGCTGGCATGTCGCGAGGTTCTCCATGGATTGGTATGGTTACAATGGGGTTAACTGAATGTACTAGCCTATCCAGATCCCAGACCTGAACCCTATCGAAAACCTCTGGGACGACTTGGATCGCCGAATAAAGGTGTGCAACAACCGTCCAAAATCGGTGAAGGACATGTCTTCTCCAAGCCGAGAGGAAGAAAATACCACTTGCCGTCATACAAGGATTTGTGGAAAACATGTCCCGGAGGGTTGAAGCTGTAATTGCCTCTCATGGAGGCTTTACCAACTATTGAATATGAATAAATTTTGTTCTTTTCTATCACAGGTGTCCAAATACTTATTGGTGGATAGTGCATACTGTGGAAATCAGCAGCCGACTAACCAACTATGAAATTAAGTTTCCTGCTTGAAATGGAATTTCAAAGTAAAAAAATGAAGAATCGAAGCTGAACTGTAGGCTTTGTACTACACAATCAGCGAATGATGAAGAACGAAGAGTGGCGAGCTTCCTTTAATGCACCGCTTAGTGAGCAAATCGGGGAATGCAATCCAATGCGTTTTATAGAGTTCATTGCTATGTGTATGTCGTAGACGAATTGGCAAATTCGGTATACAGCGCAGAGAGCCGTCATTTTGCAATGAGCAAGGCTATTTGGAAAATGATCGACAACTTTCTAACTAGCCTGATATTTTTTAGGCTTACTGTAATGAACCCCTTTAGGCCAGTTAGAAAATTCTTAATAGTTTGCTCAAACGGCCTGGTTTTGTCCAGGCCTATTGCAATAATCCCAAAGTAAAGGTTCATTAAAAATGACAGATAAAGAGATAGCTACCTAAATACTTTCTTTACTGAAAATATGAATAAATTTAGTTTAAAAGAGGAAACTTAAAATTTGCATTGCCAAATGACGCCGGATTTGCCAATTCGTTTACGACATTTGGAGAACATCTTAACTTTCTGTGTGTATGCGCTCCAAAAAGAAAGTACTTGTAATTGTATTTCTGTTTCGAGTTTCTTTTATAAATGTATGTTAATTAAATTTTGATTAAAATAGAAATATTTTCTGGTTGCTTATTTTTTATTCAAAAGATTATTTTTTGTAGAAACGTACTCAGGCGGTTATTTACTCTTTCAGTTACTTTTATCCGTACTATAGAAGGTCAGATGCACCTTAAACTAAAATTATAAAAAACTTTGCAAAATGAAGTTCAATTTTAATAGCTAGAGTCTGATATAAAAGAGTTTTAATTTGTAAAAAATTTAAAAAAGAGGACCAAGTGTTTTAGAAATGCTCTTAATATTAGCGCTGAATTTATTTATAAATAACTTCTTTTCTTTTACTCAAATATTCAGTAAATTTTAGTAAATTTATAAATTATAAATTTTGTGAACAAAATCTGATGCCTTTGATTGAATAGTATTTTTAAGTTGGTTGATTAAAATTTAATTAGTTAATTACTAAGATCTATAGAAATTACAGTTCCGTTATACACACATGTAAAATGTTTTCTGTAAGTAAATAAATAAAAGTATGAAATAATGCACATCAGATTTTCTTCCTCATAAAAATAAATGTGGGAATAATCTGAAACCTGTTCGTATTTATTAATTATCTTAAAAGGACGTAATGAAAACCTTATAATCTATATTTCAGTTGCTTTGGGCAGTCCGTGAAAAAATGCATTTTAATCTATAGATGTGTCAAATTTGGTTTTTGCAACTGCAATTTCTATTAATGAGCGATAATTTACAATTATAAATTGCTGTCTGCGCATCCCCAGGGATATGTTTAAATTTGACTTTAGATAATTGCTAAGCACGAGGCCGCATAAGCACGTTTATTCGGAGGAATCTCTCTAGCTCTATGTCTGTCATTTTTATTTTTAATCATATTTGTGGGATGTAGAATGAAACCTGACGGAAATTGTTTATTTCGCGCTTTTGAGTCACCTATTTATTTTTATTGGGTAAAGAGTAAATTTTTAAAGTGTCTCTTTGTTCTCAATATTATGATTTTCAAAATTTGGCAGTGATGTGTTGAGTATAATTTGAGCATTTGCTATCCATGCTTTGACGGGTACTAAACAGTTACAAATTTTAGTAACGAATCACGTATTACATAGATGTGGTCCGCGAAACAATTTTGACATTAACAATCTATACTTGAACAAGATGTTTTCGTGGAATTATCATGCGATACGTCTTTGATACTACAATGCAACAAAACTGAACTCACAAACTTTTGGTTATTTCTCAGATCTGATTACCCTGCACTTGCAAATGAAGCCCTCCAACATTTGATTTCGTTCTGCACAACATATTTATGTATACAGGATTTTTCGGTACTGTTATATATATGAAATCAAAGTATAGAAACAAACTCAATGTAGAAGCGGACTTCAGAACAAAATTTTCCAACATACAGCCTGACATTGCGGTTCTGGTTTCGAGAGAACCACTGCACCCATCTCATTAAGTAAAAATCATTTACAGAAAACATATTATAATAAGATAGATCTATTTTGACCAAGATTTGACCAAGAAATGTTTGTATGAGTTTAATGCATTATGATTTGTAACTTTTAAAATTCTTTTTACTACCGTTTTTATTCATATTATGTTTTTTATTCTACGTCCTAATAAAAATGTTCGTCTCTATAAATGAAAGACCATTTATTAAAATAACCAGCGATACATTTTTACCAATATTTATTATAACGTAGTGCCCATGAGATTATTGAGCCAGAAATTAAGTCATAAAAACGACTTAAAATGCCTAGAGTTGGGATGGGGTCCGCCAAAAGAAATGTTGTTCAAGAGGGTGTCCTCGGACTTCATAAGTTTAAGAATCCCTGATGTATTAGTTTAGAATGAAGGGTTCGTTTTCCCCTCTTTATCTGCGTTGCATCCTAAACATACACATTAGTTACTAAGCTGTAAGTACTGTTTAGTATTTAAAGTTTAAAGAAATACTCTTGAAAACAAAACTAGTTTTTGATATAAATTGGATTATTTATGTTCAGTTATACTTTTAGGAAAATTTGATACATTTTCACATAATTTTGAGTGCACAAGTGATGATTAAAAACTGTATTCCTAGTTATCTCTTTCATGGATGATTTTCAATTTATAACTTCTTGAATCGTGTAATATTTCTTTTCTATCGATTTGAAAAAAAATAATATAGATATTAATAACTGAGCTGATTTTTGATTGCGAGAAATATTGATCAGGTATACTAAAGTCAATTTTAAAATAAATAAGCCGGAAAATACTTATTTGGCCGTAAAACTGGCTTTTAATGATAATCAATAAGGAATTTTATGCTAACTAATTTGAGAAATAATATTTTACCGCTATTAGAGATTTATTCATGAAATGGAATTTAAAAGTTTAAATTTACAGTTCAGGAGTAAATATTAACAGCATATATAAGAATACATTCAAATCATAACAGTTTAAATAACCATAATTATTTTCGTTTTTCTATATGTGCTTTTCAAAAATTGGATAGATGTATTAAACAAATCAGATATTTAAAGGTGATATGGAAATGTCCATTTAATTGAGTCTCCTTTATAGATGCATGTAAGTTTAGTCAGGGATTTAGAGTAAAATATTTTTGCTTCCCTTTGCAATCTGTTTACCGTGTGCATTCTTAAAATTTAAATAACTTAAAATTTAAATAACTTGTGCATTCTAAAATTTAAATAGCTTGATCAGAACATGTTGACTTAGTATCATGTAGTTGATAAGAATTTCAATATTGCAGTTAGTTTCTTTTGGAATAAATTTGATCCCGATCACGAAAACTATGATAAAAAATGATATTCCCGGTAATTATAAGCCTTCCATGATTGGTTAAATCCCTCTTTTAGTAATACATTTAATCATCCTGTTTTCTGCCTAAGTTCTTTTTTTTACGATTATTTACGACTTGAGAATTTTACTGTGGAAAAATAATTAGAATTTTTTTCTGCTCCTTTCATATGAATATGCATTTTAGTCACATATATATACATTTAACTTTATAATTTTATTCGTTAGCCTGAAATTGTGTTTCAAAATGTTTTGCACCCTTATATTATGTGTCTGATAAATAAAATATATGCAACATCCATAATTGAAGTGTAACAGACCTATTTGTTTTATGTTCCTTGTAGAGATTATCAGAGCTTTGAATAATTCTTCGTTATTTTTTTCAAGCACTACATTTATAAATACACACAGGCATTATTTTGCATCTAATGGGACAAGGTAGAGAGTGTATTATGTCAAACTAATCTTTTTTATGGGGACGATACAAATATAAAATGGTCGAGATGAATAGATTTTATAGTTATTCATATTAATTGAAACCAGATTTATGCTGAACAATTTGGTACCACTCTTTTTTTGTGATAAGACAACTATATCATGCTATATTAAAATAATAGTGAACAACCAAATGGTGATTCTTTTTATTTAATGTCTTGCAAATGCACTGTTGATGATATTCATTTTAGAATTCCTTGGGTGTCTCCGAGACTGTGTTTCAAAACATTACTCATATACAATGTGCATCCATAAAGTAACCGGACATTTTTTTATAAATGAGAAAAATATTACTCACCTTCAAATAAATTTATCTCCTTCAAAATAATCGCCAAAGGAGTCTATACAATTTTTCCGACGTTTCTTCAAGTCATCTAAACACTGTTTATAGGCGTTGGAACTAACCGTTCGCAAAATACGCGTAACATTTAATTTAATATCCGAGACGTTTTCAAATCTCTGTCCTTTCATGGCCACCTTAAGCTTCGAAAAAATCAGCTGGCGGTCAGTCGGGAGAATAAGATGAGAGATTTATCATTGTAAATGAATGCTTAGCAAGATATTGTTGTACAGAAATTTCTCTATGGGGTTTAGCATTATCGTGTAAAAGAAACCATTGCCCAGAATCAAACAGTTCCTTCCTGACTCGCCTTATCCCGTTTCTTAATCGAAAAAGCACCTCCTTGTATAAATACTGATTAATTGTTTGGTTTTCAGTAACAAATTCATGGTGAATAAGTCATTTGTAATCAAAAAATGCAAAATCCACGAAAGGACAAAGATTTGAAAACGTCTCGGATATTAAATCAAATGTTACGCGTATTTTGCGAGCGGTTAGTTCCGACGCCTATAAAGAGTGTTTCGATGACTTGCAGACACTTTGGAAAAATTGTCTAGGCTCCTTTGGCGATTATTTTGAAGGAGATAAATTTATTTGAAGGTAAGACTTTTCTTATTTATAAAAAATTGTCCGGTTACTTTATGGGCTCACCTTGTATTTACTATCTTAATTCCGTTTGTGTTGCTTACACATTGTGAGTAGAGCTTGGGCAGCTTGTTTTGTTAATTTACTTTATCAGATTGTATCATCGATTGAAGTTTAAAAAAAAACTTCTATTCGCAGCTAAATTTCAATACATTTTATGTCAGTATTAATCAGTCGTTATCTTGAATATGAATAGATTGATAACAGCAAACTTGCCTTCGGACAACTTGTGAAGAAGCGTAAAAGAAAGTTCAGTAAAGTCATTGATATATTCATTAATTACGCAACTTGTGTCAGGTTTGAATGATGTCTTTCATCGTTAACATGTTTAGAGAGTTGACTCACACACATACACAATGACAGACATGTGGGCACAACACATCTGTGCTCGCGCGCAAGCGTTACTACCAGACATGCCTTATGAGAAAGGGCACTTTTAACCATTTCCATACGGTGCGGGATAGCATGTATACCAAGAATGCAGGCCCAAGAAGGAATATATATATGAAATGTCCGGACATCTCAGGCAATAGTATCTTATATCGTGGCCGGAAAATAATAAAATCGGCTTCAGGAACGAACTAATTTATTAAACAGTAAAGCAACACTTCTTACTCGCTTCGAGCCAGACTAGCGTCTACAGCAAAGAGCGCCAAAATAGAATTGGGTCAGAGAGGTTGCCAGAACTGGCGGAGGAAGTTAGTATGTGGAAAGGCGAAGCGTTTACGCCAAGACAAGAAGGGGTTACCAGGACAGAGATGAAATACAGAAAGGTGGATTATAGGTAGTTAGTAATATTATCACACACATATATATATATATATATATATAAACACTTTAAGGGTCGTTAACACAAAGGGGGTAGGAAATTTCTCTTCTAAAGAGGGAATCGGATAAATCGGTCCCGTAAGCTAAAGGTTAAATGGAAACTATAGACATGTCCTCTAAATGAGTATTTTTACGTATTTTAACCGCTACTGCGAGTATTTCATTTCATAGTGAAGTACAAACAGAGCATTTTATGTTATTCTTAAGGGGACAAAGGACTTTCAAACTCTAATTTTTTTTAATTTTCAACTTTTAACTCTATATACAAAATGAGAGTAATTTCCTTTTTTACTACACTGAAAACCCTTCAAATTCAAAATAAGGATTTTTTTGCAGAAAAATGCCTGTTTTTCATTTTTTTTCCAAAAATGCTAACTTTTTCAAAATGCTCTATGCCCATTCTATATAAATTAAATTCATTAAATTTTTCATTATAAGTTTACCATATATATATAAATATAAATGTGCATTTAATTTTTTTTTGTAGGAATCTAAATTCTTAAATATTTTTTTCTATTCTGCCTGTTATTTTTTGTTATTTTATGTTTTTACTTTATTTTATGGTCTATAAATTAAAAAAAAAATATTTGTGATTTTAAAGAATTATGCACAGATTTGTGAAAAACACATTAAATAACAATTCTGAGAAATTTGGAAGATATCAGAAGAAAATGAATACGCATGGAGCCTTTTGAAAAATTCTAACATTTTTGAAGAATTTTTTGATAAACAGATCTAATTTCTCTAGAAAATACTTATTTGTTAATCCTAAGTATTTTCAATGTATTAGAAAGGAATATTAATGATACTCATGTGGTATATAGCAGGGGTGGCCAACTTTTTTAAGTCAACGATCGACTTTTTCATGAATTGTTTATTCGGCGATCGACTAGTCGCTATTTTCATAAAAATAAGCATTTGTATATAACTATTACAATCTATAGTTTTTCAAACAATTATGGCTCGCGATCGACCAAAATCATGTCGAAGATCGAACGATCCACTTGTTGGCCACCCCTGGTGTATAGCATAAGATATTAAAAATGAAAGAAGTATGAAATTGAAGGCCCTTTGTTCCCTTAATAACTAACGGAGAAATTCCAGTCGTAAAACTTGAATTTTTGTATGTGTATGCAGGTATGTACATATATGTGGGTAGTTGCAAACAACTCAAGAAACTAAAATAATATCATTTTAAATAAACAGTGAATGATTATTTTAAAGGAATAATTTATTTTAATAAATCCAGAAAATAACAGAAAACCATAACCGGAGCTAAGGCTGCTATGTACTAACCCCATCGGATTTGCTCACCTCAATGTTAATCTATGGAGAAAATTTGTCCACGGATTGCCGACTTAAATTCAGAGATTTTTTTAAATTGTATTCCGTCATAGAAAAAGAAATTTTACATTTGTGTACATTTTTCGTTTTTTTTAAAAAATGCAATTAATATTTTTAAATTTAAATTATTTGGGGAAAAATCTGGTATAATGTGTTTTAAACGCTCATAAATTCCTTCGGTGGACGACATTTATAAAATGAATCCCGTAGCGCTTTGCAGAAAAGTTCGGGCTATCCGACAATACCAATTTTATTGGATTATCAGAATTTATGTACCTGTAAATAGTTGACAAAAATATATTTTAAATAAACAATTTTGGGGCCGCGCTTAACCCCCTATGGAGAGAGAGCCATTACAATCCCTCAAAATGTGAATCCTAATGGGGGTGGAATTCTCGAACTGTCAACTGGACTCCTCCCACCACAAGAGTCTGCAAGAAGAGGAAAAGGGAAATACGATTTTTTTTCTTAGTACATAGCAGCCTTAATAAGTTTCTTTATTGGCAATATTAACGTAGGTGTACATTATTCTTTTTGCATAAATAATAAGGAATAATAAATAAAAAGGATTAATATTAAGGAATTTATTATTTAAGGAATAATTTATTTTAATAAATCCCGAAAATAACAGAAAACTGTCTCTCATAACCTATCGCTACCAAATGCTTAAAGGTTAGACTCCAGAAAATGCGAACTTGTAAGAATATCTTACAACTAACGAGAAAATACTTGTAGGCAAGCAATCCGCTTCAGTTTCTGTATTATTCGGAATTACTTTTAATTATACTAATAATTGGAGAAGGTAAATCTTGCGTAACGCCATCACAGCGTGGGAGAAAACGGAACATAGAGAGAGCAGAAAAAGAGAAAGTGTGGGAGAAGAAAAAAAAGAGAGCTAATTTATCAGGTTTGGGTCAATTCTGTTTGCCGCGATGGTGGCGGTTAATCGAAAACAATTCGTGCTCCATTTGTCGATCTCTCTGGAGCTTTGATAAAATCGGGGAAAGAAAAGACGATTAATGAGAAATTGAGAGATGGTTACACCACTTTGGATACGCATCAGGTAGTCGAGAGAGGAAAAAATCGTAAATCATGCGTTAGGAAATGATATTTAAAATCACTATTAGTAAGAGCCTAAGAATTTAAACAAGCTAGTGGAACGTTACGGTTAACTTGCAGGATAATTATGAACGCCTTTCAAATAATTTTTTAAAGGTCTATGCTTTATAACAATATGGGATGTAGTATCCCGTACATTGTTTAAATCTAATTTCCAACCTTAATGGATAGAAGAAAAATATTATGAATAATGATACTTTGAAAACCGAACTTGATGCATTTTAACTTTTAGTGAAAATAAGTAGATTTGATTACTTACACATTTTTGCAAAAAACTATGGAAAAATATTATGTAAAAGGGTCCTAGTAAAACTAATGATATTTTTGTTCTTTTGAAGGATTATTTGCGACCTTTGTCCAGAATTTTTCTTTAAAATTATTTAACATGTTTGTAAAAAATACACAATACAAGTACAAATGTTAATTTCCTTGTAATACTTTCTTTCAATTGCGTTAATGAATGCAATACATTGGTAGCAAAACATGTAACAACAGTTACGTAAATTCTCTGTTATTTCCCTGGTATTTCCAAATGTATTCAAAAAGTATTTTAATTGAAATGATTTTGCAACCTAATCATTTCTATTTGCTCAAGAGTAGTTTTACATTTTGTGTAAATTTTTTTTATTTGTTACAAATTTGTCTCTCTAAACGTTGATGTGTTTTATTAAAGCAATAAAATAATAAATTGTGTCTCAAAAGTTCTCTTTTATACAATCCGATATTCTCTGTTATTGTTGTATTATAGCGGAGAAAATTCGTGTTCAAATTTCCTCTTGAATACAATTCGAAAAAACAGAATCATTAACTAAAACTACGTACACCTGAATAAAAATATCTTTGAAGCAATATTAAAGAGCAAACATTGTAAACAAAGGAACAAAACACTGTAAATAGAGCAGAATTTATTTTCTCCTGTTTCTCACAGGCCAGAAATATTTGGAAGAGCAGCATACGGTTGTAGCGACCCAAAAATGTAGCAGAAATACATTAACGTAGAAGTATGTTTAAAAACATTTCATTTAAACAAGGTTTATTTTAGGAGGAAAAAAATAAACAAAAATTATTATTTAAAAATGTTGATCCTTAACGAAATTGTTGAGAGAGTTGAATTAAAAAAAATGAAAGCAGTTATTATAAAGAACGAAAAAGTTAAGCTATTTTTTTAATTTCAGCACTTTCATATAACGATATTAAAATATTCCATGCAGGCACAATTGTAAAACCAGTGGCAAATGTGTCTTAAAAGTATTTTTTTCAAACTCTCAGAAAAAAAAATTCTCTCTCTCTTAAATAAGACAATGAAAACTTAAATATTTTAATTTGAAAGAAAGTTTTTGTAATAAACTATAGAACTAAGTGTTTACTTTAGAAGCAAAACGGTAGACTTATGCATTTGGTGAGTGACTTCAGATGACAGAAAAACAGCACAGAACACATCCTTATTAACAAGTAAGGGAGTAATTATGCTATAAAAAAATTTGTAAATGGTTTAAGAAAAATAGCTGATTTTTTTTTATAGTAAGTAAAAGTGCTTAAGGGTAGCTGCAAGCAAGTGACGGATTCTTACCTGGCACTGCATTTACATAATAATTAAATTTTAAAGATATTAAGGATGCCGTTAACATTTTAAGTCAGGAGATTCAAACAGCTGAAAATTAACAATTTTAGCAACATTTTGGTTCAAATTGAAAATGAATTAATTATGCAGGAGATAATTTAAATAAGTTATGAAAATATTCAGAATTATCTAAATATATAAGAATAAACAAAAGTGAAATTATTGAGAAAGTAGTAGAAAAAAATTGCTTTTAACCATCAAGTTGAGCTTTCCCAATTGGAGTTATCTTGTGAGCTTAAATCCTGGTTTGAATATGATGGACATGTGAAACCTATATGTTATACAGCTGAAAAATACAAGGATTCTGATGAATACCCTCTTTAAAGAAATTATACACAAAAATGATTAGCATGCTTTGTTTGGAATGAGCAGTTTGGGATTCTTTAAAAATACACGAATTAATTATCAATTATGTATCGGATACATGGGAAATTTCACTGCAGTTCCCGTGTGCTAATTTTGAAATAACAGTTCCGAAAAAAGTGAGGAACCTGTGAGGTGTATGCGTCCAATGTCCATCTTGCATTACTCGTAGGAAATATAAAAAGACAAGAATCAAAACACACCCACCGCCAATATAACTATTTGGCAACGGTTTTTAAATCTTTTTTTCGTAGACTATAAATACGTACTTCAATTTACAGGTCTATAGAAAACAAAAACTTGTGTCGAAATTGACATGTCTTTACCTTAAAAAACAACCCGTTGTATTTCATTGTTTCATAGCATCAAGAGGTATTTCAATGAACTGAACTTAATATTGCTTACTGAAATGAAATTTGCGCTTACTGTATTTGTCCAGGAAAATATTTAAAAATGTTAACGTGCTAATTTTGCTTCAAATATTAAGCGTAGTCTTACTAAACTTCGCATGAGATGCGGTCATAAGTAGTTCTAATATATTTTTTTGTCCGTGAAATGTATTATTGATTCTAAAATATGCATGCATAGTAAGATAAGAAGATTTAAGGGGACAGTGGACTTTCAAAATTGTGAAATTTGTCCAGAAATTCCATTTTTTAAATTTTATTGAATTGTAAAACTACGGACGAGTAGGAATGTGTTGCAAAAAGAATTTTTAATTTCTGTAATTACTTTCCAAGTTATAGGCATTTGTATTTAATTTATATATTATGTGGTTACTAATAGAAATAACTTTAAATGTGTTTTTCTCAAAAAAAAAAAAAAAATCATGTCATACGAATATTCAAACTGCTCCGGGCGCATTTCTAATGATCGTATTGCTTTGAAATTTAAGTTTTATATTCTTAACTGTATATGAAATAAATCTTATCGAAAAAAATTATGCTTCGTAGCTCAGAATTTCTAAGTTTTGTACTCGAAAAGATGATTTAAAGGTATTTTGCGTAATAGAACGGGTGTTTTCACTATTATTTTTTTCTTTTTATATTTTTAATGAATGTCTTAAAATAAGCAATAAGTTTCATGGTTAGTTCTATAAGGTATTCTCTAAATAAAAATTACCATATCATATGCAAAAGAAATGCGCATGGGGCATTTTTAATTAGGCCAAGTTTTGATATAATTAATAATTAATAATTCATAAATTATTAATATTTCATGTTTAAATTTTAACCACTTTTACATATCTATGGTACGAATCACATATTCAAATTTCAAGCAAATCCATTCAAAACAAAAAAGTTAGGTTTGAAGGTCCACTGTCCCCTTAATAATAATATGAAACACAGTTGTTCACAGTAAGAACCTGTAATGCTTATTCCTGATAAATCATAAAAATCGTCGAAATGAACACCTTATATATATCTATTGCTGTGTATAAGAATTTCAGTAGCATTATATGCAATTTACATTAACGATTGAAGTGTAGGATTTTCTTTTGAAATTCTATTCCATTCAGAAAAAATTCCGATTTTTTTTTCATGATCCTCAATTTTGGTAAAAATACAAATCACTTAAGCACCATTTTATGAGGTGCGAAAGAAAAGGCATTCTTTTTGTGGAGATACATACTTTTCCGCGAAATCTACTGCCTCGTGTTCATTTATCTGCAAGATTGATGAGGGTTCCTGCCCTCTTATGATTGCTAGGATTAAAAGCCCATAAGACTTTTTCTCATCAAGTAACATTTCTTTAGCTAAGAAAGAAAAATGCTCAAAATTTCGAAATAATACCACCACAAAAAAGGAACAGGATATTTTCTAAATTAAGTACTACAGATAAAAAATGTATGAAGTTTAATGAGAAACGCAAACGGACAATCTAGTATCAGTACCTTTATTTGTATTTGTAATTTTTAGGGTTAAAGCTTTTACATTGATTCTACAAGGTCCGCCCATAAAGTGACCGGACAATTTTTAATAAATAAGAAAAATATTACTCGCCTTCAAATAAATTTATCTCCTTCAAGATAATCGCTAAAGGAGTCTATACAATCTTTCCAAGGTTTCTTCAAGTCATCGAAACACTGTTTATAGGCGTCGGAACTAACCGTTCGCAAAATACGCGTAACATTTGATTTAATATCCAAGACGTTTTCGAATCTCTGTCCTTTCATGGCCATCTTAAGTTTAGGAAAAAGGGAAAAAATCAGCTGGCGATAAGTCGGGAAAATAGGGTGGGTGATTTATCACTGGTAATTGAATGCTTGGCAAGATTTGCTGTATGGGGCCTAACATTATCGTGTAAAAGAAACCATTGCCCAGAATCAAACAGTTCCTTCCTAACTCACCTTATCAAATTTCTTAATCAAAAAAGCCCCTCCTTGTAAAAATAATTATTGATTGTTTGACTTTCAGGAACAAATTCATGGTGAATAAGTCCTTTATCATAAAAAAATGCAAAATCCATGAAAGGACAATGATTTGAAAGCGTCTCTGATATTAAATCAAATGTTACGCGTATTTTTGAACGGTTAGTTTCAACTCCTATAAACAGTGTTTCGGTGACTTCAGAAACGTTGGAAAAATTGTATAGACTCATATGGCGATTATTTTGAAGGAGATAAATTTATTTGAAGGTGGGTAATATTTTTATTATTTATAAAAAAACATTGTACGGTTACTTTATGGGCGCAACTTGTATATAGTTTTTGGTTACTTAATGTTACAGTATAAGGGCTTACCGTACAGTTTTGCATTAGTATGAAACTTATAACTCTGGGTATCGATATATATTCGGAAGGATTTTCTATTTCACTGGTAATTTGTTTTATAAAGTATAACCCAAAGAAATGAGAGGTGTTCTACTACTCTTTGCCATAAGAATCATAATTACAAATCTACATGTATTTCTATAAATTAATACCAAATTATTTAGGGCAACATGGAAAAATATTGTTTTATTGGGAAGGTTATATAATATTTTCATGCAAGGTTTTAAAATGTATAATTAATATAATGTTGCATACGTTAAAAATTATTCTCTCTTACTTAATTATAATGAGCGAATTTATGTCAAGTGAATTTCATTTTATGTTAGGTAATGAATAACTTGAAAAAGGAATTTTGTTTTTCTATGTTTTTAAGTTTTTTACTTCATAAAGCTTGTTTAAAAGAGAGTTTTAATCTACGTAAGGAAATTAGTGCATGCATCAGTATATAATAAAAAGGAAAATGTGCGTAAGGTTTCTCAACTTTTGAAACGGATTTTTTTAACTGCCACTTCAGTACTCCTTTGCTGATTTGGTGTTAATTAAACCTAAAAATGCATATAAATTTAAAAAAAAGGCTTTTTTTAATAAGTATAAATTTTGAAGAAATTTTATAAAAATTTAACCCTTGAATCTTAAAAAAAGTAAATAAGATTATTTTTTCTGTACTGACGCAAGTAAAACCAACGTTTTTAAGATAGGTTATTAAGAAAAATGTCTAGTCATAAGGATGCAATGCTGGATTTTCCCGAATCTCATTATTAACGCTTATCATTATAATTATTTATTTTTGCTTTTTATCCAAAAAAAGAATGTAACTTTTCTGTTCTTTATGAAAGGAGATTTCAGTAATATTTCAGCTGAATACGTTAAAAATAGCATTTATAAATCAGTGAGAAGTAACAGAAAAAAATTTAAAATACAGTTCCTCTCATGGAACAGTATATAATAAATTTTCATACTTTAACATACATAAATGAGGATCAATGTGAAATACTTAATTCTCTGAGAGTCTTAAATGTTACACATTTACAAATCACATCATCGTTTTAAATTTTACTTATTTTAAATGGCAAAGAATACACCATGAATTTAAACATGAACTTCCAGATTCATATGCCTATGCTGTTACTAAAAACTCTTCAATTTGTATTTATATATTGCAGCGTTGATCCACGACCTTTTAAATCTATTGTACATAATACTTTAATATGTTGTAGCTGAAATAAAACAAGCAATAACAAACTTTCGTTCCAAGCGGATATCTGAAATTACCCACATTTAAAATTTTTATTACCGCAAAGATACAGTAAAAAAATAATTCATCTCTTTATACACATAGGGTAAATCGATCAAATTTTGTTTCAGTTATTATATAAAATATAGTAATTATCGGCACTCAAGTTTTCTATGTAATTTTTGCTACACCCTATAAAATACATTTTGAAAAGTACTTTATATCATGATATACGTTTTCTTTGAATTCGAATTGACATAAGTGAGGTAAAATTTTATTGTATCATAACTTTTTGCAGTAAAAGATTACATTTTCTTCCGTTTTCAAGCACGTAAAAATATTTCCTTATCCCCAAAATCAGGTAAAAAAAAGAGTAAATTTCTCGAAATGAAACCTATTCTGTGAGCTAATAAACAAATGCCTTTTCAAAGCGATCGTAGAAGAAAGTGTGTTTACTCACACAAGCAAAGAAAACCCCCAAATTTCTCAAAACAGACTTTTCTACACAATTTATCATTATGTGTCCCTTATAAAATGCATATTCCTACTGACGAACTCTTGAAGAAAATAATGAGATTTGTAATGAAGAACACATGCTGGGTGAAAATGCAGCTAATTTGAAATTGAATTCGAGATTATTGATCGATGTAGTTGTACAAAATCATTAAAAAGTGTTTTGAGAATAGAATGAATTACATTTCATGTTCACCCAGATATCCACTAACCAAAATAGAACTTTCGTCTGTGATATTAATCTCTCAAATTTAGTTTACAATATTTATAAACGCATTATCAGATATTTATTAACAAAAATTCTTTCCTTTTCATAACCATACAAATGTAAGTTAAGCATTGTTCGATAAAATCCAGAAAAAAAATTGAATTTATTACTTTTCATAGCTAATCTTTTCACATGGATGAAAATTCGGGGAAAACTAAGATTTTTGTTTCAGATATATTTTTACAAGTGATTGGCATCTTTTTTTTTAATTGATCGCTAGCGTTATATTTCGGTACATTTTAAATCCATGCCATATGGTTTTCATAATTGATTTTGCTTTATCGAAATTTTAATAAAATTTGGCATCGTTTGTAGCTGTAAATTTTTTTAATTGAAATTTTTCTGTTTAGAATCGCAGTGACATTTATTTTCATGTACTCTCTAATAAACTTAATTAAAAATATTGTTTTCCAAATCCATCAAAAATTTTTAAAAAAATCTCTTTAGCAACGATGCTCGAATATAACAATTTATTTTCGTTCTCTAGGTATAACAATTTTTTTTTACAGTTTTATTTAACATTTCCAACTGCCTGTGTTTGTGGGTAGTCACTTTCTGGACTGTTGTGATCAATTTTCATATTCTAGAACAGGGGTTCCCAACCTTTTTATAGTACCATACCTGTACGTTGTAAACAATTTGATGACGTAACGGTAGACCAAAAAATTTGAAATGGGGAATAAAATGTAATGGAGAACATTTGTAATAAAGACAAGTAACTTGGGATATATTTTTATTGCTAAACATACACATAAAATATAATAATCACTTTAAAAAATATATAATTAGTGAGAAGGTTGGGCCTGTTTATTGTTAACTAAAGAAATTATATCGGGCTCAATGTTTGTCAGTTTAAGGCGAAGATGCGATTCACTGGCCAGCAAAGCTCTATATTTAGTTTTCGTCGGAGTCATTGCAGAAAATCCTTTTTCACATAAATATGTGGTCGCAAATGGCATTAAAAATTTTACTGCTTGGCAAGAAACTTCTCAGACACAGTTATAATTCGCAAACACAGTTATAGACACAGTTATAATTCGCAGGCGAGTGCCAAATTTTTATGGGGCGGTCATAGATAACACATTCGGGTGTAGACGGCATCTTTTGAGATTAGGTAAATCCCAATAAAGTATTACAACACAAACAATGGATAAGAAATTCCAAACTAAAATATTAAAACGCATAGATTATTAGTTATTATAGCCATTTCTTTTCTTTTTTTGTAATACAGATTTTTAATAGATTTTTGTTTTAAATTGTTAAATCATTCGCGTACCGGTACTGGTACGCGTACCCAAGGTTGGGAACCACTGTTCTAGAAGATCTCAGTGATCTGCCTTGTATGCTAAACACCTGTGCTGTTTACTTTTACGAATATAGTTTAACTTTGCTTCTTAAGGTTGTAGCACATGACTAAAATTTTCAGTGTCGCTTCAGAAGCAATACTGCTCCCAGAAAAAAGGAAAACTTATAAATTCCGAATGGTAAAGGAGATGGCGCTCATTCATTGGTGATAACTACTCTACCGTAATTGAGCCTTTCTCACCCCTCTTTGTGAATTTTTGTCGTGTTGTACGGGATTTAGTAGACTTAACACACACCAATCAATTGTCAGATTTTTATGTACCGGGTGGTTGTAATTAAACTTCCCCTATAAACGGCATCCTACAGCGCAAACGGGTGAACGGGATGCGACGAAATTTCGTAAATGGGCTATACATGAGATACGCTCACAGAATTTCGAAAAAAAAATTTTAGTTCCAAAATGTCTACTAGAGGGCGCCTTTTCGGGAAAAACGTGAAATTTAACACAATAAACGACTAAAACGGAATACAGAAACAATATTAACAATACAGAACAAGAATTAAGAACTTAACCAGACTTAAAGAAGAACTAGACTTAAAGAACTCCATAACGCTTCATGTGCGAAGCCTCACAACTGATCAGTTACGATCTGCTGTTGAACACACTGTCCATCGGCTTGAAATTTTGCAGGTGAATGAAGGTGGTCACGTGGAGCAGCTTTCCCTACATCGTCCTGGACACGATTAACAACTGCTCCTCTTGTGCAATTTCGTCCTAATCTGTTCTTGTTTCTGCAAACTGAACTGTTTTTGTTTCTCCCTTACCTTTACTTAATGTGGTTCGATGACAAGGTGACCAGAAAATAGTCAATAAATGCTAATATTGTTTTCCCTATGAAAATTGTCAAAATCGACGGCGCGTACTGCTCTCTAGCGGAGGCTAGAGCTCTTCTGCTTCATGGCAAAGCTCGGCCTAACGTTGCTGCAAGTACAAAGACGCAACTGGACAATTTTCATTGGGAAATACTGGATCATCCACCCTACAGCCCTGACTGAGCACCATCAGACTTTCATCTGTTTCCAAAACTTAAGGAATTTCTGGGTGGAAAATGATGACATGCTGAAAGAAACTGTTACTAACTTAACAGTTTAACGGTCCGGCGGCAGAGTTCTTTGATGATGGGATGGAATAACCGGTGACACGACTTGACAAATGTTTAAATGTTAAAGGTGACTATGTTGAAAAGTGAAAAAATGTTCATATTTTAGATTGTGATACAATTTATGTTCATAACTAAAGTTTTTTGTACTCCATTACAAAACCGTTCTTACTTAAAAAATTACCCTCGTATATATATATATATATATATATATATATATATATATATACTTGTATATATATATATATATATGTATGTATGTATGTATGTATGTATGTATTCAAACAGCTGTCTTCAGGACTAAATCCAGTTTACCTCTTAAATTTTAACCAATATCAGGTATAGTTAATAATATTTCCTTTAAAAATTTTCAAAGACGGATTTCGTTGCGAAAATTAACATAGTATGTGATACTGTAATCATTTTTATCGACCTTATTAAAAACATATAAAAAGAGTTTAGTTTACTAAAACGATTTACTCCTCGGTACTGTATTAAAAGTATGTACCTTTTATCTTCCTTCATATGTGCAAATAGTTTAAAATACTATAATTCATCGTATATAGGCGTTTATAGATTACTCAAAAATCCTTCAGTGTAATTTAAATTAGTATTATAGTCGATACTATTAAACATGCCATTTTGCATAATAACCAGAAAATTAAAAGAAAGAAAAATATATTGCTAAATATTTGGTAAATATTCTATTTTTTTTAAATTTCATTAAGTAACTTTAAAATTTACAATGAGTCGCAAAATATAAATAATAATGATGATGACACTACACGACCATTCTTGAGGATTTCAGTGGCTTATGTAAATAAACACAGTTAAGTACTTAAAATGACTATCAGGTGAGCATTAAATTTATTAACCACGGGTTTTTGACCATGTGCTAAAAAAATAAGTTTTAAAATACAGCGAAAGATGTATGTGTATTTCCCTTAGAAATATTAATTATATTAATTTTACTCTTAATCGATGTCGATTATTGTAGGAAGCGTAAAAAAGTGATACTTTTTTTTATTCACGAGGAGTCTTTATGACACACGAAACAGTAAAATTGTATGAAAGAAAGTACAGTCGGACCTCTATTTAACGAAGTCGCTAAATCCCGAAAAAAAGTTCGTTATATGGAAAATTCGTTAAATAGAGATTCACCTTTTAAAATACTTTAAACTACACAAAAAAGATTTTAAATTCATAAACACTAAATATTATTAATAAAAGTAATTAATCACACCTTTATTTTGTAAATCAGTGTCTATTTCTTTTACATATCTTACCCTTCAAACAGAAATCTGGAAGGAAAACAAGAATAAAACAAAACATTGTCAAGAAATACACTGTATTTTCGATTAAAAAAATTATATTAAAACTAATGAATTTTAATGACATTATCGCATTTATTACAACAAGTAATTTTAAGCATATTACCTCATGTGTCCTTAAATCTAATAACTGATAAAGTCTCTTAATTTTGTCTAAGTTTTTTGTTTGAAAAAAAAATGTTTTCTCTCATAATATTCTCGCATCTTTGCAATGTACTACAAACCCCTATCATGCGTATTTTCTTCAAACTGTAATTCGCGTCGGAATGTGTTAAAAGGAAGTTAATGTGTTAAAAGAAAGAATAAGTTTGAAATGTTCAGAAATATTTGAGAAATATGGAGGAAAAAAATATTGATCACAAGAAAAAGTTCTTTAAATAGAGAATGCACTTCGCTGTTTGGAGTTTATTTTACGAAGAAATTCTCAAAATGTTCTTGGTTCCAAGAAAAAGTTCGCAAAATAGAGAAATTCGCAAAATAGAGGTTCGTTAAATAGAGGTCCGACTGTAATTCGATATGTTTAACTAAAAGTATAAGTTAATGGAATAATGTTACACCAATAATGTTAGATCATGACTCATACAGACATGCGATTAAAAATCTGCATAAGATTAGTTGTAAATCGTGTTAGCATGGTAAAAGCAATCTATCAAAGAGCAGCCTTCAAAGTGTATTACAGAAACATATTTTGAAACATTATGCATTCAAAATACGAAGTGTGGATTTAATATAGACCTCGAAATGTACATTTGCGTATGGAAACTATTTCAAAATTTCGCCAGATGCTAGAATATATCTTTCACTATTTGGAAAGGATTCCTCAATTTGCATTGTCTTTGGCAGGAATACATGAATATCTACATGAATACACACCTTATACATGAATATCTATATAAGGACATTTTATTTTTGTGTAGAGGGTTCTCTAAATGCCAGAAACTTAATTCAAAAACATGGTTAAGAATTAAAAACTGTAAATGAATAAGAATGCTGATGCCCCGAGGTCAACAAAATACATGAATATCTATATAAGGACAGTTTTATTTTTTTTTGTAGAGGGTTCTGTAAATGCCAGAAACGTAATTCAAAAACATGGTTAAGAATTTAAAACTGAAAATGAATAAGAATGTTGATGCCCCGAGGTCAACACAATATATGATTTAGTCCGTTAACACTTAGCTGAAGAATTAGATACAAATAGTGTAATAAATTCTTTGAAATCGTCAGATTGTGGGGAAACAAAATATGCAGATTTTTTGCGAATTTATTTGAAAAAAATGAAAGTAACACACTGAAGATAAACAGTTCTCTGAACTTAAATAAATTGCCCAGATATATAGTAGAAAATTAGAGTGAGGGCAAAGGCATAAGATTTAAAATTTAGCTCTATGTAATACGTTAAACATCGTTTCCAAAGAAGATAATATCGTCTTTTAACACCATGATACTATAAATGTCCCATTACAACCAAAGAACATTATCCTTCTTAACGCCTCTAAAAAAAGATTCAAGGGGTGTTGGGAAACAATCTGTTCAATTCCCTTGTAGCTCTGTTTCATCCCCAAGTCATTTAAATCCCGATTCTTGCTGATGTTTTTGCAACGTTTTTATACAGTTTTAAAGCCTTATTTAGTGACGATGTTTACTTGATAAATATGGATTTTTGTGTTGCAGGGTGAGTTCCCATCTTTCTTATAGTGACTGGCATCTATGAGGTATGAAAATAATTTGAGTTTAATCAGAATATATAGATTTGTATGGAAGATATTGTCCCCATACAAATCTATACATTTGAGCAACGCAGAGTCGTTTGAAACACATACACACTCTTATAACAAGTGTTTTATTACAATATATTCAAATAGCAATATAATAACAATAATAAAAAACAGAGCTCCCTTGAGCGTTCGACAATATACCCGTATTTTGACGATATATTTTGTATTTTCAAAGCCAGTCAACTCAAGAATACATAAGTGTGTCTAATGAATATTATTCATGCATGTGTATGCATTCTTCTTGAGATATATTCTTTTCTTTTTTTATTTAAACACTTCTTAGAAGAAATAGGAAGTAAATAAAGAAAATCTGTTTAATACAAGTGAAGTTAAAAGGGTTATTTAAAAAAAATAAAGATATACAGTATTATAAAGTTTTAACTGTATTTCCTAATTATTTAGAATGGCTTAATATAGACAGTGACGATTTTAAAAGAGGTGAAAGGGATTCACTCTTTTATAGAATTATAAATAATTTTCGAGCGAAAAGAAAAGAATTGTTTGAAACGAGGAAATGAAAAGTATGTAGTAGGTCAATGTTTCCTAAACGTTTTCCAGTCGCGAACCCCCTTCAATGGTTTCTTCCCCCCCCCAACCTTTCTATTTTCCTTAAAAAGAACCGTTATGACAAAAATAAAAACATTAAAAGGAATTTTCCAGAATTCAATTTCATCAAATGTTTAATAAATTTGTAAGATAATTTAAGAAATGGAGAACTTTAAGAAACGTTCCACCCTCAGTCAGAATAGTGTAATTCTAATCTCCACGGCCCACTCAGCTTTCGCGTATTGCACAAGATTAAAACGTCTCGGATATTAAATCAAATGTTGCGCGTATTTTTCGAACGGTTAGTTCCGACGCTTATAAACAGTATTTTGATGACTTGAAGAAACGTTGGAAAAATTGTATAGACTCCTTTGTCGATTATTTTGAAGCAGATAAATTTACTTGAAGATGAGTAATATTTTTCTTATTTATAAAAATTTGTCCGGTTACTTTATGGTCGCACCTTTTATAACAATTACCCTTTTCTAAATAAAATTGCTTTATTCCTTCGGAGAACCTACAATTGTAACAGTGTTGAAAGATAAACTGGTGTTTAGACTATATGTATTAAGTGACAGCTATTTTCATTTATTCCCCAATCAAGACGAACGAACTGGGTTTGCGCTTTGAATGAGACTTTCTAAAAACATCACTGCTTTCAGTTTCCCGGTAAATAAATATTGAGAAATGTTTTCGCTTAGATTCGCTAAAAATTAATTTTAATCGAATACAACTCCCCACTTTGAGAAACACATAGGTTTTGGAACCCACTGTACTCTCTGGTGGTCGCCAAATGGGAAGGAAATTTATGAAATTAGATCTACTGATTGAAGGATTCTTTCCGTTCTAATACCCTTTCGGCTAGATGAGTTCTTGTCATGGAGTAGTTTCACCCTTAAGGGGGTTACTTCCAGCGACCTACTCACGACCCTTAAGTCGAGGAAATATTTTCATACTTTTTGACTCTTTGTAACTATTTCAATTTACTCCCAATTTTTCCAAATCTTATGTATATGAAGAATTGATATATTGATTTTAATAAACAAATTTTCAACTCTAAAAATACTTTTAAATAATTTTTTTTTAAATGCTTTAGATATACCTTGTTTTTTAAGTATTTTTATTGTATACTGGCTTGGGCGCAGAACTATGAAATTAATTTTACACTTAAATGTATAATTCCTGTTTTATATTTAAAATATATAATTCAAAATACAATTGAACATAAAACATTCAACATTAAAATGTGTTTTCAATTTTTTTAAACTGCTGAAAATATCCTTAAAATTTCCTTAAATTTTTGCATTAATTTACCCCTGAAAAAATAATAAAATGGGCAGTGATTGCAATAATTCTAGTTCAGACGTAATAAAATAACAGGATTATGCATTGATAAAAATTTCATGGAATTATGTTTCGTAGTTTTTGAGATATCAGCTGCGGAATGATGCAAAATTACATTTTGAGAAAAACGAGTATAAAATTTTTCTTACCATAAACTTGATCAGTAATTAAATATTTAGAATATCAATATCTCCGGACTAAGCGGAATATTTTCACGCGGTTTACTTTATTTTATTCTGAAATGATCAGGCTTTAACATATATATTTTTCAAAAAATAGAATGTTTTAAAAATTTAAGGGTATTGAGTCCCCTGAGGTAAAAGTTAATAGCATCGAGATATTTCCACACTGCTACTTATTACCTCAACGAAGATGGTGGGAACGAGGATTAATTCATTTAACTTACTTGTTCTGAAGTTAGGGAATTATTAACTTCGTAGTCACGAAAGCACACGTACACTGATATTTAAATTAATATTAAACATCGTACCTTCAGTTCAGTTCATAATATTTCCCCGAAATTGCTTTACATTGTGTATGATCTACTCATGATTTATTAGGAAGTAAACCATATGCTACTTTATTCTTGATATAACATGTAATGCGTATTAACGGTAGATCACCGTATATGACGTAACCGATCATGCATGATTGGTTGGGGGGGGAGTGGGTATTCCTATCCTGTTCTATTTTTTATTTTGTACAAGGTGCGTCCATAAAGTTACCAGACATTTTTTTATAAATAAGAAAAATATTACTCACTTTCAAATAAATTTATCTCCTTCAAAATAATCGCCAAAGGAGTCTATACAATTTTTCGGACGTTTCTTCAAGTCATCGAAACACTGATTATAGGCATTGGATCTAACCGTTCGCAAAATACGCGTAACATTTGATTTAATATCCGAGACGTTTTCAAATCTCTATAATGGATTTTGCATTATTTGATTGCAAAGGACCTATTCACCACGAATTTGTTTGAACGGTCGGTTCCAAAGCCTATGAACAGTGTTTCGATGACTTGAAGACACGTTGGAAAAATTGTATAGACTGCTTTGGCGATTATTTTTAAGGAGATGCATTTATTTGAAGGTGAGAAATATTTTTCTTATTTATAAAAAATTGTCCGGTTACTTTATTGGCGCACCTTGTATATAATACGCACTTTATCTGTACGTCGTGGTTCTAGATTTTCAAATTAGGTGTTTTTCGCCAGCATTTTACTATGTGTCATTTATTGTGACTTTCTTAATTATAAATAATAATTATAAATAATAATAATTATAAATAATTAAATAAATTATTTTATCTTAAGCAAGATTTTGGTCATAATTTATCTTAACGGTAAGGTATACAGGACTCTACTTTTAACACATAATAATTTGTATTTATTTGTCAGTGTTAAATAATGTGTGATTACGTACAATACAGGGAGTGACAAGTCAGAAGCGAAAAATTAAAATACTCTGATAAATCCAAAAAGAAATGAAATACTGTACTTTTCGGTTATCGGGGCACCACTTGGCCCGAAAAGTAAATGTTGGCGCAAAATAAGAGATAGAAAAAACTTTGTATTTGATAAAAGAATGAATATTTTAAAAAATCCAAAAACAGACAAATACAGAAATTCAGAGGTAAGAGAAATTTGAAATGGATTTTTGCACATTAATTTCAGATTAGACAAGAAGTGATCTGAAACGCTGCCGATTATGAATAATATTGCTGAAAACATTCTCATACAATCGACGCCACATGAATTCATTTAGATACGAATCTAGAAGTCAACGTTTATTTCTCCATTTTGCGTAGAAAATTCACCCGCTTGTTCTCAATAACGTCACTGACGCAAATAACCCATTTGGCGATTTGGCACGCCTTTATGTTAACTGAAAAATACCTGAAATACATATATAACAACTGCATGCTTGAATTTGACTACATTGTGATATAATCACCCGAACTAGTTGTATCCGAATGCAAAACCAAATTTAGAGCCACTCCTAGAGAAAATGTTAATTAGGCAAGTGTAAAGAAGAGGGTAGGTCAGAAATATTCTAAATTCTCGAAGATCACTCTAAAATGACGCTTTTGTAAAGAATGTCTTCACTTAGGTATTTTTGCAATACTTGGATTAGAATTCTTCAATTACCCAGTTAGGCTTTGTAGAGTAGTGGAGAAATGCGCCAAACTTATTGTTACGTTCTGCAGCCGGTCTTTCAAATGGTTTGTATTTAACAGACTGACATAGACGCCAACAGTTTATTATTGCTATCCTTCGACTGATGACGTGCTTGTCATCAGTTTTACATTATAGTATCCTGTTCTTTAGTTTCAATGAATAGCATTCAGGATACATTCGGAAATATTTATGCTATTGAAATTGTCTCAAACGGGCAGCATATTCTGTATAGATTTAATTCGTCTTTTAGTGTCATTTTGACGACATAACCGTGTCAAGGGGTACCCAATTCTTCACATTTATCGCCAATAATACAATCATATTCGTATTTTTAAATTTTTTATTGACAGAACTATGTATTTCAAATATATGGCATGTTTAGAAATACCGGTTTTCAGCAGTTGAGAATTCATTGTTGGTGAAATAGAAAGGATTGTAATAGAAAAGGATTGCAATAATAAATGTTATTACGTCTTTATCCAGACATAATGGTTCCATATTAATTCTGGTTTATCTTGGCATATTCACAATATTTTCCTTTTTAACTAATAAATAGTGAACCCTACTCCAAATCAAATATATATATATATTTAAATTTTACTTTTTGAATAATTACTTCATACTTTCAATTATTAAATTTAATAATTCATTATTTCATCTCCAAAATAGAAAATTCTTCACCTTAAATGAAAGTTTGATCAAAGCTGGTATATGATATTAACATGCAAAAACTAGAAGAAAATTCGGCATGGATGGAAATTGCGATTCTGTAGAAGTTTTTCTCTAAGGACCGAAGTTTTTTAATCATTACCCTTCGAGTATATTTACAATTAAGACATTTTAGAAATGTTTGTTGAAAAATATATCAGAAAATAATATTTGTTAGTTAATCAAACTATTTCCTAATGAAGCACTTCTTCAATTCCGCAATAATTTGAAAAGGCATAACAACGTGTTTCGAACCTCAGGACGAGGAGTATTGTTGTGATTGTCGTAATAAACAATTAATTCTCTAATTGTCTTTTGTGAATTGTTCATTCCGACAATCCCACCCATGCTACTCGGTGTGATGATGAATTATTAATCAGTTTGAAACACGTAGCCAGTCTGTTTAACGGGACGGGGGACCTACCATCTGGAATTTTTTTATTTTCAATTTTTAGTTCTATATACAGAAAGACAATAATAAATAATCTTTTTTAACTACATTAAATACTATTAGAATTCCAAATAAGGATTTTTTATCAGAATAAGGCCTCTTTTTCAAAAGAAATTTTAAAAATCCTAGCATTTTTCAAAATGCTCCATGTGAATTCCTTATCAATTGAAAAACTTAAATATTTAATATTAGTTTACCATATATGTAGATAAATAAAAGTGCGAATTGCAAATTTTTTATATGAATTTAAAGCAATAAATTTTGTTGTTTTTTAATTTGTCTGTATATTTTTTATGTTTTTGCATCTTTTTACTTTATTTCATGTTCTATAAATTTGAAAAATATTCTCGGTTTCAAAGAATGATGCACAGTTTTGTGACAAAACCTTGCATTAACAATTCTGAGAAACTTGGAAGAAATAAGAAAAAAATGAAAGCGAATGGAGCATTTTGAAAAATTCTAGTATTTTTGAAGAATTTTTTGAAAAACAGGCTGTATTCTTACACAAAATACTTATTTATGAATTCTAAGTGTCTTCAATGTAGTAAAAAATAATAGTAATTATTCGCATTTTGTATATAGAGTAAAAGATTAAAAATCTTAAAAAAAACCTAGGTTGAAAGTCTCCTGCCCCCTTAATTAGTTAATATAACCGAAGAAGTGTTTATAAAGTATTTGTCGTCCCCAAGTGTAGTGGCATATTCACAATATTTTCCTTTTTGACCAATAAATAGTGAACCTTACTCCAAATATATATATATATATATATATATATATATATATATATATATTTATAAATTAAAATTTACTTTTTGAATAATTACTCCATACTTTCGATTATTAAATTTAATAATTCATTATTTCATCTCCAAAATGGAAAATCATTTCATCTTAAATGAAAACTTTTCTTGGAAAAATGATTCAGAGAAATAGAGATTCATATTTCTTTAATAAATTTATTATAACAGAACTATTCTCGGCATTTTCACCAGAACTGAAATGGCAGCCCCGTCTTTAAAGGTCAAGAAAAATTTGCAAAATAGTTTGAAAACTTCTCGTTAAAAAGAACACTGATGTCTTAATTAAAACTTCTCTCGAAGATATTTACAAATTAATTCAAACACTATGCAGAAAATTGTCATATTTTACTGAAGGGTAAATACGTAGTAATACTGAAATAAATTGCTTTTTTTTAAATTTCACAGAAAACTGTGGTACGGAATTTTGCAACAATTGTCTCCGAGGAATGAATACAATGAAAATTCTTAAGTAATTTGTTATCGCTGAATTAATGTGTGAGGTACATGTCCTTACATACAAATACTTGGACTATAATTAAGTAAAGAACACTGCTTCAATAAGCTATCTATATATTTAAGTTGCTAAGACGACTTTTTGGGCAGTCAGTGAGAGAAAACTACTGCATCAATTTACTTCAGTTTGGTCTTAAACGAAAGATTGTAATCTGTAGATTTGTCAAATTTGGTTTTTGTAACCGCAATTTCTGTTCATTAGCAATAATTTACAATTAAAAAATTATTTCTGCGCATGCTCAGTGGCATGTTTAAATCTGTCTCTAGAAACTCGCTGTTTTTGCGCATGTTCAGTGACATGTTTTAATGATAAACACGTTTATTCCGAGGAGTCTCTCTAAAACTGTCTCTGCCATTTTTATTTTTATGATAATTATGTTTGTGAAATATATGATTAAACCTGGTGGAAATTTATTTCGCGCAGTTTAATTAGCGATAATTTACAATTAAGAAAAAAATTGCTTTCTGCTCATGCTCAGTGACATTTTGAAATCCGACTTTAGATACTCACTAAGCACGAGGCCGCTTGAACAAATTAATTTGTTTCTGCGCAGCATTATGAATTTCAACATTTGGCAATGATGTGTTGAGTATAATTTGTCTATTAGTACATTTATTTACTATCTAGCCGTCATATTTTGACGGGTACCAACTAGTTAAAATTAAAAAGCTGTGGCTACATGTTTCGAATTAATCATCAGGTAGTGTGGAAATGAACAATTCAGATTGACATATTTGTTTGGGAATTCTTTATTGCTACAATCCCACCAATGCTCATGATGATGGACTGATTAGTTTGAAACATGTAGCCACAGCTTTTTAATTTTATTGTGGAATTGAAGTTTTCTTTCGTAATTACTGCACGCTTTAAAGGAATTGAACTAGGCCTCAAAACAAAACATTTCACTTAAAAATTACTATAGTAGAGTTCTTAAAGCTTATTTTATGCTTAATGGAAAACCTAGATCAACACAACTTGTACTGTTAACCCTTACAGGGGATAGACGTCTAATAGGTTAAAGACCTCAATTCTGTAAATGGAAGAATCCGAATTTTAATTTTTTTTTGTTTCTTGCTTCAGTACGTGTACTCACTCTGAATGTAATAATTTACATTTCCCGCTATGGATTTTAAAAACCTTCATTTATCTGATCGATTGTTAAATTCGGTTAAAATGGAGTAAGTACTTCATGTAATTATTAAGCGAATTGTAACTTTCTTATGATCGACAAAAACTCCGGTTTGTCGTGTATCACAAAATTCATAAATGTTCAAGATTTTGATGATATCAAAAACTACATATGTTAAAAAGAAATGTAATTGTTTAATCCTTTGTTTGAAAGTTTTTATACGAAAACTTTTTCCTAGAAAATACTTCTAAATTAAGCTTCAAGCATAGAAGGGGACTTAAGATTGGCCTAAATCTCTAGCTTATAAGTTCTTAAGCTTATAAGGAGGATAAATCAAGCCTCTAATGTAGATTAAAAAAAATGTATTAGATATATAAATGCAAGTTGCAAGGAAAATAATTGTAAAACTGGATTCAGTCATAATCACTAGTGATGCATGCACAAGCCGTGGAATCCGACGACTCGTGCTTCCTTACCTTCACAAAAATGGCATGGAAGTTGAAAAAAATCCCTGCAATTTTTGTTTTCTGAATCAAAAGATTTGAATATTTGGTTTAAATGGTAAATAGTGTTAAATTTTCACAAGCTAGAAGAAAATCTATATATATAAAACGCGTAGGTATGGGGCACAAAAATCGGCTATATTTCTACAATCCGAATGGCAACGGCTGCAACTACCAGATGTAAACATTAGCGGCCAACCGCGTGTGTGTAGTGGCTCGACAATAGCACGTAATTTGGTACAATTTAACTGCTGTATTTTACACGGGAATAATTTTAATTTATTCACGAGATAATTTATTCTTTTCCATCGGTTTTACTAAAAGTATGTAAGAGGACAAACTTTTGACAAAATATGTTTAGACCTATCAGATCCAGTGTTTAGTTATGGACAGTTGTATGTAGATTTATCTAGAGTCCGTTCTTTTGATTCTGTCACTGTAGTATCTCCTATTTCTGAAATTCTCAACTGTGTATATCAAGAAGTTTGAGGAATACCATATTGAAATATTAATAATTGCATTATAATTATCTTAATAGTAAGCAAAAGTCAATTGTCTGCACTTTTTAAGTTGTACTTGCTGAATTTTTACTCCATTTTATAAGTGAAGAAATTTTCCCAACAATTTTTTGTTTGGTATGATTAAGTGTAGATATCTGAATTGTGAACAATAGTACATATAGAGAGTGGTGTAATCCACACTATATTTTAGTACTTGCTGAAGTTTTACTTCTCTTTTAGTGAAAAAATTTGTCTCTAACAATTTCTTATTTGTTGTAATGATAAAGTGTAGATATCTTAATTTTGAAAAATTTTACATACAGAGAGGAATGAAATTTTTTAATTCTCTGTTGTTGGGTTTCTCAGTCTTATCTTTAAATCTGTTCTGAAGAAATGGAAATTCATATTTTTTTAATCACGATGTTTTAGAATCAGCGTCATAGAGAATTTTGCAATTATTATTAATTTTTTGGCTGAGATCGCACTACCACTTAACAACGTATAGTTTTGATGACAGGTAATAGTAACATTCCTTACATATCTTTCTTTCAGTTGAGTTGTTTTGCAAAAGAAAATATAAAACTAAAAGCGACCATGCTGGTCGCGCAGCGGCTAGTTCTTTATAATTCGTGTGCAAGCACCTACCCCAGATTGCTAGGGTTTTAAAATTTCACATTCAAATGCCAAAGTATGGAAACAAAATTTACATTTAGCGACAGTACTCTGAAAAAAAATACCATATACTAGGATCTTTACCCAAATTTTTGGCCTGTATCCTTTCCCATTTGTTTTCTAATTACTTTTAAACAGTATGATTGACTAAGGTTTCAATAAATCCTCAGTTTTATATGTGAATTGTTAGGATGATACCAGCCGTGGAAAATGTTATAAACATATCTGCCTAAATTCGTATTTAGGGGGACAGTGGACTTTCAAAATTGTGAAATTTGTCCAAAAATTCCATTTTTTAAAATTTTATTGAATTCTGAAACTACGGAAGAGTATTAATGTGTTGCAAAAATAATTTTTAATTTCTGTGATTACTTTCCTAGTTATAGGCATTTGTATTTAATTTAGATATTATGCGGTTACTAATTGCAATAACTTTAAATGTGTTTTTCTCAAAATAAAAATTTTCGGGTCATACGAATATTCAAACTGCTTCGGGCGCATTTCTAATTAATTTATTGCTTTGAAATTTAAGTATTATATACTTAACTGTATATCAAATAAATCTTATTGAAAAAAATTATGCTTGGTAGCTCGGAATTTCTAAATTTTGTATTTGAAAAGATAATTTATAGGTATTTTGCGTCATAAAAAGGGTGTTTTCACTATTATTATTTTTTTCTCGTTATATTTTTAATGAATGCTTAAAATAAGCAATAAATTTCATTGTTACTTCTATAAGGTATCCTGTAAATAAAGATTACCGTATTATATGCAAAAGAAATGCGCATGAAACGTTTTTAATGAGGCCAATTTTTGATATAATTAATAATTCAGAATTCATAAATTATTAATATTTCATCTTTAATTTTAACCGCTTTCACATATCTATGGTACTAATCACATATTCAAATTTCAAGCAAATACATTCGAAACAAAATAAGTTAGGTTTGAAGGTCCATTGTGCCCTTAACAAAAATCCTCCTTTATCATTGTCTGTAACCTCAAACATTTCTATCCGCTTTTCATGAGGTGGACCATCACTACTCACCAATTAGGGTTTGGACCCGGTTCTATTCATGGAAATAGTAATATATCTTAACCACCAGATTATATTATTATCATTATTTTTGCAAAAATATTTGCTAATAAAAATCCAGTAAAGTTGATTATTAATACGATTACAATGAGTTTCTATAATTCTATCCTAATGAGGGCATTCGATTCAATTTTTGGATTAAGCATAATTTGAAACTTTCAATGATGCTGATATTTTGAATAATGTATTGTGTTGATTTGATGCTTCAGCTATCTTTTCTCCGTGAAGAATTTTGCGATGATTACTTGCTGAACCTTATCTTCTAATTTATTTCGCTCCCTAACCTTTAGTTTTATAAATAAATAATTAACAGTTGCATAGAGTGTGTTATCAGACCGTTATCTTATTTCACCTTTCTCAGCTGCTAAACCTGCTTTCAGTTACGCCACACATATATGCAAGAAATAGCAACAGTTGCTGCCGAAATTTAGTTGAGTTCAAAGTTGTTTGGCACAAATATCTATATATTTAAGTTGCTAAGCCGACTTTTGGGGCAGTCCGTGAGAGAAAACTACTGCATCAATTTACTTCATATTGGTCTTAAATGAAAGATTGTAATCTGTAGATTTGTCAAATTTGGTTTTTGTAACTGCAATTTCTAGGAATTAGAGGTAATTTACAATTGAAAATTGATTTCTACGCATGCTCAAAGGCATGTTTAAATCTATCTTTAGAAACTCACTGTTTGTGCATGCTCAGTGACACGTTTTAATGATAAACACGTTTGTTCCGAGCAGTATCTCTAGATCTATCTCTTCCATTCTTATTTTTATAATTATATTTGTGAAATATAAGATTAAACCTCACGGAAATTGTTTATTTCGCGCTGTTCAATGAGCGATAATTTACAATAAAAAAAATTGCTTTCTGCGCATGCTCAGTGACATTTTTAAACCTGGCTTTAGATACTCAATAAGCACGAGTCCGCTTAAACACGTTAATTTGATTCTGCGCATTATTATGATTTTCAACATTTGGCAATGATGTGTTGAGCATAATTTGTGTATTAGTATACATTTATTTACTATCTGGCCGTCATGTTTTGACGAGTATCAACTAGTTTCTTATTAAAATAATTTTCAAAATCATTCAACTTTTCCAACATCCAATCATCTAGTAAACTATTAAATACTATTATTCGTTGGTTCTATTTTTTTCAATGCATAAAACCTAGAAATATTAATCTTTGCACACATATTTTGCAGAACAATATAAGATTAAAATCGGAATTTCAACATATGACCTTTACTTTTGTAAAAAGAAGAAGCAGTCAATGGAAACTTCAGCATAATTAATGCATTTATTAATCAATAAAATAGTTTTATTTTCCTTTGTTCGCCATTGAATTTTTCTCCGATTAAAATTTGAGGCATGGGTTGGAGGTTTTTTTTAAGTCTGTCGTTGTTAAATCCCCATTTCCAATTACCCTGCAATTAATTTCACAGGAGTCGCTAGACTTAGTTTCCACGAAAATTAACATTTTTAAGTGGCGCCTTCAAGCTGTAATATTTTCGAGAGAAATGAGGAATATTGCATTTTTAAAAAAATAAACCTCTCCGTTTTTTCCCCCCGCAAAGCTCTATTAGGGGACGTCCATTAATTACGTGAAGCTTTTAGGGGGGGGGGGGAGGGAGCCGAATCTCACCCAGTCTCATGTGGGGGAGAAGGGGGGTCTCTGCAAATATCACGTAATTTTTTCCGCAAGAAACAGTGTAAAATTGCGAGAAAACTGGACTACATTAAGTAAAACATGTTTCTACACTACAATATGGCTAAATCCTACACAATAGTTCCAGTAGTCACTCTCGAGACCACACACGAGTCCCCGTGGACTGAATTAGAATGAATATACTTTTGCGAAATTTACTAGTTCCTATTTAAGTAATTTATTGTTCGATTTTCTCACTGTGATTCTAGACTACGTTCTTAGTAGTCTTAAATACCAGTCTTAACTAGTCTTAAATAAAAATAATTAAGCAAATTATTTTTTTTAAATAAATCCAACGCAATCAATCACAGATTAACGCATTTACACTAAAAATACGCATTTTGAAAAATCTCACGTGAGATTAGGGGGGGGGGGGAGGGTCGACCCAAATCTCACGACATCTCACCGGGGGGGGGGGGTCGAAAAATCGCCAAAATCGCCTCACGTAATTAATGGACGCCCCCTTTTTCGCAGCCCCCTATTCTTGTATAAAGAGCAGACAAAAGGAAGGCGATTTTTGCGCAAATATATAAGTTATTTCGAGCAGGATTAAAGAAAGCCAAGCGGAAATTTCCGAATACATTAGTATGAGTATATATTTATCCAAGGATTAAAGTCTCAGCAAATAATTATCGGCTTCAGAAACGCGGGGGGATTACTTAGTTTGGGGAATCAGTGGTGCGCACTGCTACATTTTCTAGACCTCTCTCGCCGGTTCACTTGCAATTAACTGCTAACGCAATGCTTCGGGGGAGGGGTTTCAATGAGAGATTAGAACCTTTAGAGGGCGGGCTATTGTGCAAGGCTTTAAAGTATTTTTCCGCCAGTTTCGAACGTGATTTGCATAAATCGTCGTGGAAGGCATCATTCTGATGCATCTATTGCGTCTGGAAGCGAGTTTTAACGATTACATGGTTTGCAATTTATTCCTATGCTGATAAACGCCTAAGTAATTTGCATTTAATAGATAAGGGGGGGGGGTAAAGAAAATGTTTTCTTATTTTTCATCAGATGAGCTTCCGGGATTTCAGTTAGATAATAGCTCTGTTTAGTTATGTATGTAAAATTTCTGAGATTTGAAGCATTCGCAGAACAACTTTCAATATGACGGAAGATGTAAATCAATGTCGAGATTAATGTACTCTCTTAAATTTATAAATTACGAATTTCCAAATACAGTCGGACCTCTATTTAACAATGCCGCTAAATCCCGAAAAAAAGTTCGTTATATGGGAAATTCGTTAAATAGAGATTAACCTTTTAAAATACTTTAACCTACTTTAAATACTTTAATTTGTCTTCAGTTTTACTATTGTACTACTTCGATTTTTCAATTTTAATACTCTAATTTGCCTTTAATTCGCCTTCGGAAATTGAGAAGCCTTTCTCAATTATAAAAGACCCAGAGAACAGAATATTTTTATCTCGCATTGTGTGTATCCACTTCAAAACTGCCTCATCCACATCTTCATAGACACATGTTTTTGAACGTTTTGAACAAGAGTTTGACAAATCATAATCTTGTATCTTATCACGATTTTTTATTATGGTTGATAAGCTGTTTGGAAGAATACCAAATTTTAAAGCAATATCCTTTATCTTAACGCCATTATCCACCTCATGTAGGATTAAATTTTTTTCTTTGATGCTCAAGCACTTTCGCTTTGTCATTTTCTAGCTACAAGAACCGAAATAACCAGAACAACTCTTATCAACAATCTAGAAAACGGGAGACTAGTTTAAGGACATGGTAAAACCCTGTCATGGTCATTGATCACCATAAAATGTGTTAAATGAAATAATAAGTTTGAAACGTTCCGAAATATTTTGAGAAATATGGAGAAAAAAATATTGGATCACAAGAAAGAGTTCGTCAAATAGAGAATGCACTTCGCTATTTGGAGGTTATTTTACGAAGAAATTTGCAAAATTTTCTTGGTTCCGATGAAAAGTTCGCTGAATAGAGAAATTCGTAAAATAGAGGTTCGTTAAATGGAGGTTCGACTGTAGATTTTTTTATGCGAGGAAAGCATGAAAATGATGTGAATTGAAAGCTAATTATTATTAAACTTGAAAAATATGTTTTACTAACTACAAGAAAGAGAGTAATCTCCATAAAATAATATATTTTAGAACTTTCAAAATGTTTGTCATTTAATTAAAAATAAAAATATTAAATATATCGTTTAAATATCTATTAAGAATTCCTGAATTGTTTTATGTGCAAAACATAGTAATAGAAATGTTTGAGGTAAAATACATACTGCCATGATATTGATATACATATGTACTTAAACTATATTAAAATGTATCAGTAATGCATAAAATATTTTAAAAAATATCTTACACAAACATTAACAGCAGCTATACACGAAAAGGCTTAACCTAAGAATTGTTATCTGTTCGGTACATTTTAAAGACCAAGATACTCGACAAACATATTCTATTTTCAATCACCAGTAGTTTTAAAACAATTTATTAAGAAATATGCAAATTTTACTGCGAGTTTGACACACTTTCTTCTTTATAAATATGGCTCTTAATTTTAACTAGCTTGGGGATAAATTTTTATTTTTTTTAAATTTGAACCATTGTTTTTTTCAATTTTATGTCATTGCGCGCAGACTTGCGTCCGTGTATTAATGAATATACATATTTTTTAAATTTTAAAATGGAGTTGCATAATATATCTTTAAAATGAAGAAAGATGGAATCAAAATTCTTAGTTCTTCGTACAGAAAAAAAAATTTTTAATTTCAGAAATTTTATTGATAAATTTTATTGTAATTCCAATTTTTATGGTAGGAATGCCACAATTGTTCGTCATTTTAATGATACCTGTTTATATTGAACGTGTATAAAATTTCATGGTATTCTAGCCAATTGTTCTGGTGATATCGTGCACGCAATCACATAACGATGATCAAACAATGGTTAAAATTTTAAAAAATTAAGAAATTTTTTCTAGAAGCTAGAAACAATCGAGTGCAATATTTATAAAGAAGAAAAAGTGTTTTACTCAAAGTAAAATTTGCATATTCCTTAATAAATTATTTCATAAACTACTGGTGATTGAAAATAGAATATGTTTGTCAAGTCTCTTGGTCTTTAAAAGGTACCTGACCCCTTAATATTTAAAATTCAAACCTGTACATTATTTATCCTATCTCATTGGTATACAGAACTATATTGATATCATATTCATTGGACTAATATGTGTATATAAACAAAATAAGCAAGTATGGTTGGATTGAAATCATATATGCATATTTCTTTTAATCTACAAAAAAAGTTTATATAAAACGTTTAAAGTGTAACATATAAAATTAAGGTAAGCATTTTTTATTTCAGTTTCATTTTAATTTTGCAAGTGTAAAATAGCAGTGTTGAAAAATTTCAGAACTTCTTACGTTTCTATCACAATTGATGAGTATTCCTTCATATACAAGGTCCGCCCATAAAGTAACCGGACAATTTTTTATAAATAAGAAAAATATGACTCACCTTCAAATAAATTTTTCTCCTTCAAAATAATCGCTAAAGGAGTCTATACAATTTTTCCAACGTTTCTTTAAGTCATCGAAACACTGTTTATAGGCTTCGGAACTAACCGTTCGCAAAATACGCGTAACATTTCATTTCATATCCGAAACGTTTTCAAATCTCTGTCCTTTCATGGCCATCTTATGCTTCAGAAAAAGGGAAAAAAATCAGCTGGCGATAAGTCGGGAGAATATGGAGGGTGATTTATCACTGTAATTGAATGCTTGGCAAGATATTGTTGTACAGAAATTGCTGTATGGGGCCTAGCATTATCGTGCAAAAGAAACCATTGCCCAGAATCAAACAGTTCCTTCCCAACTTGCCTTATCATGTTTCTCGATTCAAAAATCACCTCCTTGTAAAAATACTGATTAATTGTTTGATTTTCAGGAACATATTCGTGGTGAATAAGTCCTTTGTAATAAAAAAAATGCAAAATCCATGAAAGGACAGAGATTTGAAAACGTCTCGGATATTAAATCAAATGTTAGGCGTATTTTGCGAGCGGTTAGTTCCAACGCCTATAAACAGTGTTTCGATGACTCGGAGAAACGTTGGAAAAATAGTCTAGACTCCTTTGGCGATTATTTTGAAAGAGATAAATTTATTTGAAGATGAGTAATATTTTTCTTATTTATAAAATATTGTCCGGTTACTTTATGGGCGCACCTTGTATGAAAGAATTTTAATTATGAGGCCCAAAATTCCTGTAACATATTTTCTGCAGTGCTTCTCTCGTGAGTAGGTGTTTGAACTGCTCTAGCATCAGTCTCGAGAGTTTTTGTTGCATACTATTAATGATTTTCAACCTGCTTTCAGAATATACCTAGGAAAATTTTTCTTTTTCTCCACGGAGAGAATTGCGTGTGTGATGAAACAGATTAAAATGGAATGCCTGGATTAAAAATTAAATTCCCCTGGAAAATTGCACCTCGTTTGCGGTGGATCCAAGATGAACGCAAAAATCTCGGGTTACACCTCGCATCATATAATAGAAGAAAATTGAAAAGTTTTTCACGCACAATAATGCGTGTTGGAGATAACGTTTTATTGATGGCGCTTGAATTAAAAGGAGTCCATTTTTGGGCTTTTCAAAAAAAATGTTGTCTGTGAAAATAATTGTTGAGGGTACAGGACTTAAGCTAGATTAAGACAGAACTAATTTTTCCTTTCTGGAATTATGCTACATACAAGCTGCGCCCATAAAGTAACCGGACAATATTTTACAAATAAGAAAAATATTTCTCACATTCCTATAAATTTATGTCCTTCAAAAAATGGCCAAAGAAGTCTATACAATTTTTCCAACGTTTCTTCAAGCCATCGAAACACCGTTTATAGGCGCTGGAACTAACCTTTCACAAAATACGCGTAACATTTGATTTAATATCCGAGACGTTTTCAAATCTCTGTCCTTTCATGGATTTTGCATGTTTTGATTAGAAAGGACTTATTCACAACGAATCTGTTCGTTAAAATCAAACAGTTAATCAGTAATTTTACAAGGAGGGATTTTTCGATTAAGAAACAGGATAAGGCGAATTTGAAAGTAAGTGTTTGATACTGGGCAAGGGTTTCTTTTACCCTATAATGCTAGGCCCCATACAGTAATTTCTGTACAACAATATCTTGCTAAGCATTCAATAACAGTGATTAATTACTCACCATATTCTCCAGACATATCGCCAGATGATTGTTTCCTTTTTCCGAAGCTTAAGATGGCCATGAAAGGACAGAGATATGAAAACTTCTCGGATATTAAATCAAATGTTACGCGTATTTTGCGAACGGCCAGTTACAAAACCTATAAACAGTGTTCGATGACTTGAAGAGACGTTGGAAAAATTGTATAGACTCCTTTGGTTATCATTTTAAAGGAGCTAAATTTATGTGAGTAAGGTGAGTAATATTTTTCTAATTTATAAAAAATTGTCCGGCTACTTTATGGGTGCACCTTGTATGTCTTATTTTTTTTAGGATGTGCCACTTCATTAGTTCAAGACCTTGGAAATGTCACCTTGCATCGATAAATAAAAGTTTGCTTTTTTTACTCAAGCATTGACAGTTACGCGTGTTGAAAATAACATTTTATTGATCGTACCTGAATTAAAAGAAGTGAGGAAACATCATTTTTGTGTTTAAAAAATGTTGATTAGGAGAATAAGTTTTTCATAAAGCCCTGGGGGTATAGGAATTAAGATTAAGGTCGACTTAACTTTTAGTTATACTACGTATTTTTTATTATTCTTTGATGATCCACATCTCTTTAGAATCCAAGACTTCGTAAAATGCGGTGTGTGTGATGTAATTTGCTTCTCCAGCAGGTCATAGCTGGAGATCCACAGCCTTGTATTTACGAAAGAGATTTGGAAGCGAAGAACAAAGGTATAGTTTGAAGCTCAGACCAGAGTTGTAACTGAATGCATCACATTCGAACGTATATTGTACGAAGATATAATTACGTATGGGAGTTTTTACGTTGGTTATATCGGTAGATTATATTTGAAGCACATGGGGATATTTTGCACTTTAGTGATAAATTGGAATCGAATTAGATTTGAAACTTAATTTAGGATTTATCTATTTTTAGTTCTTTCACTGTTTCTGCAGAATTTTGTCTAAGTTAGGCTTTGCATTTGATGTTCAGTGTGCATGCTATTAAGAGAGTTCTCATAATAAATTCAAGGTGGGCCCATAACGTAACCGGACAAATTTTTATAAATAAGAAAAATATTACTCACCTTCAAATAAATTTATCTCCTTCAAAATAATCGCCAAACGAGTATATACAATTTTTCCAACGTTTCTTCAAGTCATCGAAACACTGTTTATAGGCGTTGGAACTAACCGTTTGCAAAATACGCGTAACATTTCATTTAATATCCGAGACATTTTCAAATCTCTGTCCTTTCGTGGCCATCTTAAGCTCCGGAAAAAGAAAAAATCAGCTGGCGCTAATTCGGGAGATTATGGTGGGTGATTTATCACTATAATTGAATGCTTATGAAGATACTGTTGTACAGAAATTGCTGTATGGGCCTAGCATTATCGTGTAAAAGAAACCGTTACCCAGAATCAAACAGTTCCTTCCTAACTCGCCTTATCCTGTTTCTTAATCGAAAAAGCCCCTTCTTGTAAAAATACTGATTAACTGGTTGATTTTCAGGAACAAATTCGTGGTGAATAAGTCCTTTGTAATAAAAAAATGCAAAATCCATGAATGGACAGAGATTTGAAAACATCTCGGATATTAAATCAAATGTTACGCGTATTTTGCGAACGGTGAGTTCAAACACCTATAAACAGTGTTTCGATGACTTGGAGAAACGCTGGGAAATTGTATAGACTCCTTTGGCTATTATTTTGAAGGAGATAAATTTATTTGAAGGTGAGTCATATTTTTCTTATTTATAAAAAAATTGTCCGTCTACGTTATGGGCGCACCTTGTAATTTGCCGCATGTATGTATTAAATGGTAACCAAATTTTCTTGTCTTTAAAAATGACAACTTATAAGCGTATTTTAGAAAACCACCAGCATCAAATTTCGGTTCACTGGGGGGGAATAACTGATTTTGCAGAATGTCTACACAAACTGTGTGTTTAATAAGATGGCTGTGCAATCCCAGACAAACCAAGCTTGAAGTATTGCCGTGGGAGAGAAGATGAAAGTGCTCAAGCTGACGTTTCCTCTTTGTGTGTCGAGTGACTCAGAAGAAAGAAGCATGAAAATGAGAATAATGCTGCACCAATTTAAGAATGAAATGCGGTGTCTGCAATTCTGGCTATCGTTATAACTCTCTATTATAAAACTAAATACAGTCGGACCTCTATTTAACGAACCTCTATTTTGCGAATTTCTCTATTTTGCGAACTTTTCTTTGTAACCAAGAACGTTTCGCGAATTTCCTCGTAAAATAACCTCCAAATAGCGAAGTGCATTCTCTATTTAACGAACTTTTTCTTGTGACCCAATATTTTTTCTCAATATTTCTCAAAATATTTCTGAACATCTCAAACTAATTCTTTCTTTTAACACACTTAACACATTAAATTTCTTTTAACACATTTCGACACGGATTACAAATGTTCTCCATTGCATTTTATTCTCCAGTTTCAAAATATTTGGTCTAACGGTACGTCATCAAATTGGCACAGGTACGGTACTATAAAAAGGTTGGGAACCCCTGCTTTAGATAACAGTATTATTTATCATATATGGAGATTTAGTTCAGGTTTTCAAATCCTTTTAATACTTTGCACAAGTTAACAGTTTCATATTGATATACAAACCCTAAATTAATAGTTCATAGCTGTTGTCCTCTAGGCAAGCTGTAAAACTTGATATTAAAGCTTCTTACATCTTGTAACATAGAATTCAAATATTTATTCTGTCTTACTTTCCTACAAATTAAATATTTCATTTTCTGCGCAACATTCAGTTTTACGAACTATATAACAACTGAAAAAAATGATGTTTTACAGAAATGTTGGGATTAGAAATAATTTCTGTTTCTTTTGATAATTTTTTAGTCAAGTACGAAATTTGCGTTGACAAAAACAGGTATTCTTTAAATGTCTAGATGATTGATACTGCTTATATTTCTATAGAATATAACATCCAAAAGAGGAGCTTAGACTTTTTTTTTCATTTTGTAACTGTGCCGTAACAGGAAAACGTATTTTTACGTTACGCTTAACAGATTTTTTAGCATGCAAATAATATAGGTCAGTTTTATCATTTTGTTGAAATATTGAGTGTTTTTCAGACAGGAACTGTTAAGAAATGTTTGTCGAAAATCCTTATGATTCAGATTCAAAATGCACTGTAATGAGACCATTCATGTATCAGTTGCTCTGAATAATCGATAATTCATTCAATTCAAGGTAAACGTGTAAAATATGCTAAGATTTTTTTAATATATACATATACACACACACACATTTATATATATATATATATATATATATATATATATATATATATTAGACAAAGTTGTAAGTGAAAAACCAGTATATACCATAAACCACTACAGCCAGGAACCAAAGACATGAAAAGATAGGTGAAAAATATGAATAGAAAAGTGAATAATAGGATTTTAGACAGTATCATCAGCGGTGCCAATACTGTCTAAAAACCAATGGATTTTTTCTAATAAGTATGATCTGAGAAATAAACATACTTAGACACCGTGCAATCCATATGAAACAGAAGGAATAATCAGTGGCTTTATCATAGATCACCAAACTCGGCGCAAGACAAAGTGAAAGTTAAATTTAGGATACCGCAAGTAGACTGACGTCACAAACATTGCAACCATGGAGCCAATGGAATCACTTTAGAAGACTTATCTAGGTTACTGTTTTATAGGACATAATAACCTAAGTTAACTTAGACATTTATTATGACTAAAAGTTATTTATTATTTTAATTACACTAGTTTTTATTTTCTTTTTAGTAGTTATTTACTAACTTTAATCATTTATTTTTTTTACTAATTATTAGCAACAAAACATGCTATTCATTAAATCTAAAACAACCAATTATGTGCTTAGAAAGACTATCAGGGTAATAATTACGTTTTAGCACTATTAACAAATCTTTTATATGCTTATGCCTATTGTCCTTAGAACATAGCCGATTTATTCTTACTAGTTGATTAAAAATAATATTATTAAATACAGATTTATGTAAGCAAATTAAGTAACTTTGATATTTTACTATTTTAAAGTCATATTCTGATCTTTTATCATAAAGATCAAAAGTAAATTTACTAGGAGGATTTATTTTTATGTTTATATCTAAGAAGTTTACATTTAGTTTTTCTTGGCTACTTTGCACTAGTTCTAGATTAGGAGGGTAAAAATTATTTATATATATATATATATATTATTGTATGTCTGTAAGTTATTTGTTATCTCTCTAGACTGATATATAAAAAATTATATTTTTATGCTGTTTTTAAAATTCTTAATATTGTTATTGCGCATTTCAAAAGTCTATCGTTTAACATCAATGATGCAATAATGTATCTAAATTTTATAATTATTTAACAATAGATGATTTTGAAATGATCCCTTAAACATCTTACCTTTTTTATTTCCATTCCGTTTTTGTCATCTTTTTCGATTCATTTACTTCCCTAACTTAACATAAAATATTTTATATGTTAGTATATACATTTTAAAGATTACTTCAAACACATTATCGCAGCTAAGCGAAATAGTCTTATATGAATACACCTTAAAATCCCTTTCTTCACTTAGATAAATTTTACTCATGTCAATACTAATGATTAAAATTTTTGTGGATAAAAATTGTTTTAAAGTAGGATTACGTTCCTCCATTACAGTCTAAATATTCTAAATATTTAATTGCTGACCAAGTTTATGGTAAGAAAAATTTTAAACTCATTTTTCTCAAAATGTAATTTTGCATCATTTCGCAACTGATATCTCAAAAAGTATGAAACATAATTCCATGAAATTTTTATCACAGCAAAATAATGTTATTTTATTGCGTCTGAACTAGAATTATTGCAATAACTGCATATTTTGTTATTTTTTCAGGGGTAAATTAATACAAAAATTTAAGAAAATTTTAAGTATATTTTGAAAAGTTTTAAAAAAAAATTGAAAAACATTTTTGATGTTGATTGTTTTAGTTCAATTGTATTTTGAATTATTATTTTAAATATAAAACAGGAATTATACATTTAAGTGCAAAATTAATTTCATAGTTCTGCGCGCAAGCCAGTATACAATAAAAATACTTAAAAAACAAGGTATATCTAAAGAATTAAAAAAAAATTATTTAAAATTATTTTGAGAGTTGAAAATTTGTTTATTAAAAAAATAAATATATCAATTTATTATACACATAAAATTTGGAAAAATTGGGAGTAAATTGAAATAGTTACAAAGAGTCAAAAAGTATGAAATTATGCCTTATTTCCTCGACTTAAGGGTCGTGAGTCCCCGTAAGCTTTTTTTAAATGGCTACAGACATGTTTCGTCCGCCATTCAATAAGTGTTATAGTATTTGATACATCGTTTGTGCGATAGAAATACTCAATTTTTGGGTTGCCTAATCGGGTTTTCTTGAAATTTTAATCGATTTTAAGGGGACAGTGGACTTTCAAAATTGTGAAATGTGTCCAAAAATTCGATTTTTTTTAATTTTATTGAATTGTGAAACTACGGACGAGTAGGAATGTGATGCAAAAAGAATTTTTAATTTCTGTGATTACTTTCCTAGTAATAGGCATTTGTATTTAATTTAGATATTACGTGGTTACTAATAGCAATAACTTTAAATGTGTTTTTCTCAAAATAAAAACTTTCGTGTCATACGAATATTCAAACTTCTCCGGGCGCATTTCAAATTATTGTATTGCTTTGAAATTTAAGCTTTATATACTTAACTGTATATCAAATAAATCATATTGAAAAAATTTTGTTTCGTAGCTCGGGATTTTAAATTTTGTACTGGAAAAGAGGATTTATAGGTATTTTGCGTCATAAAAAGGGTGATTTCACTATTATTATTTTTTTCTCTTTATATTTTTAATGAATGCTTAAAATAAGCAATAAGTTTCATTGTTAGTTCCATAAGGTATCGTGTAACTAAAAATTACCATATTATATACAAAAGAAATGCGCATGGAACATTTTTAATGAGACCAATTTTTTATACAATTAATAAATAATAATTCATAAATTATTAATATTTCATCTTTAAATTTTAACCACTTTTACATATCTATGGTACTAATCACATATTCAAATTTCACGCAAATCCATTTAAAACAAAAAAAGTTAAGTTTGAAGGTCCACTGCCCCCTTAACGCCAACACGTTTAAGATGATCACTGCCCACATAAAACACTACTTTTTTGACTAATCAAGGATTCATTGACAGGACGAATCCTTCAATAATGTTTTAGGAATAATCCGGATGACGGGGAAAATGCTTTTGGTAAAAGAAATGCAAGAAGATAAGAGAGCCTTGTTATAGCTTACTAAAAAGGCGGAGGGAATATAGATATTCCCGAAAATCCCAAGATTATCTCAGGGCCTTATACGCAATTATTTGGGGAAAAAAAGTCCCTTGATTTATTTGAGAGTTTTATGCCGACAATGACAACGTTCTTGTCTCTAAATACAAGGTGCACCCACAAAGTAACCGGAGAATTTTTTATAAAAAAGAAAAATATGACTCGCCTTCAAATAAATTTATCTCCTTCAAAATAATCTCCAACGGAGTCTATAAAATTTTTCAAACGTTTGTCCAAGTCATCGAAACACTGTTTATAGGCGTTGGAACTAACCGTTCGCAAAATACGCGTAACATTTGATTTAATATCCGAGACGTTTTCAAATCTCTGTCCATTCATGGATTTTGCATTTTGTGATTACAAAGGACTTATTCATCACGAATTTGTTCCTGAAAATCAAATAATTAATCAATAATTTGACAAGGAGCTGCTTTTTCGATTAAGAAACAGGATAAGGCGAGTTAGGAAGGAACTGTTTGATTCTGGGCAACGGTTTCTTTAACACGATAATGCTAGGCCCCATATAGCAATTTCTGTACAAAAAATATCTAGCTAAGCATTCATTTATAGTGATAAATCACCCACCCTATTCTCCCGACTTATCGCCAGCTGATTTTTTCCTTTTTCCTAAGCTTAAGATGGCCATGAAAGAACAGATATTTGAAAACGTCTCGGATATCAAATCAAAGGTTACGCGTATTTTGCGAACGATTTGTACCGACGCCTATAAACAGTTTCGATGACTTGAAGAAACGTTTGAAAAATTGTAGAGACTCCTTTGTCGATTATTTTCAAGGAGATAAATTTATTTGAAGGTGAGTAATATTTTTCTTATTTAAAAAAAATGTCCGGTTACTTTATGGGTGCACCTTGTATAGAAGAAATAATATTTTGTTTTACATTATCAGAATAATATAGTTGTTTTATACAAATCTCCAAGTTTTAAAGATAAATGGTTGAAATATGGTACCGACGAATAAACGTTAGTCTCCCCTGTCAGTTTGAATGAAAACTAGTCATGGAGAAAACAAGAGTATTTGATACTTAAGTAATAACTGTTTATAAGCCAACATCCTTTACAACCTGTCTTTGCAGAAGAAATAGTATTCATATTCTGAACATGTTTATCTCGCAGATCTCTAAAATAGTTTAGTTGGTAAAATGCAGACCTCGAGATTCGAGACCCCGGATCGAAGCTCAGTTGAAGTTGGGTAGTTTTTCAGTTAATTTGCTCTTCAGTGTATGCCCACTTCATGAGTTGTGGTTTGTGTTTACTTTATTATGCTTTGATTATTCGTTGCTCTTAGATCTATCTCCAAGATAACTCCAGAAGTTTCGCTTCTTTAACACTCAGTAATTTATTTTTCATTGAATAATGAAAGCAGGTATTAATTTTTCAAAAATATCTATAGAACGTCGAGGGGGAACGATAATTTCTTTCTCATACTCCATTTCCCGAGATGGAACTATCTCATAATTTTCATCCCGGCCTTCATCTCAGCAAATGGATCACTCACTTTCATACTTTTTAAAGTCCATCAAGATTTACTGCACAGCTAAATCGTCGATTTCCATGCGTCATTTCCACGAAATAACATCCAAAATACGTAAAAACTCATTATGACAATCGTTGCGGACAATTGGCTGCCCTAAGCACTTAAGCGCAGCTGTTACCTCCAGACTAAAAGATATCACGTGTTAAAGATGAGCAGCTCTAAAATATGTCGTTAAGAAGTAAATAAATAACAGAAACCCTCATTTCGTAGCTGCTGCTTTTATGCTTACATGAGAAACGAAAAGAAAGCTATTTTTCGGTAAAAAAAATAATTTTCTGGTACTTATAACTGTTAGGGAGACTTGATGTTTGAGAGGGAGCGTGCATTTTCAACTCATTACAACTCTAACGTAGCTTCCTTTTAATTTTACTCGCGTTGTTTGGCCTTTAGTGACTGTCTATCTAAAAGGATTTCTCCCTGGTGTAAGTTCAGAAATATAATTGCAGTAAGAAATATATACGCAGACCAAAGTCAGAAAAGTACGTCAGAAAAATAAGCTGTTACATCAACTTGGCTAGGTGTAGTATCGCTACATTCTGAATCTTGTTTTTATATGGTTATTGGAAAATTTAACTTAAAAAATTGGAAAATGTAACTTTGCGTTGGCTGGCATGAAGAAATTAATTCGTCATTTATTTCATTTTTAATGATTTTAGAAATCATTAATGAAGAAATAAAAAGAATACCTTAAAAATGTTATGTATTTAAATGTAATAATAATGAAATAATTCAGAAACGATAACTGTTACAAAACACGCAACTGCAATTTACAGTGCCTATTGAAATAGTTTCCTAGCTCTGAAAATTGATGCATTCATACCACCTTTCTTGTTCTATCTCCCTTATAAGAGCCATGAGAAATAATACTAAAATTTATTTATAATGGATGAAGTAATATTCTGTATATTATTATAGTATGAAGAAATCCCATTTGAAAGATACATGCTTTCAATAAACGTACACGTTTCATTCATTGGTTTCAGAATGATGTCCGGTAACGCATTTTACATCGAATTACACTGTAGACGTTCCTTAAGTATGTAGTGACATTTTTATGGCAGTTTTAATGCTACTACATAACTTCTTGTGTTATATAACCTTCTGTATTTTGTTACGAAACAATGAGTTCTTTACATTAACATAGCTCTTAAGCATGAAAAACAATATATATTTTCGATTTTTTTCTTCCGCTTTGTCTAAACAACTTAATTTTATTTGATTAAAACACTGTAGATTGGTGTTCAGATAATTGTATATTACTTTAATAAAATAAAGTTTCAAATACAGTGATTTCCGCTTATAAGAATCAGGTTTGTTATTACTGTTTTTGATTCTTATAAGAGTTTGATTCTTATAGCCGAAATTTAGGTTTTGGATAGGAACACACACACACACATATATATATATACATATATTAGATAATTTACTATAAAATACTCTTTAATTTACGTTCATTATCTTTTATTAAAATTATTTTTATAATTTTAAAAATACAACTTAATTTCTAGACCTATAAGTAGATACACATGATTATAGTAAGAGAAGAAAAAAATCCAATATTTGTTACAACATACCTGCTTAACAGTTTAACGTTTCAACTACAGGAAGGGTGCAAGAAAAAGTTTTCTATGGTAGTTTGACGTAATGAAGTTTTCAGGAGGCTGTTTATACAACTTTCAATACCAATAGTCTCAGATCAAGATTCACCTCCTATCTTACGTTTCACGGTTTGATAACGTGCTGAATCTAATAATGTCACGTTTTCCTAAGTGATAGTGGACACTTCCCCGAAGATTTATCTGCTTCAGGGTTCAGGAAGCCGCAACCAGGATGTGGGAGGTGGGAAAAAAGAGCAGTGGAGAAAAGTGAAATCGGATCCGCACGAGTAGGATGCCCCTAGGTCAAGCTAATAGGACAGTGTTTAGCTAAAGCGTTTAAGGGGAAACTATTATGTTATGTCTAACAAAGAAAGAGATGCATTTTACGACTGTATTCCATTCTATCTTATCACTCTTTCATTAAAAAATTTGAAGAAAGAACTTCTTGCCTTTTGATGGTTTAAGTGGCTTTTTTGGTAAAATGAAAGGAAATCGAAGAGTGTAAACTGATTCTTAAAACCGGTTGACTGATTCTCTAAAGCGAAAATATTAACATGGAAATAATACATTTGTTTTTGTTTTCGCGATATTGATTCTTATAAACGGTTGATTCCTATATCCACTGATAACTATAAAGCGGTGGTTACTGTATTTAGAAAAAGTATTAATAAAATCGCAAAGTGGATCGAAATCTTAAATATTTTTTTCTTTACGTATGAAAAGAGTAAGGGTGCATTTTTGTTACTTTGTTTACGGTAAATTAAGATGATATTAAGTTAATGCTATCCATAATTTTAAACATACTGCGGACTTAAAAATATGAAAATAAAGTGAATACTTAGAAAGCGTTATAGAGCACAGTCTTCCGCGTTCAAGAAGTTTTTTTCTTTCAAGATAGCTTTAGCTTTATGATATGCTCCAGATACTGAAATACATTTTATTTCATACCTAGAAAATGGAATTTTTCTTTTTTGAAGATTTACAAACAAAGGAGGTTTTTGTAGTAAAGATTTTCCTTTCATGATTCCTCATATCAGATATGAATATTCTTGAGTTTTATACCTATTGTACAATCTTCTTGTAAGAAAGACATTGATTATTAAACATGGGACAATTTAACTGAAATCTATTGTTGGTGTTCTGTGTGATTCGCATTTGAAAATACATAAAAGCTTTCAATTATTGTTTCAATATACTTTCAGAATAAAGTTCAATCATACTTCTAAAAATTGAAATTCAATTTTCATGTAACACAAAGCTCCGCAACCTTTTTTTCTTCCACGGCACAACAACGTTTTTTCGATAATTCCACGGCACACCACAAGAAAAAGCTTCCAAATATATAAATTACAATAAATACGTATATGTTTTTATTAGATAAAAAACACAACAAAATAGCTCTATGTATCAAGATAATTATAATCATTTAAGTTTTATATAAATCATTTTGAACTGTACATCAACATAAGAACAAAAGTATAAAATTATAGTTTGCAAGTAAAAAAAAAGTCTCTTTAAATTTTTATATTAAAATTTGTTTTTTGGTCTTTACTTAAGCTTAATAAATCAAAGTTAATTTAAATATAACTAATTTATTAATGAGATATTTGAGATTGTTTTGATAACTGTGTGTTTTATATTTGCACGTATTATATTTGGCTCTATATTAGAAAGAGCTACAGTTCATGGTCAAGGCCCTTTAAATAGGATCGTTTGTCATTTTCAATTAGAACCAATTAGTCGAAAAACTTTGTTTGCATAAGTATGTCGTAGAAAAAGGGAGTAAAATTGCAATGGCCTCGTCAGAAATTTGTGGATATTCTGTCTTAACTGAAATCCAGAAATAGGACGCTTGAGCATACGTACAATGTATGACAAACAACATGTTTTTCTTTGTGTATAATTCCTACCCAGAAAAATTACATATTAACAAAAAGTTAGAGGAATATTTTACTTAGAAAAATTTCTAATTAATGCGGTGGTTAATTTTTTTACTATCATAATCGATAAAATCACCGCGGCACAGTCAAGATCACCTCGCGGCAGACTAGTGTGCCACGACACAGCGGTTGCGGAGCACTGATGTAACATATAGTTAAAATTTAACTATTCCTTATTAAAGTTAATTGAAGAAAATAAGAGCGCCGGTAGGATGACTCTTTTCAAATAAATATTCTATATACGTAGCAACATAATGCAACCGTTATTTATTATATATACTTTTTTTAGTAACAAAGGTACACCTCTATAGACTACACAAAAATATTTTACCCGGATGTTAATAAATTCTTTTAACATTTTTCTTTGATATTTTATGCTTCGGAGACACATAACTTCCGCTAAAATACATTTTTTTGTTGCTGAGTAAATTTTGAAATTCTCATTAATTAAAATTCCCTTACCCCCATTCTTTTAAGAGAATATCAAACAGATGATTTCGAAACTGCTTCGTTTACGTGCAGATAATGTTAACTGCAGAACAGGGCATGATAAATATTCTGATATATTAACTTTTTTTCTTTTTGCTTTTCACAAGACCTCTTCAACTCAGTTTAGATCTCAATTTAAACTCAATTTTAAATGGAAATTTAAAGTAGCAAAATTTATTGGTATTATGTGGTGTGTGTTTATTATTGAATTTCTGTGGAGTTTTTAATGCCGAACTGTATGTGGCGCATTCTAAATCGGAAATATATCATTTAAAATCCCAAGTAAGTTCCAGATAATTTAGTATTCAGCAATAGGACTTGGTCATGTTGATGACTTTCTGGGAAGCTGGGTGAAACCTGGGCTAACTGTACGCTTGTTTCATCAGAGAAATCAGTCTGAAGCCTGAAGATTTGGGTTCTGTGGTTTGCATAATACAAGGTGCGCCCATAAAGTAACCGGACAATTTTTTTATAAATAAGAAATATATTACTCACCTTCAAATAAATTTATCTCCTTCAAAATTATCGCCAAAGGAGTCTATACAATTTTTCCAACGTTTCTCCAAGTCATCGAAACACTGTTTACAGGCATTGGAACTAATCGTTCGCAAAATACGCGTAACACTTGATTTCATATCCGAGACGTTTTCCAATCTCTGTCCTTTCATGACCATCTTATGCTTCGGAAAAAGGAAAAAATCAGCTGGCGTTAAGTCGGGAGAATAGGGTGGGTGATTTATCACAGTAATTGAATGCTTAGCAAGATATTGTTGTACAGAAATTGCTGTATGGGGCCTAGCATTAACGTGTAAAAGAAACCCTTGCCCAGAATCAAACAGTTCCTTCCTAACTCGCCTTATCCTGTTTCTAAATCGAAAAAGCAGCTCCTTGTCAAAATATTGATTAATTGTTTGATTTTCAGGAACAAATTCGCGGTGAATAAGTCCTTTGTAATAAAAAAATGCAAAATCCATGAAAGACACAGATTTGAAAACGTCTCGGATATCAAATCAAATGTTACGCGTATTTTGCGAACGGTGATTTCCAACGCCTGTAAACAGTGTTCCGATGACTTGAAGAAACGTTGGAAAAATTGTATAGACTCCTTTGGCGATTATTTTGAAGGAGATAAATTTATTTGTAGGTGAGTAATATTTTTGTTATTTAAAAAAAAATGTCCGGTTACTTTATGGGCGTACCTTGTATTTTATGAGTACTATAATCTGGTTTTCAAAGATCTACGCCAGACTATCGCTGAATGGCTAGGCACCCGAGTCTGCGAGTTCGAATACTAGAACCCTAGCGATACCTAGACTGTAAATCGTTTTCATAGTTGGCATGTTTATTTGTAGTTGCTCGAATCGGCTTTACACTGTTGGTCCCAATCTAATCATGTGTCGTGAAGCAAACATGCAAGGGAAATTTAGACACCTTCAGAAAATTAAGTATTCCGAGGTGTGGAGCTCTCAACCAACCAATTGTAAATGAAATTATTTCTAAAATAGCTAAAGCACTATATACAGGAGGCTAAATACACATTTTTCTGACAGTGGGATCATTGCCACTACGAGATATAAAACTATTCTGGATCCCTCTTTTGAAAAATTCATTTCAGGATGTCATCTGATTATCTTATCTGATTTTATCCCCGAGTTGCTCAGTCTAAAAAATGACATCTTTCTTAATGATATCAGTCATATTTTATCATCATCAGTCTCGAAATATGTTGTCTAGTAGATGAAGTAGTTCGTAATTTATCGAACAGCTATGCCATTCTAATTTCTTCCATAGATTGAATGACTCTTTAACAGTTTCAAATTAATAATTGGTAGCAAAAAACATAGGGGTAAATTCCAGCAACATCAATAAAATAAAATTTTAAGGGGACAGTGGACTTTCAAAATTGTGAAATTCGTCTGAAAATTCGATTTTTTAAAATTTTATTTAATTGTGAAACTACGGACGAATAGGAATGTGTTGCAAAAAGAATTCTTAATTTCTGCGATTACTTTCCTAGTTAGAGGCATTTGTATTTAATTTAGATATTATGCGGTTACTAATAGCAATAACTTTAAATGTGTTTTTCTCAAAATAAAAATGTTCACGTCATACGAATATTCACACTGCTCCGGGTGCATTTCTAATGATCGCATTGCTTTGAAATTTAAGTTTTATATACGTAACTGTATATCGAATAAATGTTATAGAAAATAATTATGCTTCGTAGCTCAGAATTTCTAAATTTTGTACTCGAAAAGAGGATTTATATGTATTTTGCGTCATAAAAAGTGTCTTTTCACCATTATTATTTTCTTCTCTTTATATTTTTAACGAATGCTTAAAATAAGCTATAAGTTTCATTGTTAGTTCTATAAGGTATCCTGTAAATAAAAATTACCATATTATATTCAAAAGAAATGCACATGGAACATTTTTAATCGGGCCAATTTTTGATATAATTAATAATTCATAATTCATAAATTATTAATATTTCATGATAAAATTTTAACCTATTTTACATATCTATGGTACTAATCACATATTAACATTTAAAGCAAATCCCTTCAAAACGAAAAAAGTTAGGTTTGAAGGTCCACTGTCCCCTTAAAAAAAGTGGATCTGCGCTTCTTTAGCTATAACTATTTGCAGTATACGTACTCTTTCAATTTCTAACACTGTCTTAGTCTATGACAAGACGAGAGGAACTCGATTACTAATGAGCAAATCATTCACAAGTGTTACCAACCTAATGTTGAGAAGTAGCTCAATAATTTCTTTAACTCAAATTATCATTGCTGTCTGTTATCTTTTTAAAAAAATATGATTTCAGAAAAACAATTTGCTATAAACGGATTAAGTGAAATTTACGGGTCACATGGCAGCTGAAGCCATGACATTGTAAACATTTTGTAAAATTTTTTAAAGTATTGTTTCCAAAGAAAATTATTGATTGGAAAAATTGAGAGAAAATTATTGATTGAAGTTCACATCAAAGCACATTTCAATAACGATTTAAATCCACATGAATACTACCCAATCTATAAATGTCCTGTAGATATCCTCGAGATTAGGATGTTATGGAGTTACAAGAAATTTCATTTCTTGATATAGTTTCCTTTACAAAAATGATTTTCATTTATATAAAACTAGTTGAAAACCCTACGGAGTACATTCTAATAAAACTACGGAGTACATTCAAATTAAATACAACGGACAATGTATGCAATTAATCCCCCCCAAAAAATAAATATATTTATAATAAATGCGACGATCAATGTATAAAATTGATGTAATTATATATATATATATATATATATATATATATATATATATATATATATATATATATATATATATATATATATAATTTATTTATACAAAAATCGTAAGGAATATTTATTTTTTTTGTATAATATCCAATCGTCTGCTGCATTAGAAAGAAAAAATATACTTTAAAAAAGTTACAAAAACAGCTTAAAAATTTTATTTAAAAAGTTAGTAAGGAACTGTTTGATTCTGGCCAATCGTTTCTTTTACACGATAATGCTAGGTTCCATACAGTAATTTCTGTACAACAATATCTTGTTAAGAATTCAGTTACAGTGATAAATTACTCAACATATTCTCCGGACGTATCACCAGCTGATTTTTTTTCCTTTTTCCGAAGCTTAAGATGGCCATGAAAGGACAAGGATTCGAAAACGTCTCGGATATTAAATCAAATGTTTCGCTTATTTTGCGAACGGTTAGTTCCAACGCCTCTAAACAGTGTTTCGATGACTTGAAGAAAGTTGGAAAAATTAGATAGACTCCTTTGGCGATTATTTTGAAGGAGATAAATTTATTTGAAGGTGAGTATTATTTTTCTTATTTATAAAAAATTGTCCCGTTACTTTATGGGCGTACCTTGTATAATTAAGGCTGCTGTGCACTAAACCCTGTTGGATCCGTTCACCTCCGTGTAGAAAATGTGTCCAAGGATTGAAAGTTTTTGTTTAAAAACCATACTCCGTAATAGAGAAAGAAATTTGACACCTTGGGACATTTTTCGTTTAAAAGAAAATGCAAAAAATATTTTAAAATTTTAATGATTCGGAGAAAAAAAATGTGGTAGAGTGTGTTTTAACCGCGAATCCATTTCTAAAAAGAATCGTGTTGCAAGGTGCAGAAAAGTTATGCATGGTAGAAAGGTGGAAAAGTTATGCATGGTAGAAAGGTGGAAAAGTTATGCATGGTAGAAAGGTGGCTGTCTGAAAATACCTTTGTTATTGGATTATCAGCATTTATGGAGCTGAAGGGGAATTGAAGACACATTTTCTCCACAGGTTAGCAAGGAGAGGAGCGAATCCAATAGGATTAATACACAACAGCCTTAAGGTATACAAATTACTTCCTTTGTTTTTTACTACAACATTAAAAAACAGAAAGTGACTTAAGCATTAAGGGGGGAGTACACCTTTGAACGCGCAAAATGCACTAATTTTACTACGAAGCTTAATGTGTTGTCAAACAGTTAATTTGTAAATAATTTAAACCAATTTTTAGGGCGAATTATACAAAGCTTTATCTATTAGAAAACAACAGAAACATTTTTGAGAGATTATTAGAAATTATTTTATGTAAAAGAAAAATATTAATGTTTAATAAAAAATGAATCAGGTCAATGCATTCCGCGCAGATTTTTTTTTAAACTAGAAGAGATATATATTAAATTATTTGTATATATTCTATCCATAGGTTATGCTTTAATCTACACAATAAATAGTTACCATATTTCACATAAAAATATTTTTTTCAGGCAAATGTATTGTAATGTGCAGTCCTTCTAATGACACGATTTTTATGTCAATTTACTCTTCATGTGGTTTATCTTTGAGAATAGTTGTTCACGATAATACGCAGCAACAAACAGCGATGACATTAATGACTGTGAAGAGAGGGATCTGGGAAGTATAGTCCTACAAAGTTTGCGATTGGACATGTCTGCTGTAGTCAGTTTTATAAAATGTATGCAAATACAGTAACCACCGCTTATAGTGATCAGTGGTTATAAGAATCAACCGTTTATAAGAATCAATATCGCAAAAACAAAATCAAATGTATTATTTCGATGTTAAAAATTTCGATTTAAAGAATCAATTTACCGGTTTTAAGAATCAGCTTACTCTTCGCTTTCGTTTCATTTTTCAAAAAAAAGCCAGTTAAACCCTCAAAAGGCACGAAGCTCTTTCTTTATTTTTTTTTAAGAAAGAGTGATAAGATGGGATGGAATACAGTCGTAAAATACATCCCTTTCTTTGTTAGACATAACATAATAATTTCCCCTTAATCGCTTTAGCACAACACTGTTCTCTTAACTTGACACGGGGGCGTCTTTACCCGTCCGGGTCCGATTTTAATTTTCTCCACTGACAAACAAAGACAAGAACTCTGTTTCTCCCACCTCCCACATCCTGGTTGCGGCTTCCTGGACCCTGAAACAAATAAATTTTCCGGCTAAGTGTCCACTGTCTCTTAGGCAAACGTGACATTAGTAGATTCAGCTCGTTATCAAACCGTGAAACGTAAGCTAGAAGGTGAATCTTCGTCTGAGACTATTGTTATTGAAAGAGGTATAAACAGCCTCCTGAAAACTTCATTACCTCAGACTACCATAGAAAACATTTTCTTGCTCCCTTCCTGTAGTGAAATGTTAAAGCTGTTAAGCAGGTATGTTGTAACAAATGTTGGAACAAATATTTTCTTCTCTTACTATAATCATGTGTATCTACTTATAAGTCTAGAAATTAAGTTGTATTTTTAAAATTATAAAAAATAATTTTAATAAATGATAATTAACGTAAATTAAAGAGTATTTTAGGGTAAATTATCTAATATATGTATATACAGGTGTGTGTGTACCCGTCCAAAACTAAAATTTTTTCTATAAGAATTAACCGCTTATAAAAATTAAAAACAGTAATTACAAACGTGATTCTTATAAACGGAAATCACTGTACTTTAAACTGCTTTAATCTATGAGTTATAGCTATTTTTTTTGTTAATCTTGCCTTCAACTCGGTATTTTAACAGAACGATGAAATGTAAATGAGTTAAAAGAAGATATTCTCTTATTTTGTGAAATATATTTTTGGACCTTATGCTTATATAGAATTATTTAGGCAAAATTTGATTTTGTCTGTGGCTCATAGGAATTATTTCCCTATCCTGCAATGTACTCATACACGCATGCATTGGTGAAAATATATTTTCTCAAGTCTTGTCTAATATGAGAAATTTGGAAAATATTTTATAAAGGATTTGTTCTCTAATATTAGGTCGAATTTAAAGAATTTTAAACAAAAAAAGCTAATAACTTTTTATATTACAAGATTTTATTGTCATTTTAAATTCATTTATGGCTTATCTATAATATATTTAGGCAGGTAATTTTTTGTTAATAAGTATGATTATTTTTATATCTAATACTTTATTCAATATTACATGTCTATATAAAATAAGGCAATATAATTAATCTTTCTTTAAAATTGGAAATAATTTTGTTTCGTTTCACTGTAACTGTAAGTGATTATTGTGAGATAATATTTATATTTTTTTTCATGAAAACATCATTCAAAATTTCTTTGTCGTGGGACGGATGTTATCGGATATTCATATTTTACTTCAATTAATGATTTGTCCAGATTCCGTGGAAGTAGTGGTGGAAATATCGTCTGCCCTAGTTGATGAACTTCTCGGTCATCTCACAACTTGTTGACAGACGATAACAACCCTAATGACGGGTCGCTGGACCCTATCTATAAAAAATATTGTTGGACAAAGGAAGGTCGTAAGGATCAACTTTTTGGTTGCCTTCTACGATGCTATAAGACTGTAATACTTTTGTACTGTGTGATATGTTGTTAATGGTTGATTAGAACATCGTTTTTATTACATAAAAACTGTAATATCGATAGATATACAGTGATGCTTTTTTTAACCACTTTGAAAATTTGACAGATAATTTAAATAAGTCTAAAAATGCTCTTAATAAAATCAGTTGTTAGCATTTTACATAAATAAATTATTATTTTAGTGGTAATTCTTTTATCGTTGATTATTCTATTAGTGAGTAAATAAGGGAAAACATTATACGAAAAAATACCATCATATTAATAATTTTAGAATTTCTGTACCCAGATCGTGTAACCCCCATCCATGATTTGTGAATTTACTAAGTAAAATATTGGGTGTAAATAACACTAATAAAAAATATCAATGTAAGTTCTTGGCACAATCTAAGATGTGCTAAGAACATGTGATAAGATGATATACATATTTCATCTTATCAAGTTTATCAAGATCAAGTTTATAAGGATCGTTGTTTATTTTATCAATGAAATGTGTCAATGGGGGAAGAAAAAGTTATTTTCTAGATATGACAACTTTTTTATGGAATTCTTTTCACTTTTACGCCTTCATCGCAGACAGGTACCAGAGTCATAGAAAAATTGCAGCCTTCCGTATTATTAACAAACGCGTAATCGAAATACAAGTTACGCCCATAAAGTAACGGGACAATTTTTTTATAAATAAGAAAAATATGACTCACCTTCAAAATAATCACCAAAGGAGTCTATACAATTTTTCCAACGTTTCTCCAAGTCATCGAAACACTGTTTATAGACGCTGGAACTAACCGCGAAACATTTCATTTAATATCCGATACGTTTTCAAATCGCTGTCCTTTCATGGAGTTTGCATTTTTTGATTACAAAGAATTTATTCACCACAAATTGGTTTCTGAAAACCAAACAATTAATCGGTATTTTTACAAGGAGGTGCTTTTTCGATTAAGAAACAGGATAAGGCGAGTTAGGAAGGAACAGTTTGATTCTGGGCAATGGTTTCTTTTACACGATAATGCTAGGCCCCATACAGCAATTTCCGAAAAACAATATCTTACTAAGCATTTAATTACAGTGACAAATCAAACCACCATATTCCCCCGATTTATTGCCAGCTGATTTTTCCCTTTTTCCGAAGCTTAAGATGGCCACGAAAGGACAGCGATTTGAAAACGTATCTGATATTAAATCAAATGTTACGCTTATTTTGCGAACGGTTAGTTCCAACGCCTATAAACAGTGTTTCGATGACTGGAAGAAACGTTGGAAAAATTGTATAGACTCCTTTAGCGATTATTTTGAAGCAGATAAATTTATTTGAAGGTGAGTAATATATTTATTTAAAAAAAATTGTCCTGTAACTTTATGGGCACAACTTGTATTTTACTGGTGAATGGGAAAGGAAGACATATTTGCTTTAATTATATGGAAACAATTTTTGCTTTCTTAATCTGCAAACTCCTTATCGAGCAAAAATAAAGTTTCTCTCTGTTGATCAGTAAATCTTTGAAATTCTGGTAATAAGGAGATTATTTTGGAGCACGTGACGAAGAGTAAATGTCATTAATTAACATCCTTCACTTACTTTAAATGCGAGGAATTCGTTAACATTTGATGAAACGTGATCAGCCGAGCGAACGGTTAATCTCCTGCTCCGCATTTATAACGAACTAATTTCACCGAGAGAGGGCGGCGTACATTGTACTTCCTTAACTTAATCCCTTCACAAACAGAAGCTCCTAATGATTCTTTTTAACCTGCTCCGAATGAATAAATTATTTTAATGTCTCCGAGCTTTTCTTAAATATTTAAATATTTAATTCGGCTTTGAATATTCTGCTCAGCTTTGCTTTAAAAGAACGACCCGTGTACTGGACACCTGTCTAATAGGGAATGTGCTAAAAATTTCAGGTAAATGCATTTTCATGCAAAAGAGTGTTGCAATTTTTCCGAGATAATTTCGTTACGACAATTTTCGAAATGGAAATAAAATCGTGTGTATTAAAATTCTAGAAGAAATTTTTGAATTCGCAAATAGTCTTGATATAAACTAACCCACGTACACAATTATAATAATTTCATTGCATACAAAGTATAGACAAAGAATATACATATATATATATATATATATATATATATATATATATATATATATATATATATATATATATATATATATATATATATATATATATATATATATATATATATATGTGTGTGTGTGTATATATTTATATAATTTCCGAAAAAATAAACTTTTTATTTTTGCTTATAAAAATTATAAATGACCGATAAAAAAAAGTGTTTCTGCCTATATTTATTGACCTTGATAATTTGGATTTTATTTTACAAATTTAAACTATTTTATATATATATATATAAATATATAAATAATATGTTTAATTTACAAGAAGATAAATATTGAAAACTTTACGGTTTTTGTTAGCTCTAATAGCTCTCCTATTTATCCTTCATATTGCAAGATTGTCTTTCCGACATCCTTCATATTTCAAGATTGTACTTAGTTAAACTGAAAGGAGCACTCTAAACTATTGTTGTAGCATAGCATGGATACAATGAATCTTCTCTTTGGCGGCCAGTGATGGTTTCGGAAAAACGGGTTGCTTTGAGGTGTGGACGTCGAAAAGAGGTTTCCTCCCTAACATTGACTCCAGGGAGTCTTTAATTGGTTCGAAACAAAATAGGGTCAGTTAAAGTTTTAGAGGAAATCTGTTCTGTTATATTGCCGAAAAAATGCTTTCTCTGGGATTAAAATGTGTTTAAATTCGTAAAATAAAATCTAAATTATCGAGGTCAATGAATGCAGGTAGAAACACTTCTCTTTTTTTATCGTTCATTTATAATTTTTACAAGCAAATATTTAAAGTCAATTTTGGGGGGAATATATATAAAAAGACATTTAGAGTGAACGAAATATGTTTCAACTTCTAAGATAAGCTATAATACGTTTTGACTACTATAACATATATTCCATTTTTAATGTAATATTGAGAATATGTAAGAACATTTGACTTCATTTTAATGTTTATTAGATGGGTACATAATTATCTAATACATTTGTTTACGGAAATTTTGGGATTCATGATCAATTGACCCTTTTATAAATTTATTTTAAAACCCTTAATGAAATGTTATAAATTAAGAAGCTTTATCATTTTTTGTAAGATGAAATAAGATTACGAATGACATAATCCTAAAACAATGTTTTATTTCAATTTTTTTTTAAATCTGGGTTTAATATTTTTCATAAAATTAGACAATATAGAAGTCGTAAAACTCATTCGTGTTAACTTCATTAAGATATTATTTTTATGAGTTGGGAAATAGTAATTTTGTGCTGTTTTTTTAAAGCCATATAACGTTTAAGGGAACGGTGGACATTAAAATTTACTTTTTTAACTTTTTTATCATAGAGATATGAAATTTTGTACATATACACATTCACTATAAATAAATAGAATACCTTAAAAGAAATTTCCAATCTCATTATAATTTTAAGATTTTTAAAAAAATGTGAAATTTATAAACAAAATTTTAAAATGCTCCTCGCTATTTAATTTTTGAGATGTTTCCTCGATTTTTCATTTTAATCTCTTTAAACTGTATAACAAACAAATCTGGGTATCAAGTATTTAATCCCACTAATAGTTAATTTTTGAGAGATTTTTTTCTGAATTCCATCCCGATTTTCATTAAAATTTTGCCTTTTGAAAAGTTATAAATCCCATTTAATTACCTGAATGAAGTCGAATTGTAAAATGCATACCCATTTTTTTTGTAAACAGCATCAGAATTCTTCCTTATCAATTTCATGAATTTTGAAGAAAAATTAAGTAGAATGCAACATTTAATAATTCTAAAAACCTTGAATAATCTGGTTTGAGATATACAGATTTAAAATTTATTACTACATTACAAATTACTTTGTAGAAGCTTCATAAATGATTTTTTACTTGAAAAAATTATTTTGGTATTAATAATCTACAGAAATATATATTATTTACAATAACACAATCAGTATTACAATGACGAGATTTGCTGAAATAAAGGTTCACCGTTCCCTTAATGAGCTGCACGGACATTGTTTTTCATTTACACGTGTTTGAATGATATCGAATTGAGAGTATTTATTTACCGCAATTTTAAACACCAGGGGCTACGCAACTTGAAATAAAAAATTTTGGATAATTTTTAGTTAATACTACTGAAATACATGCTATATAATTATTATTAACTATTATAGTTAAATTTATATTTGTGGCACTCTAAAGTTGGAGTCATTGCTATTAAAGGGGACAGTGGACTTTCAAAATTGCGAAATTTGTCCATCAATTCTATTTTTTTATTTTATTGAATTGTGAAACTACGGACGAGTAGGAATGTGTTGCAAAAATAATTTTTAATTTCTGTGAATACTTTCCTAGTTATAGGCATTTGTATTTAATTTAGATATTATGTGGTTACTAATAGCAATAACTTTAAATATGTTTTTCTCAAAATAAAAATTTTCACGTCATACGAATATTCAAACTGCTCCAGGTGCATTTCTAATTATCGAATTGCTTTGAAATTGAAGTTTTCTATATTTAACTGTATATCAAATAAATCTTATTGAAAATAAGTATATTATTCTGATCTACGAAGTATAAATAATTATACTTCGTAGATCAGAATTTCTAAATTTTGTACTTGAAAGGGTGATTTATAGGTATTTTGCGTAATAAAAAGGATGTTTTCACTATTATTATTTTTTTCTCTTTATATTTTTAATGAATACTGAAAATAAGCAATAAGTTTCATTTTTAGTTTTATAAGGTATCCTGTAACTAAAAATTACCATATTATATGCAAAAGAAATGCGCATGGAACATTTTTAATGAGGCCAATTTTTATATAATTAATAATTCCTAATTAATAAATTATTAATATTTCATCATTAAATTTTAACCACTTTTACAAATTTATGGTACTAATCACATATTCAAATATCAAGCAAATCCCTTCAAAACAAAAAAAGTTATGTTTGAAGGTCCACTGTCTACTTAAACCGAAAATTTCAAATATCCATATGTGTGAAATATTTTGTGTTACATTTCATGAAATTCAAAGTAAATGTTTATAGAACCGTTTTACACTACACGTTTCGAAGTATTTATTCTCCTAATATGTTAACAACATGATAAATAATTATTTTCGAGACAGTATATCCATCTCAAAAATCTCCTTTCCACTTACATTATTGACGCCATGTGGATGGTTAGGAAGCAAAGATATAATAGTTTACGTGACACTACACTGTCTTATCTATTTTGTATATGTTTTAAGTTAGACTTTTAATTTTACGCTTGAATAATGTGGGTATATCTAAAATATTCCGCAGGTATCGCAAGAGATTATGACAGTAAATTATGTAATACTAGCTGAAAACCCGCACTTCGCTACGGAGTACATTCAAATTAAATACAACGGTCAATGTATGCAATCAGTGCCAAATATGATAAATACGACGATCAATGTATACAATTGATGCGAAAAAAAAACATATTTATCATAAAATCGTAAGGGATATTTTTATAGACGAAATAATGTCCAATCGTCTGCCGCATTAGCAAGAAAAAAATATTTTTTTAGTCTATTTAGTTATTTACGTGACGATAAATTAATTTAAAGTACCAGAAAAAGAAATCACGTGATCGGCATTTAATAAATTAAATTCTAAAAAATTAATCTTTGAAAATTCACCAAAAAGCAGAAAATAGAGGTAAAGATTCGAAAACGATCTCATTTTCAAGGAATTTTTATGAACTTTCTTGTGATATAAATTTTATAACCCTCAAATTATTATTTTAAATGCAAACTTAATAAAAGCTACTAAAACAGCTTAAAAATTTAATTTTGAAAAATCTAAGAAGAATTTTTCAAAATTCTCTCTTAGTGCACCTCTACACTATAATAAGAATCGCCGTGCAAAATTTCAGCCCTTTAGGTCCAGCGGTTTGGTCTGTGCGTTGTATGTCAGTCAGTCAGTTACGGAACTGTTTTACTATATATATAGATTATTGATGCCATGTGGATGGTTAGGAAGCAAAGATATAGTAGTCTACGTGACACGACACTGTCTTATCTATTTTGTATATGTTTTAAGTAAGACTTTTAATTTTACGCTTGAATAATGTAGGTATATCTAAAATAGTCCGCAGGTATTGCAAGATATTGTGACAGTAAATTATGTAATATTGGTTGTAATTTTAGACATTAGAAAATCACTTGCTTTGATTGTAATGATTATTTAATAAACATATTAATGTGATCTTAGTTTTATCAACATAATCTGTAATACCCTAGATTAAAATAGAAATTTGTAAAAATTTTATAAAAGTCAGACATTTCCAATTAAAGCTTTGACATAGACGAAGTACAATCTTGATTTTTACTTTCAATGATTTAGATAAAAGACACTTACAAATTCGTTATACGAAATGCTACATAGCGGCTTAACACTCGTGAATATCAACTTTTAAGCTATTCTCAACTTTAAAGTTTGTTTAAATGCGTAAGGTACACTATGTATACTTTTCCTTACTTAATATAGGATAATCCTATTTTGATATAGGAATCCTATTTAAAATAGGATAATCCTATGTATATATAAACGCATATATGTATATATAGGAATAGTAAGGAAATACTATTTCTATTTTACAAACTTTAATGTTGTGAATAGCTTAAAGGTTGATATTCACGAGTGTTAAGCCCCTATGTAGCATTTCGTATAACGAATTTGTAAATTATGCTTCAGTAAATGCAATTCATTTGTAAATGATGCTATATTATAGTGTTTTATTAAGTTTTAGTTTTAATATTATCACACTCTTCGATACGCTGATAAGCACTGAAAGGGAGATCGCATTAAACTTTTAATCGGTAAAGTTGAAATTTTTGCATTTAATGGAACGGTGGACCTTTATTTGAGAAAATCTCGTCATTGTGATACGGAATGTGTTATTGTAATATATATATATATATATATATATATATATATATATATATATATATATATATATATATATATATATATATATATTTCTATAGATTACTGGTACCAAAATATTTTTTTCAAGTAAAATCATTTATGAAGCTTCTACAAAGTAATTTATACTGGGTAAGTGTAGTAATAAATTTTAAATCTGTTTTTCTCAAAACAGATTTTTCATGGTTTTTAGATTTTTCAAATGATCTATGCTACTTAATTCTTGTTCAAAACTCATGAAATTAATAAGGAAGAATCCTGTTGCTGTTTACAAAAAAATTGGGTATACATTTTACAATTCAATTCCATTAAAGTAGTTAAATTTGATTTATAACTTTTTAAAAGGCTAAATTTTGATGAAAATCGGGACGGAATTCAGAAAAAAATCTCTCAAAAATTAACTATTCGAGGGATTAAATAATTGATACCCATATTTGTCTGTTATACAGTTTAAAGAGATTAAAATGCAAAATCGAGGAAAGATCTCAAAAATTAAGTAGCAAGGAGCATTTTAAAATTTTGTTTATAAATTTAAATTTTTTAAAAAATCTTAAAAGAAATTTCCAATCTCATTATAATTTTAAGATATTCTATTTATTTATAGTGTTATTTATTCTATTTATTTATAGTGTTATAGTTGTATTAAATGTGTATATGTACAAAATTTCGTATCTCTATGATGAAAAGTAAAATAAGTAAATTTTAATGACCACCGTTCCCTTAACATCCGTTCACAACTTTTATATTAATTAAAGGGACTTATATAAGTAAATAAGGACTTACCTTTGAGTAGCAAAACTGTGGTAATCAAAACTGTTGCAGTCATCGCTTTTTAATTCCAGATGCGATTTGAAGCAAAAGTACCTGTTTGATAAGTAGTTTAAAAACTAGTATTTAATTATCAATTTCAAATTTGTTTTCATCAAGTTCACCTTATTCGTATGCATCGACAAAAAAATCTTGTAATCCTTTTCACTCTGTGCTCGGTTCAAGGGAGGATTACTTGCCATTTAGTGTACAAAATGAAAATGAAATCTATCAATGTTAACAACTGTGTTGCAGCCTTTAAATATGAAGAAAAAGAAAGTTGCAGTGTAACAATAAAAATATCAGTAATGTGTATATGATATGAAAACTGTTGCTGAGGTAAGAGTAACAATCTTCGCTGAATTAATTTAGCACCTTTATGTTGCGTGATATGTCCATAGATCTCTTATTCTGTGACACGCATCAGTCCAAGTCCGGTCCACCTACATCCTGCTCATGTGTTGTCCGGCCAGTTGTCAGAGAAAATTCAAACAACGCGCGTAAAACTTTCCAAGTCCGAGATCGAAAATATGTCTATTTCTACAAGCCGCACAGAGAAGCGTGCTTTACCGATCTGAGAGGAAATCGCATCCTCCTTTCCACAAAAGACTTACTTTCCCCAGCCAAGTGCGTCGCCAAGCAGTTCACTTGGCGCAGTTTAGCCGTTTCGCCATATTTAGATGTATGGCAATCGATTGTTCTGCATTTTGAATGTCTTTTCAATCATAATATGGCAAGATGATTAGTTTCGGGGGATATGATTAATGCGGGTCGGAATTGTTTATGCAACGGGGTGTGTATTTATTCTCTGCAGTCTTTGTGGAATGAAACGCTTCAAACAATTTCGGAACATAAAGAATGGATGAGTCCTTAATTTTCAGTTCTTGCTTCAGGGAGCATGTTGTTATTTATCACTTCGAGGGGAAAAGGCATTCTTTGGGAAACTTATTTTTTAAATGATTAAAATTAAAATCATCGTATATTTCATCAAAAGTTTTTTTTCTCTTTTGTTCAAGTTGGAGTATATTTTTCGAGAAATGAAGAATTCTGGTTAGGAATATTCAGCAGAAAGCACTCGTGTTATATCACCAGAACAGATTTCAAATAAAATTTCATTTAAAATATTTCACATGAGAAATACGTACGATAATTTTTTCTGTATGTATTTTTTTAAATTACTTCTATAGTTGCAGTATATTTTCTTGCTCACAAAAAGCAATTTAGGCGAATAACTGCAGTTGAAGTTGGTAAATTGAATATAGTATCAGATATAAAATTTTTACTCCTTCATTTTCAATATTTTTCAATCCTTTCTTTGTTAACTTACCCATGAAAATTCCTGATTTCAATTTTATAGACATAATTTGTAGCAGGACAGCAAATATTTTCTTGATTTTTCATAAAGTTTTTGAATGTAGTTCGCTGATTTAAGAAATAACAGTATGGATTTGATGACAGATATGATAACGATATTTTCTCCTAACATGAACATTCTGTGCTCCTAGTTATCACAAATCATAAGGGCCCAGAATATATTTAGTCACATACAAGGTTCGCCCATAAAGTAACCAGACAATTTTTTATTAATAAGAAAAATATTGCTCACCTTCAAATAAAGTTATCGCCTTCAAAATAATCACCAAAGGAGTCTATGCAATTTTTTCAACTTTTCTTGAACTCATCGGAACACTGTTTACAGGCGTTGGAAATCACCGTTCGCAAAATACGCGTAACATTTGGTTTAATATCCGAGACGTTTTCAAATCTCTGTCCTTTCATGGATTTTGCATTTTTTGATTACAAAGAACCTATTCACCACGAATTTGTTCCTGAAAATCAAACAATTAGTCAGTATTTTTTACAGGGAATTGCTTTTTCGATTAAGACACTGTATAAGATGAGTTAGGAAGGAACTGCTTGATTCTGGGCAATGGTTTCTTTTACACGATAATGCTAGGCCCATGCATCAATTTCTGTACAACAATATCTTGCTAAGCATTCAATTACAGTGATAAATCACCCACCATATTCTCTCGACTTATCGCCAGCTGATTTTTTCCTTTTTCCGGAGCTTAAGAAACGTCAGAGATTTGAAAACGTCTCGGATATTAAATAAAATGTTACGCGTATTTTGCGAACGGTTAGTTCCAACGCCTATAAACAGTGTTTCGATGACTTGAAGAAATGTCGGAGAAATTGTATAGACTCCTTTAGCGATTATTTTGAAGGAGATAAATTTATTTAAAGGTGAGTGATATATTTCCTATTTATAAAAAAATTGTCCGGTTACTTTATGGGCGCACCTTGTATTTATGCTAAATTATTATAACATTTTATATTTTAATAAAATAGTTTTTATGATACCACGCTATCTACTTGAATACTTTCGAACGTGTTGCAAATCCATCAAGCCATCAGTCGCAACTCAATCAAACTATAGAAGCGAAAATGAGTTGTCCATCACACAAAGAAATCGCAAATCCAAGAGATATTTTAAAAATTCTTGCTGTAGATTTGAAAATCTTTAGACAAGTTTTTAAACATTCAATGAGTAAAACAAAAGAAAACTTTTTTTTCCAGTTTTAAAATTTCCCACAGTTTTTAAAAAGAACTACTTTAAAATTTTTTTTTGTTTACATTCATAGATCGACGAAATTGTCCTCACTTTTTTCTATTTTAATGTGCAAAGGTTTTTTATAGAAACACGTTACCTACTTATACGCTTGTTCAATGCATATTTTAATCACTAATGAACTAAGCAAAAGAAACTAAAATTATCTTTTTTATCGCACACTGGAAAAGCAAACAAATAAATTACCAAAAACTGTTTGAAATTGTTTGCTAACTGTTCCATTAAGATTTTAAAGGAATGTGTTTTTCAACATGTTTTATCAAAGGAAAGCACTTGACTGGGCTTTTATTTTTTAAAACAATTTTTATTGATAATTACATTGTGCTTAACATCGTTGTTAACGATGAGCTACATGTCAACACAACACTTTTTATAAATTTAATCATTATGATACCACAAAAATATTTCCAAATTTTTTTCCCCATAAGGCATTTCGAAAATCGTTAAAAAAAGAAAAGAAATCAATGTAATAAAAACTCTCTTCGATTTCAAATAGTAATTTTTAATTTTTAAAAATATATTTATCATTAATTAGTCTGCTATTCTTAATTTTTAATCAGGAATTGTTTCTAAATATGGGCATCCCCAAACATTTTGTCAAGGTTAAGGACCAACGTCAGACCAACAACACGGTAATTTTGTGGTCGTCACCCCTTCAATCACGGAACCGAATAAACCCGACGACGGATAAACTGAAATTATCTAAAACTGGAAACAACATAAATGTAAAATTCCAGAACTTAACAAAAAGGTTATCATCAACGAATTTAAATCTAATTCTCGGAATCACCTGAGAAATTAAAGATAACAATGCTATTTGCAACTTAAGACGAAATTAAAATGTAATACTAGAAAGATTCTTAAGGGGAAAAGGAACCTTGAATCTCGAATTTTTTAACAATCAATTTTTAACTCTATATACTTAACGAGGATAATTTGTATTATTTTTACTTAGAAATACCTAAAAGAAGACCCTTAGAATTCTTAGGTTTTTTTTCGCTCAATAATGCCTGTGTGGCAACGAAGAAGAGTTATTGGGGTTTTTTTTAAAGTTTAAACTTATTAATATTATATTGCTAATTAATAAATTAATGAAATTAAGGTAGGAATAAATCCTACTAATTAAAGTGGGGTTTCAGTTAAATTTAAATACAACAATAATTGCCATTTGGCCGTTAGTGGTTAGTACATTTTAAGATAGATGGTAAGTTGCGTTGTGTATAGCAATAACCCTTAAACATATAATAATTAATTATTAAAATTAACACTGGTTCGAACTGAATGCTTCACTGTGGTGAATAATGAGCCAAAAGAAAAATGAAATTAAATCTAATAAAAATTACTTAACCTTGGAGAGCACCTAGAAAATAAAATTATTTCACCTAAAAGAAAAAGCTTCAAATCTGCTGAAATAAAAATAAAACCTAAAGCTGAAAATCAGCAAATTTACTAAAAAGGCAAGGACCGACATGACAAAGATATACTTAACATAACAAATTTATTCCTTCCGATTACATTAACAATATTACCACCAATCTGGTAATCAGTTCTATTTAACATTTTTTGGGATACCAATATTAAATCATCAATAATACAATTGCTATAAAAACCAACTTCTATATCCTCGTAACACAATAAAATATATACAATGACAATTCAAAATGAAATGGCTGGCGAATATAAAAAAAAAAACCTGAATTATTCTATATGCAATTGCTCATCTTAATTTCAATTTTACATTTAAATCTAATCTTAATGATGTTGCTGCAGCTTAAAAAAAGTAGAGAGGTTATGGATAGAATTAAAAAAAAAACAGGATAGGAAAGGAAAGGAAAATGCAAATTCACCCGTGGCCCTCATATCATCGTCGGGATCTTAGCGTCGTCCCTGGGCCAGAGCATTCAGCTCCGACCCCTCGATCTTTCGCCCTCGCCTCCACCTCCAGGATCCAGAAATCTTCCCCTTGTTTTCAAAATCCCGCGCTCCGAGTCAGCACCTTGTCACCATCACATCAGTCCGGTGAAACCATCCTCCACACCAAATAGTTCCTTGATGCTCCGAGAATTGTAATGGCCTAAATGAGGGGGGAAGGCTACTGGTGGCACTCTTGCACTCTGCAATTGTTTATACAATTAATTTTTTTCCACCCCTCATCTCGTTCTTGTTGGTTAATTTAATTTCATGGCGGCCTGGTCATCCACCCGGCGATGTATCCCTGCGCGCCTTGCATCTGACCTCCCCGTTCGAAAAAGGGCTTTAGCGGACGTATTGGGTTACCGATAGTGGGGGAGGCTTTCAAAACTGTTGCTAGGCGCTGGGTCATTTTTTTTAAGGATAGAAGAAAAGCAAAGAATATTTCAAAGACCTTTACCATTTAAATTACAAAACGCCAGCCAAAAAAACAATAAAAAAAATATGCCAACCATTCACAAGGTTCATAAATAAAACTTAATAATTTATCAATATTAACAATAATAAGGTATAACCTGTGATGATCTATTTCAAACTTAATTCTTCTCAAATGTCAAAACATTTAGAGAAACTTGCGCACCTTCTCCAAATGCGATGACATTAATCAAATCAATTAATATCTGATCACCACAAGTATAACCCTTACATATATTTAGCAGAGGCTTAATAAATTGATTAAAACAAAGCACAATCGTTACTAAAATTTACTTACTTTACTAATTTACTTTACTAATTTATTTATCTGAATACTCGATATTAATATTAACTTTAATTATTTCTAAACTATTAATTATCATCACAACACCTGTTTTTCAAAAAAATAATTCCTAATTGGTAACATTTTGCAAAAGAATCCTTGTGCATTTTAAATAATTTAAAATCCTTAAACTTTTTAATATAAGTTTACCCTATCTATGTAAACGTAACTGTGTATTGAATTTTTCTAAAACCATAAAAACTTATTTTTTAATCTACTTGTTATTTTTTATGTTTTTGCCTTATTTCATGGTCCATAAATATGAAAAATATTTGATTTCAAACAATTTTATGGCAAACATTTCCATTAACAATCCCGAGAAATTTGGAAGGAATTAGAAGAAAGTGAATGCACATTCTGAAATTTTAAAAACTTTTTAAATAAAATTGAAAAACAGGACTAATTCTTCCACAAAATATTTACGACTAATACTGACCACTAGTATTTATCAATTTTAAGTGTCTTTAATATGGTATAAAAGAATATTAAATATTCTCATTTTGTATATAGAGTAAATATAACTATGGAAAAATCCAGGTTGAAAATCCCCTATCCCCTCTCAAGGAAAAATTGGTAAATTTAAGTAAAAGAGAGCTTGTTATCATATTCAGTTTTCGAGCAGATTCAAATAAAATTATAATCTGCTGATATTTGTAACCTATAAAATTTCTTCCTGTTTATTTTTGCAAATAGAAAGTGAATAAGGGTTAAAATTATTATCTAAATACAATGCATTATTTTGAACTGATTACTCACGATTTAATTAAATTTATGTCCGTTTCTTTTGTATGAAAACTGAGCATTTTAAAACCAGCTACGAATTGTATATTGGAATAAAAATATATTAAAATTGTATGATATTGAGAAAAACAGTATTTATAGGTGTAAGGATATTTTTATGAAAAACAAATTATACGAAAGAATGAAGAAAACACAGTTTTAATCGAAGAAAAAGGACAATTTTTGTAGAAAATGTTATAAAAGGGAGTAAAAATTTATTGAAAGCTTGTCATGTAGTTATTAGTGATATTCAGATTTTAGTTATGCGTGTTTATCTTATGTGTTAAACCTAACATTAAAGACCTAATAATACTTGTTATACCCTAATTGTCACGAAATTTAATTAACAATTATTGGCGGTTAAATAACTTTAGCAGAGGTTGATTTCCTTTCTACCAGTATTTTTATTTAATTTTCTATTTCAAACGACAGTAAATATAAATATTATATTAATTAAATAAACAGTTAACGATGGGAGAGATTTATGTAATTTACCAAGTTTGAACATAATAGCATATTTGGAAATAAGGCAAAAGTTGGTGTTAAACATAAATCTAAATACTATCTGATCATGAAGTTTATTCATAATAATAAGTATTCAGGTTCATTGTTTAGCTAATTACTCTACGAAAAGTAAGTTTAGTATTTTTTTCCTGGAAAAGTGATCCAGCTGTATTATTGAGAAGCAAAATATATTTATAGAAATAAGACAATTTTTTGTCTTTCGATATAGGATAAATCGCTGTATACTTTTAAGCATTTATAGTACATGAGATATTCATTGAACAATTCTGTATGATAACGATTAACATAGAAACAATTTACTCTACTCTGAATTAGAAAATTTTAAATACCAGATCAGGATATAATAGTGCAGTTTTTGTTATTAGTTATTAATAACTCTGTAAAAGTTTCCTCCATATTTCTGAGTCAGGGGTAGCGTAGTCTCTAGACAGCGGCACCAATTTCGTTAAATAAAAAAATCGGAAATTTAAAAGCTATTTATATATGTTAATTACAATTATGGTACTTGGTTTCTTATAATCTATTCAACTTTCGTAGAGTAAAAAAACTTCTCTTAAGATTAAGAATATATTCGGCCATAAAATATACAAGTTTATCGTAACATAAACTTTCTTTTATTTCTATAATTTTTTTCCTCTCTAGAATCAATTCCCATTTTTTTTTTACCTTAAGCATTGAAATAACATAAGCTATGCAAATTAATTTACCGAAAAGATGCAAGCAGTCTGCCGTTAGCTTTTATCTGTGAGAAGTTTTATCTCTTTTTCATTACCAAAGCTTTATTTAGCTTTTCATCTGAAGTTATTTTCGTATTCAATTAACTATAGAGCGTTATCGATTTCCTGGTTATCTTATTTATAGGACACAACTCCGAATCTCCGAAATATTTTGATTCCCTTAGTTTGAAATAAATTCAAAGTAAACCCCCTTTCCTCTGTGTTACATCGCCGGATGCAAGTTTGGGTATCCATTAGAACCGCTCTTATCTCTAGCGCGGGAGATTTGCAAGGGCGCGCTGGAAGTAAATGTCGGAAGTGTTCGAAAAGAGATAGAACGTTCAGCTATCTCCGGAGGGGCGTCATTCTGTCGTGGGGGGAAGGAGAAGCGATGGAACAGAAGTTTCCCCAAAAGAACCTTATCTAAAAAAAATGCGGTATTGGAAAGTGTCGCCTCTGTAATATTTTACATAGGAACGTAGTTTGTTGTGACATTAATTGGTATTTTATCGCGGGATTAAGCGTTTATTTCATTTTTAGGAGTTTCGTGATGTTTATGAGTCATTTTTTTAAAATGTCTCAACAAACATTGTTTATCAAATCATACTAAACCTATATTGCTCCAAAAAACAGTCGTTTCAAGGAATTCTAATATTTCTTTTTTCAAATACATGATTTGATTAAATGAAATATAATTTTCCTCTTATATTTCATTTAATCAAATTATGTATTCCTCCAAGGTTTCCCCAAAAGAACCTTATCTAAAAAAATGCGGTATTGGAAAGTGTCGCCTCTGTAATATTTTACATAGGAACCTAGTTTGTTGTGACATTAATTGGTATTTTATTGCGGGATTTAGCGGTTATTTAATTTTTAGGAGTTTCGTGATGTTTATGCGTTATTTTTTTTAAATCTCTCTACAAACATTGGTGTTCATCAAATCATACTAAACCTATATTGCTCCAAAAAACGGTCGTTTCCAAGAATTCTAATATTTCTTTTTTCAAATACATGATTTGATTAAATGAAATATAATTTTCCTCTTATATTTCACTTAATCAAATTATGTATTCCTCCAAGGTTTCCCCAAAAGAACCTTATCTAAAAAATGCGGTATTGGAAAGTGTCGCCTCTGTAATATTTTACATAGGAACCTAGTTTGTTGTGACATTAATTGGTATTTTATTGCGGGATTTAGCGGTTATTTAATTTTTAGGAGTTTCGTGATGTTTATGAGTCATTTTTTTAAAATGTCTCAACAAACATTGGTGTTCATCAAATCATACTAAACCTATATTGCTCCAAAAAACAGTCGTTTCAAGGAATTCTAATATTTCTTTTTTCAAATACATGATTTGATTAAATGAAATATAATTTTCCTCTTATATTTCATTTAATCAAATTATGTATTCCTCCAAGGTTTCCCCAAAAGAACCTTATCTAAAAAATGCGGTATTGGAAAGTGTCGCCTCTGTAATATTTTACATAGGAACCTAGTTTGTTGTGACATTAATTGGTATTTTATTGCGGGATTTAGCGGTTATTTAATTTTTAGGAGTTTCGTGATGTTTATGCGTTATTTTTTTTAAATGTCTCTACAAACATTGGTGTTCATCAAATCATACTAAACCTATATTGCTCCAAAAAACGGTCGTTTCCAAGAATTCTAATATTTCTTTTTTCAAATACATGACTTGATTAAATGAAATATAATTTTCCTCTTATATTTCACTTAATCAAATTATGTATTCCTCCAAGGTTTCCCCAAAAGAACCTTATCTAAAAAAATGCGGTATTGGAAAGTGTCGCCTCTGTAATATTTTACATAGGAACCTAGTTTGTTGTGACATTAATTGGTATTTTATTGCGGGATTTAGCGGTTATTTAATTTTTAGGAGTTTCGTGATGTTTATGCGTTATTTTTTTTAAATGTCTCTACAAACATTGGTGTTCATCAAATCATACTAAACCTATATTGCTCCAAAAAACAGTCGTTTCAAGGAATTCTAATATTTCTTTTTTCAAATACACGATTTGATTAAATGAAATATAATTTTCCTCTTATATTTCATTTAATCAAATTATGTATTCCTCCAAGGTTTCCCCAAAAGAACCTTATCTAAAAAAATGCGGTATTGGAAAGTGTCGCCTCTGTAATATTTTACATAGGAACCTAGTTTGTTGTGACATTAATTACTATTTTATTGCGGGATTTAGTGGTTATTTAATTTTTAGGAGTTTCGTGATGTTTATGCGTTATTTTTTTTAAATGTCTCTACAAACATTGGTGTTCATCAAATCATACTAAACCTATATTGCTCCAAAAAACAGTCGTTTCCAAGAATTCTAATATTTCTTTTTTCAAATACATGATTTGATTAAATGAAATATAATTTTCCTCTTATATTTCATTTAATCAAATTATGTATTCCTCCAAGGTTTCCCCAAAAGAACCTTATCTAAAAAAATGCGGTATTGGAAAGTGTCGCCTCTGTAATATTTTACATAGGAACCTAGTTTGTTGTGACATTAATTGGTATTTTATTGCGGGATTTAGCGGTTATTTAATTTTTAGGAGTTTCGTGATGTTTATGCGTTATTTTTTTTAAATGTCTCTACAAACATTGGTGTTCATCAAATCATACTAAACCTATATTGCTCCAAAAAAACAGTCGTTTCAAGGAATTCTAATATTTCTTTTTTCAAATACATGATTTGATTAAATGAAATATAATTTTCCTCTTATATTTCATTTAATCAAATTATGTATTCCTCCAAGGTTTCCCCAAAAGAACCTTATCTAAAAAAATGCGGTATTGGAAAGTGTCGCCTCTGTAATATTTTACATAGGAACCTAGTTTGTTGTGACATTAATTGGTATTTTATTGCGCGATTTAGCGGTTATTTAATTTTTAGGAGTTTCGTGATGTTTATGCGTTATTTTTTTTAAATGTCTCTACAAACATTGGTGTTCATCAAATCATACTAAACCTATATTGCTCCAAAAAACGGTCGTTTCCAAGAATTCTAATATTTCTTTTTTCAAATACATGATTTGATTAAATGAAATATAATTTTCCTCTTATATTTCACTTAATCAAATTATGTATTCCTCCAAGGTTTCCCCAAAAGAACCTTATCTAAAAAAATGCGGTATTGGAAAGTGTCGCCTCTGTAATATTTTACATAGGAACCTAGTTTGTTGTGACATTAATTGGTATTTTATTGCGGGATTTAGCGGTTATTTAATTTTTAAGAGTTTCGTGATGTTTATGAGTCATTTTTTTAAAATGTCTCAACAAACATTGGTGTTCATCAAATCATACTAAACCTATATTGCTCCAAAAAACAGTCGTTTCAAGGAATTCTAATATTTCTTTTTTCAAATACATGATTTGATTAAATGAAATATAATTTTCCTCTTATATTTCATTTACTCAAATTATGTATTCCTCCAAGGTTTCCCCAAAAGAACCTTATCTAAAAAAATGCGGTATTGGAAAGTGTCGCCTCTGTAATATTTTACATAGGAACCTAGTTTGTTGTGACATTAATTGGTATTTTATTGCGGGATTTAGCGGTAATTTAATTTTTAGGAGTTTCGTGATGTTTATGCGTTATTTTTTTTAAATGTTTCTACAAACATTGGTGTTCATCAAATCATACTAAACCTATATTGCTCCAAAAAACAGTCGTTTCCAAGAATTCTAATATTTCTTTTTTCAAATACATGATTTGATTAAATGAAATATAATTTTCCCCTTTAGCGAAATATATAAAAATACCAAATCATTGTATAATGCAGAACGTAAGGTATAAAATCAGGATTTTCCAGAAACATTTTAAAATGCTTTTAAACTTGAAAAAAAATACCCATTAAGGGAAGTTTAGTATCTGGTGCTGCAAAAGTCTACTAAGATATTATTAAAAATTGTTCCTTTCATTTTTATCCCTATCTAAAAATAATTGATATTAAACTGTCTAGTTTATCGCATTAAAACACAATTATATAAATCAGCTACATCACCGAGATTAAGATTTTTCCGCTAAGTGAAAATATCATTTACATTTATCCATTAAAAATTATTGAAGTGGTCTGTAACAATATCGTCGTAATAATTTTAATGTTCAGTAAAAAAGTATTTATAAAAATGAAATTTTTTAATCTAAGATAACAGCATTATATTACAATTGTGTTATTTTTCTGTTGAACTAATATTTAGAATTACCTTCGTATTCTGATTTTCGAACAAAGATTTTTAATTCAGAACGCAGATTAAAAAATTTTTTAATTTCTAAATGTGTATCTGATAAATATTTATCCCATATCTGTAATACGATACTTTTGCAAAGTTATTTGAAATATATCTTAGTACACGCTTACTCGAAAAAAAAATTGCATTGTAATATTTTTAACATTCATTGAATCATAAACAATATAATTTATTAAAAAATTCAGTTTCAAGTGTTATAAAAAAACTAAATTTGTACAACGAGTTTTTGAATCGCTTTTATGGACTCCTGTAAATGAGTTATGATGTCATGTATATAATTAGCACTATTATAATGTGAGTCAAATGTGTAGATAATAATTAACTAATTCTTCAATTATAGTTCTAAAGGTTCCGCCGACCACAGCGATAAGCTTACACGCCATATTTAAAGTCGCTTGTTAACATATTATAATTCACAATTACACCTTACATTATATACATACAATTTGACATTCAAGGTGCTCTTTCAATTACTCTTACTGTTACTATTACATTTACCATTACATTAATAACATTTTACGATTTACAATTTCAATTTACATTATATACTAACAATTTTACATTTTTCATGCAATTTCAATTACCATTTCAATTACAATAACATTTACCACTACATTATGGATACATTGCAATTTTTGAATTTCTATTTACATTGTATACCCACAAATTACATTCAAGGTAAAATTTCAATACAATTACCTTACTCTTACAATTTTACATTTAAGATGCAATTTCAAACATAATTACACTTACTATTGCATTAAACAATTACATTACATACATAATACAATTGTATTACAAACGATTAAGAAACAAGTTTACTGGTAAACATTTTTATAATAATTATTTCTTCTAAATTAATTAAATCATTCATTTTTATTAATTTCAAGCATTAATTTGCTCATATGCCTCCAATGCACTTACTATTGCATTAAACAATTACACTACACATATCTTACAATTTAGAATTACATTCTATATATTATATACTAACAATTTTACATTTTAGGAGCCATTCCAATTACTATTACACTGACAAGTAAATTATCTTCAATTATAAAAATCTTTAAACGAGAAGTAAATTTCTATCACTAAGTCACACTTATTGTTGAATTTCAGTTCAAATAATTTTCCTTTTTTCTTCAGGCAATTTTATTTTTTGCGGGATTTCATTTATCAAATTTATACTTAAATTTTACCATTAAATGGCATAAAATACTCGCATATCACTGGAGGCTGTATTTTACAAATTATCACTTATACTTTATATCTTACATTTTAATAAACTTACGTTTGCTGAAGTTCTTTTTAACATAATCTCCACGAATTAAGTAACAAATGTTGTGTTTGTCGCAGGGCAGACGACTATTTCCGATCAAAGTCTGATGTACATATTGTATGTAATTTAATTACCTCCAAACAATGTATGCATGCCTGTGTTGGAGCAAGCAAGGAAGACATAGCGTTGGCCTTTAACATACATTTATTTGATAATTCAAAAAATTGAATTAAAGGGTAATTGCTACTAGCACAATATTTTCTTTCATATTAACATTTCACATATGAGAACTCAGAAGCAGAGGCAAACTATATGGTCAAAGTAATGATTTTTAGAGTCACTTACTACAGCTGAAGTATGCAGCGATGACAGATTGCATCGAAGACAGGAACCCAAAATCATGTCATCTTGGCGGGTTCCTGGCACTTCTCCTAGACTCTGAGGCAGTCGAGACTCTGTCTCATCTGAGCTCTAAGGGGAAAAGTCTGAGATCGATCTGGACCTCCTCTCCTATTCCTTTCGTACTTGGAGGGGCTTTTGTCCCTTTACACCCTCATTTTCATTGGGCTGTTTTTCTTTCAGAAGTTTCTGCCCCAACTGCTTCCTTATTAAACAGCCTCTGTTCATAGTCTACGAAGTACCTCCCCACCATAATTTTCATTTGCAATACAACTTTGACACATATCATCTGAAGTTTTTTACCGTGGGCCATAAAATAACGACCATTCATCTTGAAATATTTATAGACTTTAGATCGCTATCATTGGCCACACCGGAAGCTATTCTTCTATTTCCTCCTGGTTTACAAGCCCCTATTTACCCCTGCCTCTGCAACCTTTACAATAAATTCGATGCAAACGATTACACCTGCGATTGACCATGGATTGCAGCTGCCTTTTCTATAACGAGTATTGAAAAAAGCATGATTATTGCTGCCAAAATTACGTTTAGTAAGCTTCATTTTTAATTACTCATTCATGTACAATAAAAAAAATTCAAGAACAATAAAAGACTTCAAGAACAATAACAAACTTCAAGAACAATAAAAAAATTCATTAATTATTGTTCGCATTTACATGTTCCCTCTTTTAGGGTTATAATCCCTAAACAAATATACATATACTAGCTGAAAACCCGTATGTCGCTACGGAGTACATTCAAATATATATATAATAAATACGATGATCAATGTATACAATTGATGTAAAAAAAACCAAAAAAATATATTTATAAAAAAATCGTAAGAGATATTTTTATAGACAAAATAATGTAGAAGAATATATTCAAATTAAATGTAATAGGAAATATTAAAGAATATAGTACAGTTAATATACAGTACACTTTGAGGAACATAATATCTTTTACTGTATTTTAATATTTTTTTGGATAATGTCCAATTGTCTGCCGCATGAGCAAGAAAAAAAAATATTTTTTTGTCTATTTAGTTGTTATGCACGTGACGATAAATTTATTTATTGTACCAGAAAAAGAAATTACGCGATCAGCATTTAATAAATTAAATTCTAAAAATGAATCTTTTAAAATTCACCAAAAATCAGAAAATCCAGGTAAAGATTCGAATAAGATCTCATTTTAAAGTAATTTTTTCAATCTTTTCCGTGATATAAATTTTATAACCCGCAAATTATTATTTTAAATATAAACTTAAAAAAAGTTTAAAAAACAGCTTAAAAATTTAATTTAAAAAAATCTAAGAAGAATTTTTCAAAAATCTTTCTTAGTGCACCCCTATGCAAAATTTCAACCCTTTAGGTCCAGTGGTTTGGTATGTGCGTTGTATGTCAGTGAGTCAGTTACGGAACTGTTTTATATATATAGATAAATAAGATAATAAGGCATAAACTGGCCATGTATTCTAATCACCAGAAAAATGTACCGAATTTAGGTTGTTTTTCTTTCAAAGATTTAAGAATTTCATTTCATAGCGAAAGACCAAGAATACCAAGATTCCCTTGAATAGATAATTTGAGTTAGGAATACCTTTTAGGACTCCAGTCATACTCTCGTTAACACATCATTGTTACATTTAGATCTGTCATTGGTGCTTTTAAATAAGAAATAATATTAATATATGTTATTACCTATGCAAACTATACATTTTGAATAAACAATTTAGACGAATAGCGTAATTTGTGCAGAAACAAACATTATTTTCTTAAGAATTAAGAATTTTTCAGATGAAAAAGTTTTAACATACAACATTATTTTTATTATAAAAACACAAAAAAATGTAACTGTATTTAAGGAAAAAAGGCTTTTATAAAATATGAAAGGAAAAAACTAATGAGAGAATAATCGTATAAAATTTTAAGTCTTTTTTATTCAGTTTTCAATAAATGTAAAATATTTGTTGGTTATATAATTATACTATTGTAAAAAGAAAATCCTGGAAAAGTAGATAGAAAAAAGATATGTCTGATTATAAAGTAATCTATCATATTTTTCTAAAACACTCCTTTTATTTCGGGGCATCCTACGTATAAAACTTAATAGTTTTTTATTAATTTTACCAAATATAAGTGTAAAATTGGAATTTAAGACATGGAAGAGTTTCAGTATTTTGAAAGCTGAATGAATCACCTGAAACAGTTCAAAGAAAGACTAACAATAATACTGCACAAAATGTGATTGTCGCTTTAGCAGGTCACTATAATATAGTATAGTACATCACTTTTGTGATAAACCCTTTAAAATGTATATTAAACTACAAAAATCCCATCATCACAGTATAATGACTTGGAACAGGTAATGCACATATAAAAAGGCATATTTACAAAAATTATATCACAGGAAATTCTGTTTTTATGTGAAATTTTTTCCCCTTATTTTACCAAAATATTAAAGCAAAAATGTTAACAGCATTACCCACTGTATTCCGGAGCTATGCAACGACACTAGCTAGTATTTTTAGAAATTACTTTTTGGTTATTTTTTGCAATTTTATTTTAACTATCTCTTGTTTCTTCACTATCAAGTGTTTGGGAACTCTATCAGATAAGGCCATGTTTCTGACAAACATTCAAAATTATCTTAAAATTTGTCCTTGGATATGTTAGTAAAATCTATGTATCGAACCGATAGGGCCTGATAAGACTGAGAATATACATGTAAATCGTTGATAGATATTATCCGTGCAAATGGGGAGATGAATTCTGAGAGAATGTACGACGACATCAAATATTTCCCCATTTCTGTGTTCTCAGATTGGCAACTTGAACAAACGTTCAGTTTTGGAGAGAGGTTTTGTTTTAGAATTATGTGGATGTTTAATAATATAATATTTGAAGCTCAGAAGTTCCGCAAATTTTGATGAAATCATTTCACTATGAAACAAGAGGATAATGTACAAAGTGCGCCCATAAAGTAACCGGACAATTTTTTACAAATAAGAAAAATATTCTTCACCTTCAAATAAATTTATCTCCTTTAAAATAATCGCCAAAGGAGTCTATACAATTCTTCCAACGTTTTTCCAAGTCATCGAAACACTGTTTATAGGCGTTGGAACTAACCGTTCGCAAAATACGCTTAACATTTGATTTAAAATCAGAGACGTTTTCAAATCTCTGTCCATTCATGGATTTTGCATTTTCTGATTACAAAGGACTTATTCATCACGAATTTGTTCCTGAAAATCAAACAGTTAATCAATATTTTGACAATGAGGTGCTTTTTCGATTAAGAAACAGGATAAGGCGAGTTAGGAAGGAACTGTTTGATTCTGGGCAACGGTTTTTTTACACGATAATGATAGGCCCTATATAGCAATTTCTGTACAAAAATATCTAGCTAAGCATTCATTTATAGTGACCCACCATATTCTCCCGACTTATCGCCAGCTGATTTTATCCTTTTTCCTAAGCTTAAGATGGCCACGGAAGGACAGAGATTTGAAAACGTCTCGGATATCAAATCAAATGTTACGCGTATTTTGCGAACGGTTAGTTCCGACGCCTATAAACATTGTTTCGATGACTTGAAGAAACGTTTGAAAAATTCTATAGACTCCTTTGGCGATTATTTTGAAGGAGATAAATTTATTTGAAGGTGAGTCATATGTTTCTTATTTATAAAAAATTGTTCGTTTACTTTATGGGCGCACCTTGTAATATAACTCCTGAAATTACATGGAATAGCTCTAGTATATTTTTTACACATATATCAATTCAGCACAATAGACATACCAAATAGATAAAATGTACTTTAAGAAAGAGAAAAGATGCATATCTGTTTATACAGTTTGTAAAGGAGAAGTGTAGATAAAATAGTAAATCAAGATTTAGAACAGAATATCATTACTTAATTTCTATTATGATTAAATTGCTTTAGTTTAAAACCTTTATATGATGTTTCGATGATTTCGAGAAATAATTGAAATTTAGGACGATCTTTTATGATCTGTCAAAAATTCAGAATTTTTATAATGTTCCGAAATTTTTCCTTTTTAATATGTTTTGAAGCTTTCAACGAGAGAGAAAGAGCTTTTCAAAAAGATGTCTTCGTTATTTGAAAAGGATTACTAAATAACGAGGTATTTCTATTATGTGTTATATAAGCCTTTTGTTATAAAAGCATCTTTTTAATTATTAAATGATTGGGACGGAAAATTACTGTAAAAAATTTTTACGATTTCGTCTAATATTTTTCAAAAGTAAACTTGAAATATAGCCTTGAAATATCGCGTTAATTACTTCTAAAATACGACTATTTGTGTTTGAGTTCAGTAATCATTGCATCACTGACGCCGACAAGGGTTTTGGAAACGTCTTCAATGTACCAACAAACTATGAGAGCAAAATGGCTATTAATTTTTAATTTCATATGCTAGATGCTATAGAGATAACATCAAAGGAATGGTGGGTAACCTTTACAGAATTTTAAAAAGTCATCATATTTATCAAACATCATATTAATTTCTCTGGAATTGATTTTGTAATTTTTTGTTAGTAAAATTTATGAAAAATATATAATCTAACACCACAGATAAGCAGAATCTCACAGAGAAAATTTTTTTTCATGAAATAAGAGTTTAATTTTTTTCATATTAATTTGCTGTAAATATTCAAGAATAGAAGACCTATAACAGATAATGAGGATTTCCCTTTTTTTGTTGATTCAAAATAGAATTTACGTCCTAATTTTCGTAATGAAAAATCAACATTAATGGGAACGAATAAGATTGATAAAAGGATTATGATTAATCATTATCTTACATTAACACGCTGATATGATATACAGACATGAATCATCATTAGAAGAGTCTAAAGAAATAGAAACATCGCTAATTTTTTCTAATATTTTACCTATATTACTTTAAAAAAGTACTAACTTTGGCTCAATTTTAATGCTGAAAATCAAATATTTAAAAATAGTTTATGTAATAATAGCGTTGTGTTCATTTACATGTAGATTGTATAATTTTATAATATTAGTTAGTAAAATTTTTCATGTTTCAAAGGATCTTTTTTTACTACTCCGCTGCAAAACATTTGAACCAGCTTATGGTTATTTTCATATGCTAAGGAAAATATTTTTACTCTAAACACTGTACGCAATCTTATAGTAATATAACACTTATTTTTATTCTATTTTTGGTTCCTCTGTATTATCTATTTTTAAAAGCACTAGTTAATGATTCCCATAAATGTACAGGTGACCCTCCTATAACACGGTAGATAGGTTCCTAGAAAATGCCGTGTTGTGTGAAACCGTGTTAAATGAGACCCAGAGACAGTACAAAAAAGGGGGTTACGTTCCGAATACTCATTAAAAAACAATTTTTTTTAAATTCCATATGAGTAAGCTAATTTTTATTAAAAATATAAACGTATGTATAACACAAAACGAAAAGAAACAAAAAATATTATTTTCATTTAATGTTACCTTAATTTATTATATTTCTTCCTAATCACTGCTAAGTGCAATCAAACGAGAACATGTTTTCGATTGAACGATGTCACCTTCACTTTCAGAACCTTTTTCTTCATTTAGATGTTTTGCACTTTCTATCCTCTTTAAAAAATCTGTAATTTTGGTTTGTTTGCTTGTTTACATTTGCTTGTTTGCTTGTATACATTTTCATGTAAAGCCACTATAGTTTATTGTTCCTTCCCGTCATTATTTTAAGGTCATTTAGTTTTTAAATGTATTAAACAAAAATCATGATATCTAGTGCTGTGAAGTACAGTGTTGTACAAAGGTTTCCGCAATTTTTTAATAGTGTTAGAGCGAAACCGTGTTGTAAGATGCCGTGCTGTAGGAGGGCTACCTGTATCTTAATTTTCAGTATCTTAACATGAAACATGGAATAGGGATAAAACATTAAAGTGACATGATAATCACAAATAAAAGACAATGAATGTAATGCGATTTGAGAACATCTCACGTTTATTTTTATTTAGAGGTAACTTGATATATATAATTGTAACACGCATTTTCAGTAGCTTAACGGGAAAGAAGGATTTAGGTTAAAAGCATTAAAGTAACACGATAAGCACAATTATAGAGACAATAAATGTAATACGATTTGATCACAGCTTGTATTTATTTTTATTTAGAGCTACAAGAAAGTTTGATGTTATGTAAAAATAAAAATAAAACTTAAATAAAAATGGTATGTCATAATGATGTGTTATAAATTATTATCATAATGTTGCTAGCCATTTGATCCAAATCGGTTCAACTGAACTTAATTTATGAATTTGAAATCTGGAAAAAATTCTCTATCGTTAAAAAGTTTCTTTTGGAATAAATTGGAAGTTATATAATTTTAATAACTGTACAATAACGAAGTACGTTCTCCTAGTAATCACTTCGTTATCTGAGCTTAGCAAATTATTTATGGTACGTAGCAAGATAAATACAGTAATTCTCTTAGTTAAACTTTGATAAACCCATGTCTAAAACATTTAGTTTGGAGAATAAAGTCTACTTAACAAGCACCGAACTATAATCTTTGCTTCATCCCTTTCATTAAACTTTTGAAGTTTTGTAATTAGATAATTTATAACGTTAGATACTAGAAATTTTATGAGTTCTTTCTCATAAACTAAACACATGTTTGGTAATATCTATCAAAATAAGACTGTCGAACTGCTGGAAAATTTATTACAAAGGCACCAAGCGGAAGCGAAAAATTTTGGACTGTTTAGAACAAGGGTTTTTTTCTCGTTTCATATGGATTATTTGAATTTCTCATTAAGATTTTAAGAATCAAAAAAGTAAGAGAAATGGGTCTAAAGTTAGTACCATTGGCGTTGAACTGTAGTCAATAATACGACAAGCCTTTCGCTTCAATTACTTTACTACGATACATTAAACATACTACAACTACAACAGTGAAAGCAAGTATGTACAGCGAGTAAGAATTTATACAGTTGGATAGTCAGGACGGCTTCGGGTTCACCGACAGCGCTGGCCTACAGAAGGCCTCTCTGACCAGGAGAGCGTCTCTCTCGCACGCAAAAACAGATCTCTTCCCGCGTGGACTATTTGGGTCTTCTTTTATACTGTCGGCGAATTCAAAGGCTTTCTCCGGCGTTTGAAGTGCTCGTAAGTGTTCGAAGTTTATGGGATTCTAACCGTCAGAATAGTGTCAAAATTCTGGAGAGCCCTCGAACCACTCTGGTATTTATGCGTTCTATAACGTCAGAACCGCACATTACAAGAACTTTATGGCCTCTTATCCTGGAGTTTATGAGACCACCCACATCAATAGTTCGCTGATAGATGACACGTTGAGGGGTAGGAATGGGACATCACATGCTTATATAATTACAAATTTCGTGTAGTAATTGAGACAATGTCACAGCGTGAAAGAAATTTTGTGAGAGCAGAAGGAAGCTAGGAGGACGTCCCTCGACATCCCCTGTGGACAAATCCCCTGTGTTGAACATAAGCGCAGTGTCGGGGGTGGCACGTATGGGCACCCCCTCAAACTTAACTTGCAATAAATTAAAACGTTATTGCAATTTTAGTTAAAATAGAAAAATTGTAGAAAATTTTTAAGAAAGTTGGTTTTTTCCCGCTTTTTCAAACTGTGAAACTGAACTTTAAGGTATCCGACTAGAACTTTAAGGTATCCGACCACGTTTAAATCATCATTTTCGTCAAAATAATTCCAAATATTTTATTGTCTCATATTAAATATAGAATTTTTAGCTTTCAAAAACCATTTACAATTAGTTTCTAGAGTCATTAGAAGCTGAGATACAGTTGTTTAATTATCAGCTGTGAAACCGAAAGTGCGTATTTAAATAACCGGAAGTTGGTAGTTTTTAAAAGAAAAAAATAGTAAACAGCTATTATTCCTCTTAATTTCAGAAAAAAGTACACTATTACTGAGCTCAAAGAAGGTGTATGCTACAAAGCTGATGAATTTTAGGCAACTGTTGAGTTTTTAAGGTTGTAATATTTTGCAGTTAAAACTTTAAATTCAATTTCTGGAAAACTGAATTTTTTGGTATATTGTTATAGTACAACAATAACTACTAAAATAATGTTCAAAATTTAATGAAATTTTATATGTATGTTTGATATGATGTTATGGATGTAATTAACCAAAATCTTTACAATATCTTACCTAGAGATAAATTATTGGCACATTTCATCAGAAATTTCCCTTTTTTTCTTATTTTTTTTAATTAAATTGCTAGATTGGCTGATACTCAGTTATACTTCAGAGAAACATCATTATTTTGCTTCTTTGCATGCGTAATCAATGTGTGTCTACATTTATACAAGAAATTATGATATGTTTTACATATCATTTTAATTATGAGTGTTATCGTAAAGGTAAAAAAAGGGTAATTTTTTTTCAATTTTTCCAAAATTTTATCAAAAAAATATTTTTTCTTCCAAATTTTGATATTTTAAAGTTTTATAACCTGCTATCAATTTAACTGCAAATTTTTTTATATAAGAGCCAATTTAAAGATTTTGGTTTTGAACGTGGTCGGATACAAGCCTTAGCATAAATTTTAACAATGGTATGATCCATAACATAAATTCGATGCTATTTTTTTTCCCATTTAATTTATATTATATTTATTTTTCTCATAGTATAACTTTTTAATACTACTCAAACATCAATTCTATTGTTATTCAATTAAAAAAAACCATAATATTTAATTTTTTTAGGACCACCCGGCAGTCAGTGCGCTAAGGAGGGCCCTAAATGGATTCGATTCCTGCCCCCCCCCCACCCACCCCCAAAAAAACGTTAGAAGCACGCTACACCTATGGTGGTGAAGTCTTTTGCTCCTGCCGAGGTGGTGCCAGAATATATCCGACATGTACAAGGTGCGCCTATAAAGTAACCGGACAATTTTTTTTATAAATAAGAAAAATATAACTCAACTTCTAATAAATTTACCTCCTTCAAAATAATCGCCAAAGGAGTCTCTACCATTTTCCCAATGTTTCTTCAAGTCATCGAAACACTGCTTATAGGCGTTGGAACTAACCGTTCGCAAAATACGCTTAACATTTGATTTAATATCCGAGACGTTTTCAAATCTCTGTCCTTTCACGGCCATTTTAAGCTCCGGAAAAAGGAAAAAATCTGCTGGCGATACGAATATGGTGGGTGATTTATCACTGAAGTTGACTGCTTTGCAAGATATTGCTGTACAGAAATTGCTGTATGGGGCCTATCATTATAGTGTAAAAAAACCATTGCCCAGAATCAAACAGTTCCTTCCTAACTCGCCTTATCCCACTTCTTAATCGAAAAAGCACTTCCTTGTAAAAATACTGATTAATTGTTTGATTTTCAGGAACAAATTCGTGGTGAATAAGTCCTTTGTAATCAAAAATGCAAAATCCACGAAAGGACAGAGATTTGAAAACGTCTCGGATATTAAATCAAATGTTACGCGTATTTTGCGAACGGTTAGTTCCAACGCCTATAAACAGTGTTTTGATGAATTGGAGAAACGTTGAAAAAATTGTATAGACTCCTTTGGCGATTATTTTGAAGGAGATAAATTAATTTGAAGTTGAGTCATATTTTTCTTATATATAAAAAAATTGTCCGGTTACTTTATGGGCGCACCTTGTAGATTTAGTGGTACTTGAAGCAATATCCTGACACGAGGATGATGATGCAATTCAACCAGTACCATGATGTTTTTGAAATTTAAATGCTTAGAAACGATAGCAAACTACAAAAAGATTAATGGACAATGAATTGTTAGATGAAGGGATGGTCTTACGGGCAACATACCGGCGCAGATTAATTTCCCATTAAGGGGACAATGGACCTTCAACATTGAATTTTTAAAATTTTTAATTTTTTTAACTCTATACACAGAATGAGAAAAATTAATATTCTTTTTGACTACATTGAAGACTCCCTAGAATTCAAAATAAGGATTTCTTGACAAAATAAAGCCAATCTTCAAAATAAATTTCAAAAATGCTGGCATTTTTAAAAATGCTCCATGCGCATCCAGTATCATTTAAAAACCTTCAATTTTCAAATATAAGTTATCCATATATATATAAACATAATTGTGTATTGAATTTTTTTTTTGTATAAATCAAAAGTCAAAAATATATTTTTTAAAAATATGTCTGTTATTTTTTAATGTTTTTACTTTTTTCTACTTCATTTCATGGTCTATAAGATTGAAACATATTTGTGGTTCAAAAAATGACGCAAGGTTTTGTTACATACACTTCAATTAACAATTGCGAAACATTTGGAAGAAATCATAAGAAAATTGAGGTGCATGAAGAATTTTGAAAAATTCTAGCAATTTTTTAAAAAATTTTGAAAAATAGGTCTTATTTTTTCCACAAAATACTTATTTGTGCCTTCTAAGTGCCTTCAATGTAGTAAAAAGCAATATTAATTATTCTCATTTTGTATATTCAATAAAATATTGAAAATTAAAAAAAAGTTGAAAGTCCCTTGCTCCCTTAAACTACTTTTAAAGGAGTTACCCAGATGATTCCTCCGTATGTTGAGAGCGTTATGATATTTTTTTTTTCAAATAGGGCGAATTAGATCGACACCTACAGTGCCCAGTTATTTTAGACATGTCTTCACTGAGGCGTGTACCTCTTAGGCTCCGAGATCGAATGTCAGTTCCTTAAAAAACGATATAATTATTGACAATAAAATAACAGTTCTCCCCCATGACCTGCATGCGTGTTCTTACTCTGTACATGTAATAGTCCTTTAACCCCTTAACTGGTTTCCCAGTACGGGTTACTCACACCTGTCCCAAACCAGTTTGCCCGTACGCTGTACGGGCATCGATATTCTATCTTTTCCTCTTTTCGTTTGCACGTGTTTTTAGTATGTAAAAACACGTGGAAACGAAATAACTAATACAAAGCCTAGCACAAATATTTTTAACCGATATCGTAGCCTGTCCATTTCATTTAAAATTTTTTAACCCGGCTTTTCTTTATTAAACAGAAGCGCGGGAATATTTGCTTTGTGGAATTTTTGTTCTACTGCTTGCAACGCTTGTGAATTCAAACCACTACAATTTTTTTTTTTAATTTATGGATGAAATAAACTACGAAACTACTTTCGTGTTAGATGATGGCCTGAATTCTGATTCAGATTCAGAACTGTCTTCTAATAATCTGGATTATTCTTCAGATCATTATTTCTGCCCTCATTGTGACGTAGGACTTTGTATTACACCATGCTTCAAATTGTACCACACAAAAAAAGAGTTTGAACAATTTGCAACAGTGTAAACTCCAAATTTTAAAGTAAGCATGAAAGAAATTTTTGTAAAATCTATTAAATATTCTTCGTTGCATGCAGAGTTTTCTTACAAAAAGCAAACATTAAAGTGGTTTTATCTCCCAAAATGCAAACATTGGAGGGGTTTTGGTCTTGCAAAAAGCCAACATTAAAGGAGCTCTGTCTTGGAAAAAGCAAACATTGAAGGGGTTTTGTCTTGCAAAAAGCAAACATTGGAAGGATTTTGTCTTGCAAAAAGCCAACATTCAACGGTTTTGTGTTCCAAAAATTTAAAATAAAGATAGCGTAGAAGCATTAAAAGTAAAATTTAGTAAAAAATTCTTTCGTTTTCTATTTCTATTAAGCATGGTGTTTAATTATAAGAAACAAAAAAGATGACTTTTTTGGCAACATTTCTAGTAAAAAAATTGACCAGTTAAATTTTCCGAGAATTCTTTACAAACAAATGTGTTCGACGCCCGATATTTTTCCCGCGCCAAAGAAAGATAGGTGCGACATTCCAGTTCCTACATGCTTTAGACTTCAGTTCATTTTAACCACATACTGTCGACAAACGAATGAAAGACCTCAGAAGGTAGCCCATCTCGATTGATATTGCATTTCTGAATGCGGCATCCCTCTTCTGTGAGATGATTCCGAACATTTTCAAGAAAGCAAGTCTCTTTAAGTGTTATATTTGTCTTATTTAAGCGTGTACTTCAACTCGTGTAATATGTACGAACTCAATTTGACATACACCAGGAAAAATGTTTATCGGATACCATATTTGTTTATTTCTAGATAAATGATGCATCAAAATCATTTCGGTACTTACGTATTAATGCCACCGCAGCGATACATATTTGGCGGTTTTTAAGTGCCGCCAATCTACACCTAAAATTTTTGCGACAAATCATAAAATAAAACACTTTATTTAAAATCAAAACACTTATATATATATATATATATATTGGCGCATTCGAGCAACTTCAGCTGCCGGGACGTTAATACATAAGTACCATCCTTTCTTATTTTACATATTTTAAATGAAACGTATCTGTATGCAGGTTTATTCTGGAAAATATAATCATCTGTATGCTTCTTCTTGAATATTCAATACATTAATTATAGGGGTAGTGTAATAATAAGTTTTTTTAAAATTAATTACATTCTCAACTGTTTCGATACCTAACTATTCATATATATTTAATTAAACGCATTTTACATGTACTTATATTTATTCTTGAAAATGTAATCTTCTACATGTTTATTCTTGAATATGCAGTACCATCATAATAAAGGTAGCTTAATAATAAGTTCTTTCAAAGCAGCCAATGTATTTCGACACTGAATTATTATAATAGTTAATTTGGTACGAGCCCCTCTACGAAAATAAGACTCTTTTAATATCCGTAATTTCCACTTGATTTACAGATAATGTTTGTGACATTGTTAACAGAACTTTGAACATTCGAAAAATCGATAATCGGCGTCTCTTAGCGACAACATAAGCGCATTATTCTTTGAAATTGAATACCAGTTAAGACGGGGGAATTTTCGCAATTCATTACGGAATTTCTTTTGTCTTAATTCCCCTCCGCCAGGCTCTTCTTACAGATGATAGCATTTTCTAAAGTTCTAAAGGCTGTATCGAGTAACGTGAAGAAATTTTATACCATAAAAAATGTACATTTCTCCTCGAACTTACTTTGAAGGATGAGAAAATAGCTTTGTTTAAAATACATTTAGTTTGCAGTCTCAGAGTATTTAATAACTATACTGGTATTAGGGCTGACTGAAATTCATTACATACGGTACATAAAAATAAATCATCAGTAGTACAAAGACTAATATAAATATTACAGACAGAAACAACAGTTTTAAGAGAGAACTTATGAAACGCAAAAAATATAAGATGCGCCCATAAAGTAACCGGACATTTTTTTATAAATAAGAAAAATATTACTCGCCCTCTAATAAATTTATCTCCTTCAAAATAATCGCCAAAGGAGTCTATACAATTTTTCAAACGTTTCTCCAATTCATTGAAACACTGTTTATAGGCGTTGGAACTAACCGCTCGCAAAATACGCGTAACATATTATTTTATAGACGAGACGTTTTCAAATCTCTGTCCTTTCATGAATTTTGCATTGTTTGATTACAAAGGAGTTATTCACCAAGAATTTGTTCCTGAAAATCAAACAATTAATCAGTATTTTTACAAGGAGGAGCTTTTTCGATTAAGAAATGGGATAAGGCGAGTTAGGAAGGAACTGTTTGATTCTCGGCAATGGTTTCTTTTGCACGATAATGCTAGGCCCCATACAGCAATTTCTGTACAACAATATCTTGTTAAGCATTCAATTACAATGATAAACCAACCACCCTATCCTCTCGACATATCACCAGCTGATTTTTTCCTTTTTTTGAAGCTTAAGAGGGCAATGAAAGAACAGAGATTTGAAAACGTCTCGGATATCAAATCAAATGTTACCGTATTTTGCGAAAGGTTAGTTCCGACGCCTATCGACAGTGCTTCGATGACTTAAAGAAACGTCGGAAAAATTGTATAGACTCCTTTCGCGATTATTTTGAAGGGGATACATTTATTTGAAGGTGAGCAATATTTTTCTTATTTATAAAAAAATTGTCCGGTTACTTTATGGGTGCACCTTGTATATAATACTTTAATGACTTTATCACTGCTCTGTCTATAATCCTCGAGTCATCTAATTTTCAATCATTATGACGAATTAAAAGTGATAAAAATATTGTATAGAAAGGACTTCCATATGGATGAAATTAACTTGAAAATTCAAACCGTCGTTGCAGCAGACCACGCAACAGGAATTCTTGACGCATCACTAAAGCTGTTATTACAGAACTGCGTCGTTTATCGGCATGCATTAGTGACTGGATATCGTTTAGCGTAACTGTTAACTGCAAGTCAACTGTTCATTTTTACAGCAGTGCATGGCAATTTCGCAGCTGATTCATCGTCATATCAGCAGATGATATTTATCAATCAGAGGGCTATCGCTGCCACCAGCGAAGACAGCTACTTTTGCTCTTTGTTGAATGGAATTCTGTGATGTTCTTTCGACATGACTGACTGACGGGAACTGCGTCACCCCCTCCATACTGTTCTTTAATTTAGACAAAGTAAAGATAGAACTTTAAAAATAAGGTATATACAGGGTGTCCAGCGAAGGAGTCCCTGATTTCAAATCGAAAAATCTCGAGAACAAAGATCTGTAGAAGAATGCAACAAACTGTATTTTTATCGTGAAAACTGTAAGAATTTTATACACTAATTTTCGAAATTGTTACAAAAGCTGCCAACAGATGGCGCTGTACAACTCGTTTCATAAAACTGTGCACAATTCTTTGAAAAGTCAAATGTTTTTCAAATTTATAGACCAGGAAATAAAGTAAAAAAATAAAAAAAAATTAGCAGGCAGATGGAAAAAAAACTATTTATGACTTTTGATTCATAAAAGAAATTACAAAAAATAAAATTCAATGCACAGTTATATTTATGTATGTATGGTAAACGTACATTGAAAAATTTAAGATTTTCAAATGACACAGAATGCGCTTGGAGCTTTTTGAAAAATGCTTGAATTTTTGAAATTTTTTTTGACAGACAGGCCTTTTTCTTACAAAATATCCCTTTTTTTAATTCTAAGGGTCTTTGATGTAGTAAAAAAGAATATTTTTTATTCTGATTATGACCTATAGAGTTGAAAATTTAAAATTAATAAAATCCCAGGTTGAAGGTCCATTGTCCCCTTAAAAGTTGTTAAAAGTTGTTAAAAGTTGTTAAAAGCTGTTAAAAGTTACCTAGCTGCGTACAGCTAATCAACGACTTGATTAAACATATTTAGGATAGCGAGACACTTCCAACGGAATGGAAACTTAGTACCATTTGTATGATATACAAAAAGGGAGATGTGCTTGACTGCAGTAATTATAGAGGAATCAGTCTTCTTTGTATATCCTATAAAATGTTGTCTACTATTCTTTTTGACAGACTTCTACCGTATGTAGAACGTGATAGGTGACTATCAGTGTGGATTTAGGAAGGGAAGATCGAAAACTGAGCAAATTTTCAATTTAAAACAGATTCTTGAAAAATGCGAAGAATTTGGAAACGAAACACACAATATTTTTATCGACTTATGAAAACAGCTTATGACGGCATTAAGGGGACAGTGGACCTTCAAACCTACCTTTTTTTTCTTTTCAATGGATTTACTTGAAATTTGAATATGTGATTAGTACAATAGATATGTAAAATTTAAAGATGAAATATTCATAATTTATGAATTATGAAGTATTCATTATATCAAACATTGGCCTAATTAAAAATGCTCCATGCGCATTTCTTTTGCATATAATAAGGTAATTTTTATTTGCAGGATACCTTATAGAACTAACAATGAAAGTTATTGCTTATTTTAAACATTCATTAAAAATATAAAGAGAAAAAATAATAATAGTGAAAAAAACCCTTTTTATGACGCAAAATACCTATAAATCATCTTTTCGAGTACAAAATTTAGAAATTCTGAGCTACGAAGCATAATTTTTTTTGATAAGATATATTTGATATACAGTTAAGTATACAAAACTTAAATTTCAAAGCAATACGATAATTACAAATGCGCCTGGAGCAGTTTGAATATTCGTATGACATGAAAATCTTTATTTTGAGAATTTTTATTTTGAGAAAGTTATTGCTATTAGTAACCACATAATATCTAAATTAAATACAAATTCCTATAACTAGGAAAGTAAACACAGAAATTAAAAATTCTATTTGCAAGACATTCCTACTCGTCCGTAGATTCACAATTCAATAAAATTAAAAAAATCAAATTTTTGGACACATTTCACAATTTTGAAAGTCCACTGTCCCCTTAACAGAGAAGTTCTCATTGAGTCTATGCATGAATTTAATATTCCAGTAAAACTTGTTGTACTTGTAGCCTTGACTCTTAAGGAAACTAATATACAGATATGCATACGAGGTGACTTCACAGAACAACTGAAGGTAAAGAATGAAGTACGACAGGGGGATGTATTGGTATGCCTCTTGCTGTATATAGCACTCAAAAAAGTTATTAGAGACTCTAAGAAAAATATTAGAGAAAATATATTTACTATGTCAGTTTAAATATTGGCTTATGCTCACGACACTGTCAGTGTTGCTCTAACCGCATTAGCTCTCAAACAGACATTTATGAGATTGGAACAAAGTGCTAAATGTATTAGCTTATCTGTAAACGAAAATAAAACAAACTATAAGCCTTGTCTAAAGTATGGCTTAGAACTTAGTCACTTTGAAATTGATAATTATAAATTTTAAAAAGGTAACAGTCTCACTTACGGCCTGAAGAGCTATTTGAGATCCATCTTTCTCAAATTAAGTACTAAAAAACTGCTTCTTTATAAAATTCTTATAAGATCTGTCCTGACATATGCATCAGAGACCTGGGCATTGACTTTACGCGATGATGAAGCTCTGGGGATTTTTGAGAGAAAGTTTTTGCGTTGCATAGTGGGGGTCCAAGTTAGTGGATCATGTTGAAGCTCTAACCTATAAGATTTATAAACAACCTGATGTAGTAAAATTCATCAAATTACAGAGACTTCATTAGGCTGGTAATCTGGCTAGAAGGCATGAAGATCGCTGCTGTAAGAGAATTTGTCTCTCAAAGCCCATGGGAAACAGACCTCGTGGATAGGGTTTTTGACTTCCAGCAGCTTTTTTAAAACCCGGGTTTCGGGTTTGACGGGGTTTTTTTAATATAAAACTCGGGTTTTCTCTGGGTTACTTGGTTGGTTCCAGGGGGTCAATAGCAAAGAACTAAAATAATAAGTAATTTATTAGAAGCATTTAATTTATTTCAGAATTTTAAATGTAAAAAATAACAGTAAATAAATTTAATGTCAATAAACATATACATAACATATGTATAATATAAATAAAAGTGGTACAAATATATCATTTTTTATAAAACTACCTTACAACCATCATTGCACTCGACGTATCATCATCGAGTCGGCTTCTGAGTTTATTAGCAAAGATACCCATTACAGAAAATGCTCGTTCTGCTTCCACCGAAGGTGGTCAAATTGTTGTTAAAGTCCTGAAAGGTTTATCTAGCATTTCAGGTCGACATTTTATTGCCCGAAACAACTCAATTTCTTTTCTTATGCTATATGAACCAGATTTTGATTTTTTATGATTTTCCTTATTATCATTCTGCTGCAGAAACATACTAAGCTCATCAGATAGGGACATTTGTTTGGTACAAGCACCAATACTCGTAGCATCAACTTCAATTCCATCTTTAACTCTCACCTCAACTGCTACTTCTGGTTCAGACTCTGACCCATTTCGTTGAATCAGACTCATTTTCGTTGAATAATCGTTTTATTGAGGTTGTTGCCATATCAAATATATTGTTTTTAAAATTTTTACTACAAAACTCATCCTGTGAGCAAATGTCGAGCTTGCGACAATTTCTCGTTAATCATGCACCTGTGCTGTGGAAAAAAAATCCCTCTATATGTTGACTGATAATAGAAATGAGATTCGAAACAAATCAGTGGTGTTGCAGTGCGATTGAGAATTCTTTTAGCTCTAGAGATTTACCTTTCACCATTTTATCACTTTTTGTAGTGATTTTTTATCCTTTTCAAAGCCTAAACATCCTTTTATCTGTAAGAATAACCAATAAATGACTGAATTTCATGGAAAATTCGCCAATAATCAGCCAAAATATCCCCATATAAGCCAAGACACAGTTTACGTTTTCGTAATCTCTGATTTGGTTTTAATAATAAGCATTTAATTACATATTTATTTATTTCGGGGAAATCGTGCTTTCACAAATAAAATCTGAACACCATTACTACTGTCCTGCTGCACTAAACAAATTTAGCCACGACTACAATAAACAAATCCTAATCAAATCCCGATATAAACAATATCCAAATGATCCTTCGACAACCCTTATTTATGTTAATTAACTAAGACATTTTATGTTGCAGCTATGCATTCGATAAAGAATTTTTTTCCGGTAATGATACCGAATGCATGAGGTACTATTAAATCACAAAATGATAATTATGATAATAATAAAAACTTCTGAGACTCGAACCCTTACGAAACCAACTTGCTATGTTTGAAAGAGAAATGCTTAGGAAAATCTTAGGGGGAGTAAATATGGATTGTGTTTCCGACGGAAAAGATATAATAAAGAGCTACATAAATTACACAAGGCTATCGACGTATTATAATATATTAAAGTCAATTGCTTGAAGTTTGACGGAAACATATACCGAGCGAATTCCTCTGCAATAACTAATAACAACTCATAAAGCACCAGACCTAGGGAAACACCAACACTTAGGAAACACATTGAAGGAACACGAGAGTTATGTTAAAAAGCAAGAGTTAAATCGCTCGTCCATTGCTCAACACGCCTGGACTTTGAATCATCGATTTGACTTTTCTTCTGCCTCCATTATTCAGAAATGTCGCTCGCCTGCCGATCTTGATTTTTGGGAAGCTTATCACATTTTTAAAAATTTGGGTTCTTTGGTTAATGCTTTGTCAAGCACCCCTGTTTTTCCTCAATTGAGGAAAGGGTTTATTCAGCTGTGTTGGCCTGTTTCTTCAATTTTCCCCCTCTTTTTGCCACTAGATGGCGCTGCTTGCCCTATTTCGGTCTCTCCGCTGCTTCGTGTCTTTGGGTGCTTGGCACGTGCGGGTTATTTAAGTGCGTGTGCACTGGTCTGGTCGCTTAGTCTTCGACTTTTTGAGCTGCCACTTCGTTGCACTGATGACAAGTTCGTTGCATTCATGAAAAAAGCTCCTTTGTAGTTTCGAAACGGCCGTATGCAAAATAATTGCATCTTATTGCTATTTGTGCCTTATTTACGTTGGTTTTCCTGTTTACACCAACACTTTGTACAGACGATGATCTCATAGTCATCCGTATGACAAACTGTAAAACTCTGGCGCGACAGTGAACTAAATGCGAAACAATACTCCGGAAGGGCCACACTGGGCTGTTGTAGTGGCAACGATGATGATGAATAAAAACCCAGCTGTGATGCAGCACAAAGAATAACAAATACTGGGGTAAAATGTTCAAGTTTCTTTAAAATCGAGTCATATGTATTAAAATCCTTTTTTTGAATCCTCGCAGAGTACAATATTATTTAGATCGACATTGACGAATAACAATGAGTTAATTCCAAATTTCATGATCACTCTTTGTTTCCAAATCGATAACCTAACATTTTTTTTTCTTTTTAACCTTTGGCTTACGGAAACCATTTTTCCGATTATCTTTTTAAAACGAGAAATTTCATACCCATTTTGTAAGATCGGCCATTAAAGGGGTTTTATATATATATATATATATATATATATATATATATATATATATATATATATATATATTCATTCTTGGGATACATGCTATCCCACCCCGTAACGAAAGGTTTAATATAATGTTATCAATTTTAAAGAGGACCAGTGACAACTTGTATATTCAAGTGGTTACTGGTCCTCTATAGTATTTAAAACATGAAATGATTAAAAGAAATACTTATTCTCGGTTCAAGAAAATATTTAGTTAAATAACACTCAATTTATTGTACATAATATATATTTGTTTGATCGTTCAAAAACACATGCCCTTCCGTAAAACACTAAATGTTTATGGCGATGCATATAAAAAAGTATTTTATAACATCAACTAAAATGTTTCTAATGTTTCTAACAACTGTAAAATCTGCATAATAATATTAAGAGCTACTATGAAAAAAAACTACAGCTTTTCGTTAGATAAAGAATATAGTTTATTTTTAATATTGTTTACAATTGGAGCTCAGTAATGTAATTTAAATTTAAGGTGACTGCCTACGTTGAAAATGCCTTTTTTTGACTATTTTGGTCAATTTTATTTTATGCAAGAATCGTGTAATTCAATCTTTTCCCTTTTCAAACCCATTTTGATTTTTATTCTACATCAATTAGAAGCAGAGTTATAGCTATTTTAAAAAACGTCGTCTAATACAAAATTGAAGTGACAAACAACTTTATATGCGTTTTTCTCAGAATTATGTTTTTTAGCACAAATCTCTACCGTTATCATATTTCACATAAAATTGCTTATAATTTGATAAAATTTTCACGAAATGTTTTAGATGCTATTGTTAATGAAATGACGTACAATAATTGATGTATAATAAATAGTTTTTTATTTGGGACAGTTTTTATAAGGAAAGGATTGACGAATCGGGGAATATTTTCATATTGCATCATAAAATTGTCTGTGTTATTTTTGCATTTTAAAATTTCTCTTAGATTTTCTCTTAAATTTCTCTTAGGTCATTTTGAAGATAACAGTTATGTGGATCATGTGTAAGAAGAAAATTAAAATAGTAGCATTAGAATTTTCTGCAGATTGATAAGCATTTTAGTTAAATTTCATTAAAAATTACTTCAAATTGACCAATTTATAAAAAAGCATGGTATTTACAGGCAAGTTTTTTTAATGTTATTTTACCATAAAAGACCAAAAAATCCTTTAAAAAACAATTTTTTAGAAAATTCGCTCCGAACGTAGACAGTCACATTAAGCTTTAATTTTTCATAACCGAGGAAGTACCTATGGTTCCTAAAAAGGTCTACAAATCAGCTAGTAAATTTTTGATATTCAATGTACTTGTAAACAGAAGTTCTCATTGTAAAGGAATAAATTCCACATATTTTTTTACAGTATAGATGGCATAAAAGTTTTTATGCTTTGTAAGAGTATTACTTCTGTAGTTAATTCCTTTGAACCATCATACTCTCTAGCAAATGAGCGACACAATCTTTTGTCATTTTCCCCCCAGTTTTCGGGTCAGATATGAAGTCACTTAATGACGAATTCAGGACAGCAAAACTATTTTTTATTGCCATTATTTCTCTTTAATGAACTCTTTCTTTTAAGGGAAAAGCCTTTTCTTTTTGAGTTCATGAAAAAGAGTTCTGTTGTTCGCATTTGTTATGTACTAAAATAACACTCAATAAAAAATAATAAGGATCACTCCAAAAAACTAGATTTTTAACCTATTCCTTACGGGATAGGACCCCAAGAAAACTGGTCCAAGAATTAATATATATATATATATATATATATATGTGTGTGTGTGTGTGTGTGTGTATATATATACACTGAAGTGCCACTGAATTAGGGATAGCAAAGCCTATGCAAATTGTGTAGCGCTGCGTATCATGTATGCTCAAGTGAGGGCGCTGTGGTAACTGCATATATAGCGCGTACTATGGTTGTTCTGAATTAGTTGTTGGAATTGCCAGTATGGGTAAACTGCCTTATTTAGACGCCTTCGATCGCGGACAAATCGTAGGTGCGCGACGCATGGGCCATTCAATTTCCGAAATCATCAGACAGCTGGGATTTTCAAGGTCGACAGTGTCAAGAGTATACCAAGAATACATGGATGGTGGAATAAAAACTAGCGATTGGGCAAACTGCAAAGGACAATTAGCCTTGACAGTGCGTGGTGAGAGACGGCTCAGGCGTATTGTACGTAGCCAGCAAAGCCAAACATTAGCTGAAATTACCACCCAGTTTAATGACGGTGCCAGTCGTACAGTCAGTAAACGGACTGTGCAACGCTCGCTTCATCGTATGGGTTTCGGGAGCCGTCGACCTACGAGAGTACCATTGCTCTATACACGCCATCGGGCTGCACGTCTTGCCTGGGCAAGAGAGCACAGAGACTGGAGTGTAGAGGACTGCAAACGAGTAGCATGGAGTGATGAGTCTCGATTCCGACTACTTAAAGCCGACGGGAGGCTGAGAATATGGCGTCAGGATCACGAAGCCATGGATCCTGCATGCCTGGCTGGAACTGTACAAGGGCATGGTGGCTCAATCATGGTCTGGGGTGTTTTTTCGTGGCACAGTTTGGGATCTTTGGTGCGTGTACCAACATCCCTCAATGCAATTCGGTACGTAGAGTTGCTGGGTGATCACCTCCATCCGTTTATGCTGTTCTGTTATCCGCACGGTAATGGGGTTTTCCAGCAAGACAACTGTACCTCTCACAAGTCCCGGTTGGCTACTGGCTGGTTGGATGAGCATTCCTCTGACTTCTCTGTCATGAATTGGCCACCTAGAAGCCCAAACTTAAATCCTATGATATTGAGCATCTTTGGGATGTTTTGGAACAAGGCGTGAAAGGCCATCACACAGCACCAAAGAACCTTACTGAATTATGGACAGCTTTAGCCAATATTTGGCAAGCCATTCCAGTGGAACGTTTCCAGAAACTTGTTGAATCTATGCCTTGTCGTGTGGCAGCCTTTATCAAGGCCAGAGGAGGCACAACTCGTTACTAGGTAGGTATCCCTAATTCAGTGGCACTTCAGTGTATATATATATATATATATATATATATATATATATATATATATATATATATATATATATATATATATATATATATATATATAAAACCCCCTTAATGGCCTTTTTTACAAAAGGGTATGAACTTTCTCGTTCTAAAGAGGAAATCTGAAAAATTTGCCCCGTAAGCTAAAGGTTAATACCTTAGGACATCGATGGCAAACTGAAATTGAATGTAGGTGTACAAGAGAACTTTGATTATATTATCCAAGCGAAATAACTTTTGAATTACATCGCTATACTTTAGAAAATGCAAGAATCGTTTCATGTGACTAAATTTATTGGCAGGAATAGTTCGTTTAAGGGGGTCGGGGACACATTTTGAAAAAAATTTTATTTATTGAGTTAAAATTTTGAATTTTTGTGATGGTGAACCATATAATTTGTAAACAAAATCAAATCATAAAACTTCTCAAAATGTTTTTAAAAAATTTTAAAAATTAAAAAAATTTTCAAAAAAGTGGGGTAATTTAAAATTGTTATGACTCGAAATATTATTTGTCGAATTTCAAAATTTTTTCATTTTATTAAACAGAAATATATAAGTTTCAATTTTGATTCAGCATTTTTTAAAATATTAATTTTTTTTAAAATTTAAAATATTTATATTAAAAATTACAAAAAAAATTATGTAACTTTAAAAAAAAAACATATTTTTAAAAGTAAATATTTTTTTCAAATTTTATGAATTAAAATTAAAGTAAAATAGTTGAAAAAGACATGTTCCAAGTTTCTGCCATTTATCTTTAACGGATCTTGACTTATAACAATTACGGACGAGACATGGGGAAAAAACACATTATGCAGTAAAACGCACTTAGAGGTTTAAACAATGTTTGGCTACTTTTAGAATGTTGCAAAAAAATAATAATTTATCCTGTTCTAATTAAGATAGAAACATGATTTAAACGTAATTTTAAGCGTAAAAGAACACAGAAATTTTAATGCAAAAATTGTTTTTTGAAAATTCGTACAATTTTGTGTCCTGGACCCCATGAAAAATCCGTGTTTTGCAGTTTTATAGTAATGAGAAATTTTTCGACTTCTATCATAGACTCCTCTTCCACAGTTGCGGTTTCTTCTGGTTGCTGAACACGGGGAAAAATAGTTTGTTTAGTTTCAATGACGGCAAATCGTGTTTCTCACAAAACTGTTATGGTCCCTTGTTCAAAATCATGTTCAAAATCATGTGCTGTTTTGTACAGCTGTTGTTCGAGTGCGGGATTCTGCAAGAGATTATCAATATTGTCGTGTCCTCCTCGATTCTGGTTATCAAGCCAGTTTTATTACTGAATCTTGTGTAGAAAGGTTGGGTTTACAAAAGGGAAAGGCTAGGGTATTGATTTCTTGTCTTGGTTCCTCAAATTCACAAACAAATGGAATAACAGAGATTAATTTTATACCACATTACAAATTCACACCCACTTTCTCTATCCTTGTGTATGTGTTAAATAAAATTGTTGGTGATATACGACATTCTTCCATAGACCGATCTTATGCAGAATTATTCAGTCATATAACCCTTGCAGATCCAACATTTTATAAATACAGTTCAGTTGACATTCTGTTAGGTGTAGATGTCTCTTTACCAATGCTTATGGGAGAGACATTAAACTGTGATAATAAACCGTTTGTTGTTAGATCCCACCTAGGCTGGATAATTTCAGGAAGTGTGTCTCTTACAGCAGACAAGCAAACTACTATTCACGTCCACAACATGCAAATGGGCACTGATACTTTACTCTCAAATTTCTGGAAACTTGATACGGTTATTTCAGCAAACCCATTATCTACATCTGAGAAAGCCCGTCAAAAACATTTTCAAAATACTTACACCAGAGACTTTATGACTGAGTATTTGGAACTTAACCACATGGTATAAGTATCCGAGTCAGAGCACAATAATGAATCAGAATACTACCTACCTCATCATTGTGTAATAAAACCTTAAGTACAACTACCAAGCTGCGAGTTGTTTTTGATGCATCTGCCAAGACTACATCAGGCCTGTTACTAAATGATATCCTAATGGTTGGACCCACAGTGCAACAGGAATTGGTTCCTGTTCTTCTAAGATTTCGAACATATCAAGTTGCACTATGTGCTGATGTTGAGAAAATGTTTCGAATGGTTCAAGTTCATCCTGACGACACTAATTACCAAACAATCTTGTGGAGAAATAATCCAAGTGAGCAAATCAAAACTTACCGGTTAACATCAGTGACACATGGCACAGCAAGTGCACCTTTTCTATCAACACGTGTAATGAAACAGCTTGCTATTGATGAGAAGGATACATTTCCCTTGGCATCTTCTGTTTCTTTGAGAGATTATTATGTTGATGATATGCTTTCTAGTTCAGGATCGATCATTACGATCGCACCCTGGTGTGGAAAGCACCACCCCCAGCTGAGTGGAAC